>VZTB01012895.1:6965-178773 GCA_013397245.1 Thryothorus ludovicianus | reverse complement strand
GATCCCGATCGATCCAGTCCCGATCGATCCAGTCCCGACCCCGATCTAATCCAGATCGATCCAGTCCCGATCCCCATCGATCCAGTACCGATCCCGATCGATCCAGTCCTGAACTCCACCCCCATCGATCCAGTCCTGATCCGATCCAGTCCTGATCCTATCGATCCAGTCCTGATCCGATCCAGTCCTGATCCTATCGATCCAGTCCTGATCCGATCCAGTCCTCATCCAGTCTTGATTCCGATAGATTCAGTCCAGATTCCGATCGATCCATCCCGATCCCGATTGATCCAGTCCCGTTCCTGATCGATCCAGTCCCGAACTCCACCCCGATCGATCCCGTCCTGCTCTGATCCAGTCCCCATCCTCTCGCTCCCGTCNTTGATTCCGATAGATTCAGTCCAGATTCCGATCGATCCATCCCGATCCCGATTGATCCAGTCCCGTTCCTGATCGATCCAGTCCCGAACTCCACCCCGATCGATCCCGTCCTGATCTGATCCAGTCCCGATCCTATCGATCCAGTCCTGATCCAGTCTTGATTCCGATAGATTCAGTCCAGATTCCGATCGATCCAGTCTCGATCCCGATCGATCCAGTCCCAATCGATCCAGTCCCGATCGATCCAGTCCTGATCCCGATCGATCCAGTCCCGATCGATCCAGTCCTGAACTCCATCCCGATCGATCCAGTCTTGATCCCGATCCAGTCCCAGTCCCCATCCCAATCCAGTCCTGATCCAGTCCCGATCCCGATCGATGCAGTCCCAAACTCGATCTAGTCCAGGTCCCAATTGATCCAGTCCTGATTCCGTTTGATCCAGTCCCAATCCCGATTGATCCAGTACCGATCCTGATCTGATTCAGCTCTTTTTTTTTTTTTTTTAATTATTATTGCTACAAATGCCCTTACAGAGTATTATCTTAATGAAAAAGTATCATTATTTTGTGATGCTTGTGCATTCTATGCATTTGCTTTATGTGACAAAAGCTCAAATAAATATTCAATTAGGAATGACAACACTTCAGCAATGTTTTCTATTTCTGACCTTTATGCCTTTTGAATCTTATAACAAAGTTACCAACTTGTTTCATACTCAAGTAGAGGTTACTGTGAAATATTATGGAAACTCAAACTGAAGTATAATCCTTTGAGGAAATCTGGCTTTGTTAAAAAAACCTAAAACCCCCCTAATCCACAGCTTGTATTTTTGAGGGGTAGGTTGTGATGGTGGGATTTTTCTCTTTCTGGTTTTTTCAGGATACAATATGGTACCTTCTAAATAATACTGCCTTAAAAGCTTCACTATTGACAATATTGCAACAGGAGTAAAAGTAAATTTGTATTTAAAGATACATGTGCAGTAGTTATTGCCATCTAGTGTTCCCATACCTTTATGGCATCAGAGTCACATTATGGGAACTGTCTTGCAGCTTCCATCCACTCTTCATTTCACTTAAGCAATGCTCATAGGATGCTTATGTTTATTTGAAAAAGAAAAATTCATTTAAACTGAACATTACTACATTTTTTTCAGTGAGTGAGAGATTCACGGTAAAACAGTAATTTCAGACAAAAAGATATAAGCTGTTCATATGAGTATATCCTAATTCAAGACAATGTGGGCAAGAATAAGTTATATGTTTGAGAATGTTATCAGAAAATATATTATGGAAAATATATGTAAGAAGTACTGATACTTATCAAAGTAAATATTCCATGAGTGAATCAGTGAATTCTTTTAAGAGTTCCCAGGAGGCCTCTACCATTAAATCAACTTTGAGAAGTCCAGTGGGACTAAGCAGTGAATTTTTTGGTGTATAGGAAAGAGCTGTAAATGAGTTAATGAAGGACTTTTTCAGTCCCCAGTTTCAGGAAGTATGCTTATGCTGAAGCATATGTGTTTTAATTATGGTGTTATTGTAAGATGCTATTTTTACCTCGGTAGCGCTCAGCAGTCCCAGTGAAGACGAGCTCTGCAGTGTGGGTGTGAGGTGGGAGTCAGGAGGCTGAGGGTGTTGCTAATAAATCTCAGTTCTTGTTTGAACTGTCACTGCTTGCTTCTAGAGCAGCAGGGGGAAGAACATGAACATAGTTTCCCATTCCCATAGTTTCTACATTACTGATCTAGTCTGGGGTAGAAAGCAATGCAGTGTTTTTTTCTATGACAAAAGAAACTTTTGTTCAGGAACCCAAACTGAACTCTGGATCCAAGTCTCAAACCAAATAACCAAAAGTTATTGCAGACCCTTCCTAGTTTTAATTCCTGTGTTTGACTCAAACTATCATCCAAATTTCAGCACTGTCTTGAAGATGTTTTAGTGAGTTGCATGTTCACTGACAAATTGAATTTGGGGAGTCCTGTGTATAGCATCATGTCTTAAATTATTCACAGTTCCTGAAGTCTTTATCTTTAAAGCCTACCCTCTGGTATAGTCTCCATATGGCTCAATTCACAGCTCTACCTGAACAGCTGTTAATGAGACCTGTGGTAGTACTAGATGTATATATAGCAACATTTATGCTAAAAATGGCCATAGGGGAGATAACTTCTGTGGCTACATTAAAGATCTTATATTCCTCCTCTTTTTCTTACGAATCTATTTGTCATTTCTGACTAGGTTTTTATTGTCATTTAATTTTTTTTACCATTTTAAATTTTTTTTTTTAATTTTTACATTTAATTATAATCTCTCTGCTTTTGTGAGATTTTTTTGTCAGAGTTGTTTGTTAATTTTCAGACTGTCGGTTCCTATAGATAAAAAAAGGCTTATAGCACATATTGTAGAAGCTGATCTTCCCACTCTGAAGCTCAGTGCATTCAATGTCCAGCTGCTTGTTTAAATTGTGTCTGTGTGTCTGTTTATGGCTCTCATCCATACATTTTCCCATCAAAGATCCAGTGGAGTGCCAGACAGAAAAATGAGACCTGCACAGCATTATCTGTAAGTGCACTTTGCATTGTGAAGGAAGCTTGGGGGTATGAACACAAGGGCAGCTGGGGCTTGCAGCCTGCAAATGGGCTGTGCTTGTACAGTGGATGCCAGCAGCTGGAGGCAGAGGTTTTCTGAAGCAGTCACTGGGCACGGGAAGGTTGCAGATACATCAGCTACAGCCTCAGCTTCCCTGCCTGATCCTCTTTGGTTCAATGTTGTTATCACTGGTCCTCCCTTCTGAGCCCTTCACCACCACGGCCATAGGTTGTTTTCAGCTTTGCTCATTCTTTCCCAAAAGTCTTGTGCCAGCCCTTTCCAACAAGAGCTGGTCTGTGATGATGTCAGTGTGAGAAAATGTCAGGTATTTGTAGTTTTTGACAGCATTAAGACTAGCCAAAGGTGTCTCTTTATGCCACCTTAATGATTGGACCTGGACTGAAAGTCATCCTAGGAAAAATCTAAAATCCTTCTGCTGTGCTGAAAGTCAAGCTTTAACTTTTTGAGGACTGACAATCATCCCACAGGAGCACTAAGAAGTGTTCACCCAGAACAGGATTACATGCATTGTTCAGGATGGAAAAGGGCTCTTGTTTTATTTTGATGCATCACAGCTACTTCTTTGGGTGTTTTATTTCTGCAAGCCTGATTGTAGGCATGTAGTTAAAATAGGTCCCCTTTTGGCCACACCTAATGAAATAAGCACATTTCTTGTGCTTTGTAGTATGAGTTGGTGAAATTATAGTCTTAAAAATGACAAGCTCTTGACACATCTCCATTAATGGAAGGCTTGAATCTTTACTCTTCCTGCATAAAGAAACCCCAGTTGCCCCCTTACAAATAATGAACGTGGATTTCCAATATCACATTTGAGGTAGGCCATAAACTAAATTGAGAAAGAAAGTAAGTCCCTTGTTCCATCTCTTCCGAATTCCTACTCACTTACATCCTGCTCAGGCATCCTGCTCAAGTGCTTTAGCATCCCTTGTGCAACTCTCTTTGATATCCTTGTTTCTGAAGTGCCATAGCTGTGATAATATAATAAGAATATGGTAGGTACTGGGCTCACAACGTTCTCAGCATCTTGCAGAGATAAACTTGCAAAAGTTGCAAGTGATTTGGGCTGAACAGATCCTTAAGAAGAGATGAGGAACATGCATGTCGATGGTATGTTGTCAATAACAAGAGCAGCTACAAAAAATTATCCTGCTCTTTGTCAATTTAAAGCAATTTCTATTGCTGCAAATCTCAGCTTTGTTCAAACTGCAGCCAATGGAAAAAAAACAAACCCAAACACCAAAACCCAAAACAAAACCACAGTGAGAAATACACCAGTAATGTAAAGGGCTGTATTTTTGTCAACAATAAGAAGCATTAGTTTTTGTTTGTAGATTTTTTTTCCCTCTCAAGAGCTTATTCTGCAATGCTCAGCAGCTTCTTAGGCTGTTGATTTGAGAAAGAGTTAAGGGTACTTATGGTGCCCCAAAGTTAATAGAATAGTTAACAGAATAAATTATTTTGGAGGCAAACCTATACTTGTCTACTAAGCATCATATACCTATTTAAATGGCATGAAACACTCTGGTTTGAATTACCTTCTTATTGTTTTTTAAGATCAGGTACTCAGTCACACAAATATTTCTCTAAGAAATAGGCTTTTTAAAAATAATAAAAATGTATAACTCTAGATATTTAACCCATGATTTCTGGATAGTTGCATCCTCTCGTGTGAAAAATAAACTGCCCACTTTGTGTACATTTGCCTGTACACATTTTGTTAAGATGGGAATGAATTCCTTCGTGTATACACCAGTGTCTTCTGTTTTCCTGCAGCAAGTACTTTCTTTGATTGATGTACTTGGAAGCGATCCTTATCCTCATTCATTTTAATTGAGAGTAATGAATTTAGAGCTTTTATATGAACAGATTGGCTTCATTCCATTTCTAACTTTCCTCACCTTTGCTAGGAACACAGCCTGCTCAGGGCTGCATTGGAAGAGGTTCAGAACTCAGTGCAGCAGTCCTGGAGAGGACAGTATCCCATAAGGAGTAGCCATCTGTTTATAGACAGGCTGATATTTCCTAACAGCTATGATTTTTGTGGGCAGGTTCTTCCTCCCCACCACTACCACTGAGGAATTGCTAATCAGGAAATAAGCTTCCCTTCTCTGATTTGCACATGATAGAGCACAGTGTCCACAACAGTGGTTTGAGTTGCTTTGCATTCAGTTTGCTAATGGCATTTGGGGAAAACTTTAGAATAGAAGAACAACCTGTCTTTCTGGTGGTTATATCCTTTAAAGTGGATGCTCCTGGCATGAAAGAGAACCGGTAGACTGTGGCCACCTACAAGTGTGGAAACACTGAAATTTTCTAAGGTTAGAAATATTTTAATTTCACATTTCCTTGTGTTAACTCAAATTTCTTATTTGCAAGAGCCTTAGAAATAAGGAATGTATTTTTCCTGCTCCTTTTCAATTTTGAAGGTTACTCTAAAATGAACACCAAACCCCCAGATGTTTCTTTCTCAGTTACACGGAAACTTTTCACTTTGGTGTACACCTGCTATGGGAGAAGTCCCACTCCTGTTTTACATTCACAAGCCATGTGGTGGTTTGCACACTGATGATGTATTGGCTTTGTACCCATGGAGAATGTGAGGCAGCACAGGGATAACCTGGCAGGCCCTGGCAGTACTGTGCTTGAAAGGAGCTGCCAAGCTGTTCCTGACTTAGTGGTCATCAACAAGAGAATCGCTCCTTTTTGGCACACTTTACCAAGTGTGAAGTAATCAGTAAAGGTATTGGCATCAGTCAAAGCAATTGGTGTGGCTGCGCTAATTTATCTCAAATGAAGGTCGCTTTGTTTCTGAAATGTGCAAATACAAGGTGCTGAGTAGAAATCTCCTCTGCTTTAAAAATTGTTTTTGTTGTAACTCGTAATGCCCTGGAAAGGGTGGGATGGGGAATAGTGTTGGTTGCAGGGACTGTTGCAGTGCCATGGACTTGCAGAAGATACATTGCGGTATGGAGGGTGCCTTTGGGGCAAATGCCTCTGCTTCTTCCTGTTTCAGCAAGGGTCTTGGTTGGTTTTGGAAGGCTTTTGTGTTTGTCCTTAAGAGAAATGCAGTGACTGTGCACAGGTACTTGGGAATGGTTTCCTGCGTGCCCCTACACTGCACCTCTAGCAGAGATCTGGGCCAAGTGCCAGTCATCCCTCCAGCATGCTGAGACAAACTGGGATGCAGCCTTCCCTCCTGGAGCCAGGTTAGCACTGCCATGCTATCAGTACTAATGAATTGTTTTGTCAGTAAAGATATCAGGAATGACTCAGAGAATATATAAGAAGCAGCTCTTGAGTAGGAAGGTATTTTTACAGTGTTGCTTTTCTGATCATAACAGCACCTAAATGCTGGGTGAAGTCCAGCAGCTGTGATAAGGCTGAATTGTTTATTCAGTTTCAGAAACAGCATTGTCAGACCATTTATAATTATCCTTTAAAAAACTGGACAGTTCTTTGAGTCCTCATCAATACTCCTACTATTATTACTATTATTAACTCACATGTGGTTTCCTCATACACAGGACCACTCACACAGAAAGGTTGCTGGCATTACTTCTTTAAAATCCTAGATCACATAAAAAGCAAAAGAGAGTTTGCTTCCCTTTTGCACACTGCTGGTTTTCATAGTTAAACTCACAGTTAGCTGTAGGGCTGATTGTCCCCTTTGCCTCTGTGGGGGGAGATGTTTCGTTGCTGAGGCACAACACCTCCCCTGCTTATTCTTGGGTTCCTGCTGCTTAAGCACACATCCCATGTTCCTGGCTCTGCCTTAAGGTGCAATCCATCTCCAAATTAGTAGGAAAAAATCCCCTGAAGTTGAGTGAAGTACAATCAAGCCTCTAGGAAATTAGTTAAACACTTAAAGGGTGTATTTAAAAGCAAACTTTCTGCAATCAACAAAGTACAGCTTTCATCATGTGTTCCTGGTCAGAGACTTCCTTTCCTCTTGATGGCCATTTAGCTTTTTCCTGGGCAAGCTATCTCACATGAATTTCCCTCCTGTTAGACTGTGCTTCAGCTGTGCTTTGATTTTGTTTACCCTGTCAAAGCTTACTGGCTTTTGTACATAGCTGCCATTCAGCTATTTCAGGTTTTGCAAATTCGTATGTGCAGTGTTACATGCAATGTACAAATACATTCTTCAAAGAAGATGTCAAAACAAGTTTCAGCTCATTTTCAGCAGTATCTAATTATAGATACATAATTAATGAGTCTGACATTTATCTTTCTTAACACAAAAGACCATACTTACAAATAAAAGCCTTTCCTACAGTACATGTAATAGCTCGAGCATTAGTTGAAGAGAAATGAGAATTTAGAGCATGGTATATTCTGAAGAAATAGAAGTATTTCTTAGCAAATAAAATACAGGTTGTTACTGTGGTTGCTTACAATTGTTACTCCTCGATATTACAGGAGGGATTTCTGATTTCTGGTTATTAAAAATAAATGGTAAATCTCCTGTAGAAAGGATAAAAATTTGGTTAATGTAAAGGCATCTTTCTCAGCAAGCATCTAGGTACTGTGTCTGCAGATGTTTTAGTTGAAAGAGGTGGTATTTTCTTTTTTATTTGCTCAGTGCATTTGACATCAGGTATAGACAGTGTTAGTCTTTTTGTTGGTATTGAAGAATATCTATTTATACATTCCTTTATAACATTTCACATAATCAAAGCAACATATTAATCTAGTTATTAATAAGGGTAATGGTATAGGGCAAACTCCTTCAAATATCTTTATTGGCCATTTGCATAGAAGAATGGCCATATTGTGTGTCATAATGCTACACGTGCTTCAAGAGGTGAGTACTATTTCTCATATTTCTTACAGAGTAAAGCAGATTCATTTGGGACAGTAGAATTCTCCAAAGTCTTTCAAGTGTGTTTCTGGAAATGATTTTGACTTTCTTCCATGGGAAATTAATCACAAGTAAACCACAGTCAGCATTTTGTCACATGGTAGTACCTGGTGTCCGATTAGACAAATAGAGATATTTTGTCATTTACAAAAAGGATGAATCAGTATATTTGGGGAGCCTTATGTTTTCTATATATGTTTCTTTTCTTAAATACAAGCTGGTATACATAAAGTGCCACTAACAAAACATCTGTATTATTTAGTCTATGAAGAGGAAAGGGAATAATGAACTGAGTATTATTTCAATGGCTTAAGCTTTGAAACTGATACTTCAGTGAAGTGGATGGGAGCTGGGGGGAGAATTGAGCTCATATTTTTCTCTGCTGTAGTCTAGGCAAGGACACTTTCCCTAATTGAAATGGTCTCAGCTTATGAGGCAATGGATATATCTTAATGCTTTTGCTTATAGAAATTTAATTGTTTGTCCTTATTCCTTAATACTACTTGAGTGAGTCATAGGAACAGCAGCTGGTGAACACTATTTATCCTTTCGCAGTGACAGTGTGAAAGTTCAAGGTTTTCTATTCCATACTAGGTAAATTTAAATTAGTTTTTAAAATTGCTCTTCACCTCCAAACATACTGTATAATAAGTTTATTATTTTTTTTGCATGCTGGAATGGCAATATATGTTTTGATTAGATTTAGGAATTTTGGTTATATAAGTTTATGGCTTATATATGAAAGTTAACTGTACTTTGCAGTAATGAACATTTAAATCCAGCTATTTATAAAATAATACTCCTGAGGATTTCCTTCTATGAAAGTGGAGGGAAGAATGACTCAGCATCCAGAAGAAAATACCTGTTCTACACAGCACAGCATGCGTGATGACAGTGTTTACATGAGATACCACTAGCTGAAGTGATACAGAAACTTATTCAGCCAGAATTTTCTCCTCAGTGTGTTTGCATGTTCCAGGTGTTTGAGCCTGAAGCTGTTTAAACAATATGCAAATTGGACTGTTATATTATAATGGTATGAAAAGTCCTGAGCATGCCTGAGGGCCCATTTGGGAACCTTTTGGGGAGCATGTCCTTGCCCTGATGAGCTGGCCATCTGAGTAGTTAGAACAGGCAAGAGGGAAAAAAACCAAAAAAAAACAAAAAAAGGAAAATACAAAACTGAAACAACTTGATTCTAAGCATGGATTGGCACAGTAACACACCTTCCCTGAACTATTGTTTAAGGATCTAGACCCTCTCTCTTCACCTTGGCTTCCCATCTGTAGCTCAGGTTTTAGTGTCCTGTTTCTTCAGCTGCTCCTACAAACTAAGCCCAAAAAATGTTGTGGCATGAAGGAATGTACATATGGCAGTCTGAAAGGGCTCTGGAAAAGGAAATCAAGCAAAAATCTTCAGATTGGATTCATTCTCTGACTGACTGTGAGTCATCAGGAAAATAACAGGCATGAATTCTGTTCCCTTCATCATCACCCCTGCCTGTTGCTCCAGGTTTGGTTTCAAGATTTTTGGTGTTTTCTCTTTGTTATCCCTTCATACTACAATACACCTGGTTTTCATTTTAAGAGCTGTTCTAAAGAAATAAATTTATCCATTTACTTTAAGCTGTAGGAATTAGGGTTTGGTTTGTTTTGTTTGCAAGTGCAGATTTCCAGCTTTTTCTTCAAGATGGCATTTAAGGTTTAACTTAGTCCTTATCTATCGTTCCTTTCAGTTGTAGGTGGCTTCCTGTTTTGTTTTGTTTCTGGATGAAGCCTTAGTTAAATGCCTATTTAAGAACTGATGAGCAATTTAAAGGATTTAGGGGAACATTCTGTGCTATTATATGCAAATACATGCCATGCATGGCTCCCTGTGTTATTAACCTGGCAGTCATTTCGTGCATGACTCCCCATCTTATTAAGCTAGCAGTATGGAATATTTGATTTACTAAACTACTATGAACTACCTGGTGTGCTAACACATGAATACAACTTTTAAATTTCTCTGGAATACCTATCTTTGGAACAGATTCAGGAACACAACAACATTATTTTGACAGCTGTGCTCAGGTTCTAAAATCTATTTTCGTAAGCTTCACAGAACAGGTGGAGAAGTACCTGTGATTTGAATAAGTCATACAATGACTGAAAAATGAAAGCCATCAGATTAATTAGGGCTCTTCAGAATTCTGTGGGCATTGCAAGCCCAGGTCTGTGGTGTACACTTAAGTGTTCAGTGTGCAGAGCTTGTGGGAGTTACCTACAGGTGCATGCAGTTCTCCATCTAAAACTCTACTCCAACATTTTGGAAACGGTGTATATCCAAACTATTCTTACATCCTGGGCTTTTGTTTCCATAGCAGCCTTCAAGGGCCATGGGATTTACTGGGGATGGTGGGGGAAGGAATGTTGTTGACTTGGTTCAATGCCAAATGGAGTAGGAATTATATATGCAGGATGTTGGATTCTTCCTTTAGTGTCCATTTCAGCTGGCATCTAATGTCATCCAGATAATTGCAAACCACTCTGCTGTCGTTCAGCCAGCTGCATAAAACAAAACAAAGAGAAATTCAGGATTAAAAGGAAGGAATAGCAATTTAAAAGGCTTTTAAATGTTGTTTTCTCTCTTTCTCAATCAGTAATACTTAAAAGCCTTTAATTTACCCCACCCCTTATGCCCCTTCAGCAACATACACATACACTCACATGTGTTCGACTTTGAGTGCGGCTGGCTTGATGATAATATGTGAGCACTGAGCTGCCCAAGAAAATGCCACAAGAAAGAAATGAGGTCAGATAATGACATCCAAAACCAGAGCAGAGGGAATCATTCAGCATCCTCTGGTAGTTTGATTGCGGCTAAGAGTGTGAATCAGCTCCACTTTTATACCTCCTTTATGTTGAAAGTTCTCTCAGTACTTTGTGTGTGTGCTTTGGATTTGGAGCAGGCATCTGAATCACAAATGCAGCATAATGCCATACATACAGTATGGGTCATCAGAGGCTTATTTACCTAGAAGGATGGTGATTTCAGAGGGCTGTGGAAGTCTCCCTAGAAATGTGCCTGTGCTCTGTGGTACTTTTAGCTTTGGCACAAGCTGTGAATATGCATTTAAGCTGTGTGGAAAGCGAGCCTGTTACATGTGGAGGAAGGAGGGTGTGGAAGCACTGCTAGGACTGGCTGGGGAAGCGTGTGCACACAGCTGCCTTGTGCAGGGAGAGCTGCACAGTGTTCGTGTGTCAGGGGATGTGCTGATGACTTGGCTTAGTAGAACATACACAAAATACAGGCTCAGTAGCAGGTCCTATCCAGCACATTCAGTACCCTGCTCAGCAGAGACTGTGAGAGCCTGGGAAACCAGCTCAGGATAGGCTGAGATGAGGAAGACTTGGCAAAATACACTTGGTGTGACCAAGAAGCCAAGGGCAGATTGGAAAGTGATTCAGCTCCCTCCCATTTGACCTTTGGAGAAAAAAAAATCTCAAATTTTGGCAGGAAATTGGGTAAGTGTCCTGTGTGAAGCAAGTGTCTCAAAGGACTGTCAGTAGTCCTAAATGTAATAAATCTGTATGCATTTTAGAATAAGATCATTCTATCTTAATAAACTTTTTAAAGTTACATTATTAATTTTTCTTTCTACATTATTTTTTTTCCTGTTTTCATAGATGCCTGCCTGCCATCTCACCCACTCTCCTCTTGAGAACAAAACAGATTTCTCCTTTGCTTTAAAGGATCAATATATTTTTTTTTCCTTTTGTTTGCTATGGTGGCAGGTTATCTCTTCTTACAAGAACTCTTCATCAAAGCTGGACTCTGCTTACCTTGCTGATCTCTTCTGCTCTCTTTTATTTTCATTTCTATAATTAGGTCTCTGTTTTGTAAATGTTTGTCTCTTCTTTCTTTGTGCAACAGAGAGTCCCTCAATTTTTCCTGTTGTTGGCTCACCCTAGCCATGAGATGAAATAACTTTTGCAAGAGAAGTGGGCAGCCAGACTATGAGAGATTTTTAGTTAACTATTTAAGTACAAGCTAAGCCTCTTGATTCACTGGAAGAGAGGTTGTCTAAGTGTTTTGGAATCATTCTGTTCATAGGGAAGAAAAGGAATGTCCTAAGTAAAACAAGATTGTTACTTAGTCTTTGTTGGTCAGCTCTATACCCAGATATTGATTGTTCAAGAAACCCCACACTGATTGTATAAACTAGGAAAAAATTATCTAATTTACTTCTATACACAGGTAAGTTAAGTTCTGCCAAGGTCACTAATTATCAAGGTGAATTCAACCACAATAAAGGTATTCTGTTCATTTATCTGAGGAAATAAAATGATACAAAGCTACCATTGCAGGTAGAACATCTGTGTAAAGAATACAGACAAGTGTTTCAGTTGAGAGCCTGTTTTTTTTTATGGATAACTGAGGTGAAGAGCAAAGTGCCTAAAGATGAGTAGTATCCCTGACTGGAGGCACTACTCACAGTAGGAAAATAGGGACACAGAGTGTGATGGAGTGATTGTGAGTGAACTGAACAGCATAGAAGAAGCAATGAAAACCTAAGTGTGGAAAGCCTTAATGACAAGCATTATAAATGTTTCTAGCCTGGATCATATCCCCAACAACTGCAGTTTTACAGAAATGTTTTATTATTATTTCTTTCCCGTGTGAATCACTTAACCCACACTTACTGGCTACTGTGTTAACTAAGCATGACACAAAGCAGGTTCAGTCAGAAAACTTCTAATGGTGATGCTGCTAATTCATCCGAGTAGTCCATGCAAATAGTCCAATTTGATAAATTTCTTTCTGGAAACATGTAAAGTTTCAGCCTGGTTTCCTGCTGGTAGACCCACGAAGCTCCTGGAAGCATGCCAGCTACGAGGTGAGATGCACAGGATGTGGAGGTTGTTTGGCTGTTCTGCCAGGTGGGCTACTCTGGGTCTGGGGCTCCAGGATTTCCAGGCTGCTGCCTACGAGCCAGGGCGGGTGGGCAGCCAAAGGTGTGAGACAGCCCACCAGGCAGCCTGGGATGGAGCTGCAGTCACCTCCTCTTTTGGAGAGTATTTCTGAATTGATAAGCAGAATAAATTCATCTTGGGAGCCGCAAAATTCTCTTTGAATGCATTCTCCTTTCCTGCTTTAAAAATGGATGAAACAAGGGCAGGAAAACATACTGAAGGACAGAGAAGGAATCATTACTCCTTTCAGTTAAGGTATCTTTCCTCTATGTATTATCAAAATTAAACCCGAAGAAACAGTTTTGAATAAAGCTATGAAGCTCACTCTCGTACAGAATTGTAGGCCCAGAAGCCAAAGACAAGTAAGATGAATCTAAAGTTTTTTCAGCTGTGAGAAGATTGCATGGCTTCAGTTAAATGTGTCCTTTTCAATCAGGTCAGTTAATCCAGAGGAAGAATTGTACTGAACATAGGTTTGAACTCTGATTTTGCCAACTCAAATCAAAGGGACTGGGATGGCAAGCCATCCAGTCTGAAACACAGAAATGTCTTCCCAGGAAGCCTCCTGCTGGCTTGTCGATTAGCCGGTGTGCAGTGGCCAGCCATCACCATCAGCAAGCAGCTGTCACACCCTTTGGCTGGACTGGGGCTGCTGCTGCCCGTCCAGGGCAGTACACAGCTTGCTGTTTTATTCGCTTGCTTGCATTTGCTAGGTTTTGTGGACTGAATTATTCATGTGGTAGCAATTGTCAAATGATCTGGGCCAGAGAAACTCATTTTCTTGCAGCACCCAACCTGATGTGGCAGCGAGCTGTTATGTACCACACCAGAATTAGCAGCTGCTGCTTTTTAGAGAGGCAGTGCTTCACTGATGTACCACTAGAAAGGCGGCTGCCAAGAGATGGCCCCAAATGATGCAGAGGCAGCTGTTTGCCTGGAGAAGGTGCTGACATTGCTTTGCAGATAGCAACCAAAGCTGGTAACAAAAACAGAACCATGCCAAATGAATGAGGAGATGGGGACTGTCCTAATTCTGAGTTTTTTAGCAGATTTGACCTGTACTTTCCCATTTTCTTCTTTTCTGCTTATACGGGCTGCCAGCACCAGACTAAGGTTATAGGAATGTAAGGATGGATCCTTTTGTTGAGTCTGGATGTGACTGGACACAACGGCAGTTTCCTCCTAGCAGCAAAGCACACAGTTGTCTAGAGCCTGCCCTCCATCTCAACCAGGGCTTGCTTTGCAAGTAATCAGAGAAGCTGTGACTGTGGGAACACAGGTCATGCTGCTGAGGACGCCCTGCCTACTGTGCACAATAAAATATTCATGTGTACCAAGAGTGTCCACATACCCCTGGAGACATGAAAACATTCAAAATCATAGTCCTATTACTGCTCCAGAGCCACTGCAGCATTTCTTTTCCTCTTCCCCTCCCTACCACCACAGACTTTCTCGGAAGTTTCTAAAACTGTCCAAGTCAAAAGTAGATTTTACTCTGAAACCAGTACTCTGTACTTTCTATATTCAGACTTGAGGACCCAGTCACACTCAAGTCAAGCTCCTGTTCATTGCAGGAAAACTTGGCCCCTTGGTTGTGGAGGATTTAAAGGCTGGAGAAAAGCTTTAGGGCCTGTAGACACTTGCTAGTCTGGTCTTGTAGGAAGCCTACAGGAGAAACCTAGAGCAGATTATATACATAATTTATAATTATTCCTGTAGAAGAAAAGAACTCTGTGATAGTAGATGGACTCTTCAATCTAGCAGAGAAAGGCATAATAGAACTATGCTGCTAGAAACTGAAGGCAGGCATAATTGATTTATGTGGTGAGAGTAATTAATCACTGGAACTCAAGGAGGTAAAGATATCCTCTATTGTTTGTAATCAGGGTGGAATATCTTCCGGTCTCTCAGCCACAAGAAAGGAGCTTGAGATATAACTCACTGTGTTACATCTTTAGTCTGTGCTATGCTGGAAGCCCTGAACAATGTGGTTCCTACTGAACAACGAATCTGTGAATAATTGCTCTTAATTTTTGCCTTTTTTTCCTCGCTAGTGGTTATTTTGAAAGCAAAATGGGAGTGAAATCCTACAGCTGAATTTGACATTAGAGATGAGATTTTAGTCTGTTAAAATGCGTACAATTTCTTTTTTTTTTTTTATATATTCAGCTAATTGCAGTATTGTTAAAAAATTAGATTTTTCTTTTTTTCAAGAAAATGCTTTCTAGAATTCTGAGCCTGTTACACATAATAGAATAAGCAAGTACAAACCAGATGACAAAAACACCCTCTACAACATTCCCTCTCATTCATGAAGCACTATTTGCAGGCAGTGTAATATAAAAAAAAACCGTAATGGTTTAGGTGCTGTTGTGTTACATTCCTTATGATCAGAAAAAACTATAATCAACAATTCTGCTTTTTCTTCTATCGTAATAATAAATAGTAAAAACTAGCAATTCCATTTAAAATAGCTTTAAGTGGCACTACAGATCAGACCTTGAAGAATTGTTTGCCTTATAGATTATGAACTCATGAAGGATTTCTTGATTATCCCTTTTCTTGGTAATATCATATAATTAACTTAGCAACATTCTGAGTTTTAATAAAGATTTTTATTACTGTATTATACAAACAAGTTTCATTTTTCTAGGTCCGCATACAGGAGAAGTGTTAGCAAAAATAAATATTCTAATCACTTTTGTCAAAACAAATTACTAACAATGTCTTTACTATTCTGCATGTGAGAGCTACTTGTAATGTTCATTAATCTAACAGTTTATGATTTTGATTTCCAGATGGAATGATTAGCATTTCTAAGCTTTTTATATTCAAACTGCAAAAATAAGCCTTTTTCAGGGGTCACTGGAGGCAAATAATTTAAGTCTAACACTTTCCCCAGTTAACATGGTGGTTCCTAAGTAATTAATTTAACACATTTTTTCTGATGCCTTTGTTTTGAATATGATTTTTAAAAAGTGATTATCATATGAAACAATGAAGTCAACTGTTATTATCTCAAATAGCTACAAAGGTCACTTCTACAATTTTGATATTTTCTTTGGTTTTCCTACATCCCTTTCTGATCAAGAATACCACACCTCACCATACTGCAAAACGAGGATAATAGAATCTCTGATTGGGAAAAAAAATAATTTTTCTTACTTTTGTGTGTGAACAGAGCACCAACATATTGTAACTGATCATAAACTGACATAATTTTGATCAGTTTCAAGTGTAGAAAGCAGTGGGTGAAGCTAACTTTACACTTTTATTTTAAATTGTGAGTATTATTTAATAGGTCTAATGGGTATCTCCTGGGATACCTAGTAGAAACTTATCTTAGCTTCACTCTTTTTAGCCCAATTCTTATACATATTTTCCTTCAAGTCATCTGCCAGAGGGAATGGTGACTCCTCTGTGAAGTATCTTGCTCTGCAAAACTCTAGTGGCTTCCCTTTCTCCTACAAATAATATCAAGTTCCTTTGATTGGGAAAGCTGAGATCTTTCAGCCACCTATGTGAAAAACCATTTGATTAATTTTTATGATTTCAGAGTTTGTAAATTCCCAGCCTTATTTTGCCTAAAGAACTGGATGCTGATGTTGGTGACCACGTGACTATTGCCATGTCAGTTGTCTGAGAAAAGAAATTCCTTCCTCACACCACATGGCTCCCTTGAAGAGGGAGTTGGGCTTGAAACCCCCTTGAGATTCCAGCCAGTGTTTGTTTTGCCATGAGAGATTTGTTTCTCTGGGATTTGCAGCAGTTTGCTGTAGTTTAAACTGAATTTAAGTGCTTCAAACTAAGTGACATATTATTACATCAAATCAATCTGACACAAACACTAAACTGTTGCATCCTGACTAGTGCTGCAAATGCTGTTGAACAAGACTGTTAAAATCCACATGCTCTGTTATCCTGAGCAGCACTTTTTGATCTTGGTTGTGGCCTGAGGATTGACAACAAACCAGTCCAGGTAAAATGCTGAGTGATGTTGCTGGGGCAATGGGAATAGAGACCTCTCCCCTTTTGGGAGTTAGCAATAAATTTAGTAGCAAAATTGCAGAAAGTAGTCGATTTCACAACTGGAATGCTACAGCAATGTGCTTTTGAAAGGGATGTAGAATTTTCTTTTCCCTCTACAAAAGAGTTAGCTCTTCAAAGTGGTAAAAAGTATGAAACTTACACAGCCCTTTGGAGGCCCTGTAGTTTCCAAAGGAAGGATGCTGACTTAGTGGCTCAAGACACAGGCTGAGGAGAGGAGGCTGCTGCAGCAGGTTTAATACAAAACTTCAAGTATCTGTGCCATTATTTCCCCATATATTTAAGTTCATTTAACTCAATTTCTATAGAAATCTAAGAATTCATCAAGTTCATGTCAGAAAGGTGCTTGTAGTCTTTGCTAGGTGGTTGAAAATAGCTGACAGTACCTGAAAGCTTTTGAATGTAGACTGAGTAATGCTCCAAAGTGCATAATGCAGAGGAGAAATGGACAGGATAATGAGTTGAAAAGTTAAGGATGTGATTACTAAATGTTATGGATCAATAAATATTCACTGCTTATCAGTGGATTTATAGGCAGTTTTATCAATATTAAATTTCTGCAACAAAGAAGAAAATCTGATCTCAGATTTTCACAGTTTCTAAATTTGTCATAAATGGCATAGTCAAACAGTCTGCTAAAACATTGAACTGATTCTAGGAAGGAATTTATTTTTTTCCAATCTTTAGAAGGGCGTGGGAGCAATCACTGTTTTGTTCACATGGGCAAAATTCTGGCATAACTTTATTGATTTAAATGGATCTGTGCATGATAAACACAGAAAGCCCAGAATCCATCACAGCATGCTGTAGGCTGAAGGCTTATGCTTGCAAAACTATCCCACAGGCACAGATAACTGATCAGCTCCTATTTTGCTTTGCACAAATTTTATTACTTAATTTTTATTTGCCTTCTCTTCCTCTTTATTGACTTTAATTAAGTTTTCCTTAGAGTTTGAATGCCTGGCAAACTTTGACTACCTAAACAAGTAATCCTGTTTACTCATCGCATTATCCCAGCTCTACTTTTGGTGAAGTGTATATTTTCTTAAATTCTGTTGGAACTCTTGCTCTTCAGCATTATAATGATAAACTAAGAACTGCTCTTGTAAAAATGAGGCAGCAGCTTTGCATGGCCAATTTGAAGAAGTAAATTTAAGATTATGTGGTTATGAAAGGAGCATCTTTTCAGGGGAAACTTTACAAATGGCATAAGAGCCTAAACTGTCTCTCCTCATGCTTTGCTTGAAAATTTTTAAGTTTTTAAAGCATGGACTGGGTCACTCATATTCTAAGTTGTATAAGATGTGTAGTTCTATGTCCAAGCAGTGAAATAGCTAATGCAGCTAGTGTTTTAAATTTAATTTCTGTCATTTAATGCTTTATGATATATGCATAATTTTGGAAATGTTTTGTGAGTGATATTGATGGTGAAATTTTAGAAATCCTGGTAAGGCGTTTAGTTGCTCTACATTTTTAGTTTATTGAGGGAAATTTTAGCAACTTTTTCTTTTTTTTAAAATTCTTGGAAGTTTAAGGATTTTTTTAATATTGTGAAACATAAAAACTCAGGGAAAAGCCAAATGAAATGAATAGAAAAACTGTCAAGATTATTAACTTTAGTTAAGAGAACTCTAGTGGGGATAGACCCTGTGAAAAGCTATCTCTGAATTCTCACATTCTGTAAAATTAGCATTCTAAATTAAAAATGACAAAGAGCACACCCTTCTGGCACAACAGATGAGCTTTATAGACAAAACATTTGTTTATGTTTATCTGTGTTCACAATTATTCTGAAAAGTCCTAAGACAGAGAATGAATGTTTTCCTGGGGAAGAATGTTTATAACTGAATTTTAAAATAAAAGCAAAATTTATTCATTGTTAAGACCAAAGGGAAAATACTTTTTTTTAGTGCATGGGTACATTTCTGATTTGGTTGTCTGCTTCTAACACAAGCAAATTCATTAAGTTAGGAGACAGGGAAGTAAAAATATATCTTTAATAAATGTGCTTATTAATTTTGTGGTATTGAAATGAGTATGAGAATTAAATATGGATGTTGATACCCCTGTATGTACAGTTGCAGCTAATCAAGTTTTCAAAATTAGATTTCTTTTGAACAAAGTAATTTTGTGATATAATGGCAGTTACTTTGACTTATTATTTGTGTAAGAAAAAAAAGTTTATTTTTTAATGCTTTATTCAAAAACCCTTATGTTAATAACATTAGAGTTGTGGAGTTCAACTGTTAAGTTCTAGAAAATGTTTTAATCTTTCCAATCTAAATTTCTCTTATATTCTGTTGTGGGTCTAAACATCTAGGTCTGTTCTTCTAAAATTTGTGCTCTGGTATCAATAGCTGCTGTAAATTACAATGCATGGATGAGCTACAGTTGTTCAGAAATCGCTTGGTAATGGTGAGGAGGAGAGCAGGAGGGGTTGGTGGATATGGGTATGAAAACTGACAGTGACTTAAACACCTCTTCAAGAGAATGGACACTTTTGGGAGTTATTTCTGTACTAGAGGAAGACCCATAAGAATTACTCATAAAGTCAGAATCAAGCATATGTTTAAATGTTTGCAAAATTAGAAATATAATGATGCAAGCCTAGAATATTATGGTAGCAGTGGAGTCTGAGCCTCTCTGAACAGATAGCTTTGACCAGAAGCTTCAATTCAGCTGATGTGGCTTTGCTAGAGAACAGGTTAATTATCACCATGACTGTGTTGCATGTTTCCCTTTTGGGGTTGCTACTGACAATTATCAGGTAAGCCAGGATTTTTCTTCTACCTTGTTTTAGTCTTCCAAACTATTAGTTCCAGAGAACTTCAGGAAGCTGCTGCCCTGGAGAATATCCTGGATACCTGCACATGTGTATGAAACCTTACAGAGGAGTGAAGGGCTACGAACTGGAGGTGCAATCATCTGAGAGATCCAGGCAAATAAGTAACTAAGTTTCTCTTCCATTTCAGTTTCTGTAGTTTGGTGGTTTTCTTTGTTTTATTTGGAAGTTCCAGACATAGGACCAACCATACTGTAATATTATTCAGAATTTGGGAGCTCTCAGATCAGTATGTGTTTTTTAGAATAGAACTTTCTGAATTCATGATAGCAACAAATGACTGGGAAGCTTCATGGGAACTACATTCTTTCAGAGACACAGTGGAACATGGATGTTTTTGCAAAGTTTTGTAGACAAAATATTCCCCAGCATAATCCTTTCTCATATGGTGTCAAATACTTGTCTTGTATTTGATGTAGCTTCTATTGATTTATTCTTTTAGGAAATGGATCACTTGGTAAATGTTTCCTTGATCTTGAATCTAGTTGATCTGCTTTAAAAAGTGTTGTTAAATATGTGTGTGGAAATTTGACAATATCAGATTAAAAGAAATCGAATAACAAAATTACCTTCTTCCAAATCAGATAAATAGAAAATCCTATTGAAACAACAATCCCTTTTTGGGATTGTCATGGTCAGATTTGTAGAAAGAAGCAAGATGAAAACAGCAGCTTGTTTAATGCTGGCCTGTGTCATTTATGGGGCTTTCAGGAGATCTCCTGTCAGCTCACGTTAACCAGAAGTCATTGTTTCCACTGGAAACACTGACAACCAGAAGTGTTTGGTTGCAGTGGGCCTTGTTACTTATGTCTTGTTACCTTGTGATAATACTGTAATAGGTCATTACCGTTCTTGTTATAGAGAAAAAGATTTAGTTAGGTGATGCATAGTGGCTGTTTCGGTTCAAAATGTTTGCACCTTGAAGCTGCAATGCCTCGTTGCATCATTAGAGTACAGTTGTAGGAAGAGGGAGAGCATATTTACAGGAAACAATCAGGGTGGAATGGCATATGTGTGTCTGTGAGTCAGTCTTTAATATGTTAATGGCAGTATGAAAAATGGGCAGTTGTTGCTCCACTGATGGTGTTGAGGGGAGCCCTGTCCAGCATGGACCCCACTATTTTTATGGAGAGCATGAATTTTCTGTTCCTGCAGTATTTGCAAAACCATGTAAGAGGCTGAGATGACAGCAGTGACTTGAGTTTTGTTTATTTCCACCTCATTATTTAACAATGCTTAAACACGTGCTTAATCTCCTCTAGTTTTAAAATCATAGTTTAAAGAAATCTCTCATAAAAGTGTCTGAATGAAACTACACACCATAAAATCTCTTTGGAAAAGAGATTTTTAATGGAATCACTGCCACAAGATTTATCGCACAGGTTTTGAAATTGCACTGTTATAATAAGGGTTAAGGCTCAATTGTTCACTCTCCAGCAGCAATAACTTTCTCATTGGAATCTGAAAATAAACCCCTCTGAATAAAATGACACCAAAGACTTAAGTTGTTTTCTTGAGACAGCTAGCCTTTTTGTACAGAAGCTATTCTGAGGTCTGGTACTGTATTTCTGCTGAAAAATTACACTGGCTTGCCAAATATCTTAATGACTTTTCTCTCAGCGGTTGGTAATGGTGAAATGTTATTCTAGTAACCATAATGTCTCTCATAAAACAATTGCATACAATATGTACTGTACTTCTATTTTAGTGAGCACTTCCATCGAGCTTGTACTGCCAGTAGCCATTTAACATTTCATAGCAAACTACTCACCAGTCCTTCAAGTGTAATATTGCAGAAACAGTGAAGAAATGCGTGATTAAAAGCATTCACAGAGAGTGGACCATTTAGTCCTACCCTATCTTGCAAGATAAACCAGCCTTCACATTTGTAGGTGCTCATCATATAAATGACAGTTCTATGTGGTCATTTAATTTTACGATCTCAATTCTCGCATATATTGCTAACATAAATATAGTGTTCTCCTGCAGGGAGGTCTGCTGGGTATTATAAAATCACTAAGACCTCAATGGGTTCAAATGGACATCTTTTATAATTATTGCTATAAAATTTCTTGACAATGCATTTTGTTGTCCAATGAGTAAAGAAAATGATTTTCTGAAAGAATGGGTTTTGACAAAGAGAGCAACGGAGCTTAGGGATTTGTTCCTGTGCTCAAGCATATTTAAATTACCTCCGTTACTCTTACCTTTTGGACAGAAGCCAATATCCTGGAATAACTTTTTACAATGACGCTCCAGTCAGTGCCTGACTATATTTTGCATTGTTTTCTGGTGTGGAGAGACAATGTAGGATGTCTAGAGGGAAAAGATTAATTTGTTATTTAATGCAATTAAATTCTATTTGCTAAGAAATTCTTTTTATGAGCTCTTGAAGAGATTGGGGAATCTGAGAGAGGCTGGGGGCAGTAATTGTGCTCCCGGAAGTGATTTTAAGGGAAGAAACAGACATGTCCAAGCTGGATTTCAGGGCAGTCCTATTAGCTGTAAATCATCAGGAAGCTCCCTGCTACATCTTTCTTATAATTCTGTAAAATTCTCTTTCATCTATGTCTGGAAAGGGGTTTTTTATGTCATTTGAGCACATTTGCATAATAAAAGTGTATTAAGTTTCCCTTGGAAGGTTAAATAGTGAAGTTTCCATGCTTGAATTGCCTCTGGGACACGGGCTTTGCCTGCAGAGTGCCTGGGTCAGGAGCAGCAGTGCTCAGTGGAGAACACGATCTGGGTGCTGCCAGCCAGGGGCTGGAGTTGGCAGGCTCAGTGCTGGGGTCTCCTTGGACATGGAAACACCCAGAAATGATTCAGCTGCTTAGTGCCTCAATGCACTTGATATTGATCCAGGTTCATAGAAAACATCTGTAGCAGTTGTTTTGGATTATTGATGAATATTGCAGCCATCAAAATAGAGTGGTATTAATACCTATATGGATAGACTGTATCAGTATCTTGTTACTGAGTTTCTAATTTGTATATATATTATGAAATGTATGTCATATGTTATGGAAGGAGAGGCAGTGTTCTCATGGGCTGGTGTGAGTTCATGGATTTGATTGAAATCAGAGTTATTGATGTTAGCTTATGATTTTGTTCCTCTTGTCCATCTTGGAATAAGCTGATATACCTTACATGAGGGTTCTCTGCCACTTTGTTTCACAACAAATGTATCTCTCACGTACTAACAGCACTTTCTTAAAGGTATGTGTGCATTCTTACATTATTTGATTGCTCAGTGTCAGCAATGGTGGCATTCTGATCTCTCAACAGCCTTGGAGGTGCTGCAGAATCACATAGATAATAACAGAAATTTAACACTGAATGTGTGTTGGAGTGGGAAGTGCAAGACCAATATGCATTTGCCCCAGAAGTCAATTGGCTGGCTATTACATAATTATAGTAATGAAGTTGTAGGTTCACAATTGATACATAACTGCACAGTAATCTTTGATAAGTTTAGGTAGCAAATAAGTTAACTTGTTGCCACTACTGTATTTGTTGGAAAAAGGTGAAGGAAAAAGCAAAATAAACAGTATATTTATTAATGCATATGGCGGTTTTAAGTTTTGGCTGCTCATATTCTTGATATTTTTTTCCTGTGCAGTTCTAAAGCCATTATATTAATTGTTTTTCTTACCTGGAATGAGAGCCAAGTGCCTTCAAATACATTTACCTTTGAAGTAATTAAAATAAAGTGTCTACTGACCATAGCAAATAAGCAAATATGCTCTGCATGAAAATAAGCAAAGATAAGGAAAAAAAAATGTTATGTAAGAAAACAGTAAGGGAAAAGAAAAAAAGAGATTGTAGCTGTAGTTTCTTTACTGAACCTTAGCAAACCAAATTGATTATTCTGAGCCATCTCTCACACAAATGTGTTAGCTGCTATAGCTTGGAGATATCTATAAAGATGATCATCAGACTTGTGTGAAGAGTTGAAGCCAGAAAGAAATAATTTACAGGAATTCCAAGCACTTTGAGAAGGTTCTCATTACATGAAAATGTTTTCATGCTTCTTACAAGTATTACAGTTTATGCATATGAAGAAATGAGCTTGGATGAGTGGCAAAATTTCTAAATAGGTACAAAATAGAAAGGATTAGGTAAGGAATGGAGAACTAAGACCTAGAACTAGGTGAGAAAAGGTAAATAGTTTAACTGTGATCTGAGCTGAGTTTATATTTCAAACAAGAAAATTTCTGCCGTGTAAAAGGGCAAACCACTGGTAAAAGTTTTCCAAATATTCAATGCTGAGATTAGAACACCTAGGTTCAGTCTTCAAACTACGTAAATTGATTTTACTGTAAGGCAACAGCTCAGGCTGTGCTGCTTGGGTGAGTTGTTTGCCATGCACAGCAGCCAGGGAGTTCTCAAGCCCAGTTTGCTGAGAACACCTCAGCCATGCAGGCAGCAGCTTCCAGCCGTGAGCTTGTGCTTCACTCTCAGACTGAGTTCCCCTGCCTCTGGTGCTGTGCCCAAGGGCACTGCGTGTCCTCCTGCTCCCCACTGTGAGATTCCCTGGTTTTAACAGAAAAAATGTTTGGCTGCTCTAAAAATGGCTCGCGTTCTGTTGTAATATTCATGAATACTTGTGCAGGTTTCCAAAATCCATCCTTCCTTCAGAAAATATTGTGAACAAAATTGTGTATGCTGACTGTTTATAGAAGTCACTAATATGTTAAGCAATTTACGGTTTTTTTTTCAATTCACAGACCAAGTTTCTTCAGCATTTTTCTGCACACAAAATTCATGTAAGTGTAAAATGGCATTAACCAGCAGCCAAAACAGTAGATCAGTTTTCAGACCACATGGTACTGCTACTTAATGCTTTCTGCTTCTTTTCTTTTTTATGAAACTGCCTGCATGAACAAGCTTAATTTAAATGCTGTGAAAACATGCAACAGATTTTCCCTGTACAGAGGAAAAGTGCATAACATTCTGTAACAGTTTCCATTGTAAGCCATTTACACTTTTCTGATAGTGCTGATACTGCCTGATACCGAAGTGGGGTTTGTTCCCTTGCCCTGAAGATAGAGCTCTAGACTCCAGGGAAACAAAATACATTCTCCATGGATTTTTGAATTCATTTTAGTGAAAGTAATTCTGCAGTTATTGATTGTATGAATCTCAGCTGTGGCCACTTGATTTCAGGTGCTGGGTCCCAAACCTGGGGGCCTTGGTTGCCAGCCTTTTAGTATTCTGGAGACTTTTTGATATTCAACAAAAATTCCCAAAATATTGCTTGTCTGCCTTCCCTGTGTCAAATTCCAATTAATATATATTAAATTGTTGGCTTAATCCTGCTTTGGTATTATTTCACTGTACACAATCTCCTTTAAGAGTACTGGCTGCTCTCAGATCTTTGACTTGTCAGCTCCCAACCCTTCTGCCTCCCTGCAATTTATTCCAGTTGCTGCAGTGCATATGGATGGCAGCTCCTGTGGTCAGCAGCGTGGAAAGAAAATCGGATCGGGCAGTCTGTGGGGTAGTACAGCATCAATCTTTAGTGGTGTGTTCTTCCTGAGCCTGTTGAAGTGCATGCAGTAACGGGGAGTTTTGGAAAGCATAATGATTCTTTAGATTTAGAAAATGTGCATGGGGGACTATCGCTGAAACTCTCTGAAGTCAGCAGACAGACTCCAGTGGATTTTGAAGGGCTCAGATTGGTCCCACAGGGCATTCTGGTGATTTTCTGCATATGCACTGCTTTTCAAATGACTTGTCTTTTGGGTCTCTGGGGACATAAGATATTCCCAAAACACTGAAACATCCCAGCAGAGGAAAATTAACCATTTCTATTTGCATTTCTGTGACCTTTTTTTTTGCATTTTAATATGTTTTCTTAAAGAATACTGACAATAATACAGAGGCAGGATTCTTCTAAAATGTCAGAAAAATAAAAAAATTTTCAAGTCCATTAAGTAATTTGTAATAGAAGAACATTTTTCATGTGAACATGCAAGGAAAGTTAACTGTCTGTACATCGAGTTTATCTTGGAGTTTAACTTAAACCCACAGAAGCAAAAGTGAAAAAAAAAGAGGTCCAATCCCGTTCTGCAGGACTTTTGGGTATGTTTTCTCTCAGTTCAGTGTCTCATTTGTATAACAGACCTTAAGCCTGCCCAAGCTTATGAAATACTTGGGACTTAAAACTCAGACTTATGCAGTACAACTTGGAGTAATTGTACTGAAGTCAATGGCCCATATCTTGCCACCAGTTCTTAAATAGAACTTCTAGTGAATTTCAATAAAGACTTTTGCTTAAAAGTCAACAGCACAGCATGGTTCAGGGAAATTACAAGGCTGCAAGCAAAAATGTTGGTTTATTTTTCCTTTTCTTTTCAGAATACCTTGTGTTTGGTTCTATAAAATAAGATTACTACCTTGCTCTAATCTGAATCAGTAAGGCATCAGAATTGGATCTTGGAGCTCTCAGTAACATGCCTAAGCTTCACTGACAGTAAAATTAAATAACCTTTAATTAACACAGATTGAAAGCATGTGAGAGATATATCCCTGTGTTCCTTTAAAAAAAAATCTTCTTTTTTGACAGAATGGAGCTAAGCCACATTGCTGCCAGCGCAGCACTGACATTCATTATAAATTTCAAGCTCCTTTTCTCTAGTCCCAACAGAAGAAGGAGTTACTTTATGGCGCAGAACTTGCCAAGTCATAATTGAACTCCATTCAACAGAGCTGCTCCCTATGTGCACAAGTAGAAAACAGGAATGTTTTTTTTAAGGAGGTCAGTGTTTCAAAGGAGATGGTCAGCACCTGAGCTGAGAGATAGCACTGGGAGCACATTTGTCTAATGTGCTGGAGAAATGAAGCAGTTGCAAAGAAGCAAGTGAAACTAATGACTGGCTTATCTTGCAAGGACTAAAGAAAAAAATTCCCTTTCTTCTTTGCCTTATTTTCAAGCTGTTTATGAAATGAGTACCAGAAGCTTGCTATATACTCCAAAATCTGAGTCACCATTTCTGATGGGTGATGGAGGCAGAACTGGATGATGTGATCCAGTCACATGCTGCTGTTGTGTGCACACGAGTGTGAAATTTGGGTATTTCTCCTATTTTTTTAATGTCTCAGCTGCATGCCCTACTTATGACTGGCAGCACCTAGGACAGGAAGGCAGCTGCTCTTCGAGCTCAGGTTTCTCCATCATCTTGTGATATGGACCAAAATGTGATTTCCTTAGTGTAGGTGAGATAAAATGGAGAGAGCAGAGCTCCTTTATCTTTCTAGGAAAATGGTCTGATAGCAACCCCAGTGCTGGAAAACGGTGTTGTGTTCATGCAAGGAAGCTGAACGATGAGGTGGGGAGCAGTGAGTATGATAAGGAGCAGGTGGTCAATAGTCAATTTGAGGTACATAAAAATAATATCAATTTGTAATGTGTAGGAAGCACTGTTTTCTCATTCCTTTTAGGCTTTAAACCTAATCCTGGTTTTGCTAATTTAATAGACCATATTCTTAGGGGACCCTGTAGGCAGTTTCCTGTGCTCATACTATGAAGGAGAGATGTAATCTAGCTGCAAATGCTCACTGAGGAGTCCTAGTGTGGTAAGAGAACTCTCTGCTGGCTATTGTCAAGCCAAAAGTGACTCTACATTTCTGGTACCTTCTTATAGCTCTGCAGAGACCACAAAACAGCGATGTGAGAAGAAAGAAAGTCCCTGCCTACCACACTGCACTTATCATCTGTCAAAATGGGGCCAACTGAGGATGGTATATTCCAGAAGCAATGAGCACGGGCATGTGAGAGTAAATTACGTGGTAATTTCAGGGTCCCAGCTGCCCTAGTGCAGCTGCCAGTGATGTGCTTTTGTGCCGTGGTAGAAGGGAGGTAGCCTGAAGCTGTGAGCTGCCTTGGATAAACCATGTGGGAAGCTGGTGTCCCAGCTTTTTCACACAATGTAGTTTAGGAAGCTCACACCTTACCAGCTCCAAACTGTGCCAGGAGTCCCACAGAACTGGAGGTTTCCTTCACAGCTCTTCCCACTTCTGTAGCAAAGAGGATGGGGGCTAGGGAGTTTTTTGCTGCTTTTATGCCTGCCCCAAAATACCGTTTAGAGATGAAAGAAGCAACTGTGTGAAAAATATTCCCACTCTCCTATTTTGATGTTTGTTTCTCTCATTCTCAGTAGGGCAGTTACTTGATAACACAACTGTCCTGAATCCACCTAATGGAACAGCTTAAAGGTGAGCTACTTTAAATACTTGGCATAGGAGGGATGCACATTATACAATGACCAATACCTACATCATCATCAAGTGCTATTGGTGGCATAAGGCATGATCTTAGCATCTCTGTTTCAGTCAAATGTATTTTAGGTTGTTGAGATACTTAATATCTGAGAGAATTTTCTGTAGGTGTAGGTGAACACTCCATAAATAAATCTGTTACACACATTCTCAAGGCTCCAGCAAGAACATTAAACAGAACAATGTACAGGAATGAAAGTGCACTTCACAGAAAATAAGGTAAAGATACAAACTGGTCCAGGATAA
This sequence comes from Thryothorus ludovicianus, assembly GCA_013397245.1. NCBI lineage: Eukaryota > Metazoa > Chordata > Aves > Passeriformes > Certhiidae > Thryothorus > Thryothorus ludovicianus. The sequence goes on along the minus strand of VZTB01012895.1, from coordinate 150,549 downwards.
ATATGGGTAAGCAGGCTCAGTGTGTCCAATAGGTTTTAAAGCTACTTAAAATAACATATTTTCAGATGTCACAAAGATAAGTTTCCATAGCTGTCATACAAGAGTTGAATAGAATTTCTGTCTAAATAAATATTAAAAAAATATATCGGTGCAAATGTTTTCTATTATTATTATTGCTTCATTTTCCCTGAAGTCTGGAGTGCAATTATGACTTTACATTTGCAGAGATGGTTCACTGCCCATGCTTATAGCAGAGCAGGAAATCGAGTTCAGAAGCTGAGCATCTCTGTTATCTCAGAAAACTAGCATTTGTTAATTTAGGCACTGCCTCTTAGGAATGTGGCTGATAACATGAAACTTCATTGGAGGCCACCAGCTAGGCTTGCAGGTGGAGAAGCACTTGCCTTTCAAGACATAATTTCGAAACACCCTGTGAAACACCTCTACAGAAAATGGGTGATGTGTTGTCCTCCACTGTTACATAAATTGCCCTAATTCAGGGAAGCATCTCTGTTCCCATGTGGAGGCACTCTTACTCCTCCAAGTTGTAATCTCCTTTTGTCCTGAATGTTATGTTCCCTCTCCATAGGTTTGAGTCAGTAATAGGAACAGAGAGAGAGAGCCATCTTGTGGAAGATCACTTAACTATCGTGCAGTTTTAGGTGCCAGGCACTTCAAAAGCTAATTCTGGAATTTTTGCAACGAGAGACCTCAATTACAAATGAGTGTCCTATAATATTTATACAGATGTGTCAGTTTCTGCACAAAGCAAGTTAAGTGAGCAGGAAATGATACTATTCCAACATTTGCCTGCTGGCACATGATATGTGTGAACAGCACGTTTTTCGCCCCATCTTGAACTACATAATCAGCAATTTCTTCTCTTCTTTCCATATTGCTTCTGTGCACAATTTAGATATTAAATATATATCTTGATTTGCTTTGCAACAGACTGCAAATGAAGCTTCACTTGGAAATGTGCAGTGAAAGTAGAGTTGAAAATAATATTTTTCCCTTCATGCTTACTGCTTTCAGTTGAATAATTGCACAATTCCTACAGACTACGGAAAACATTAAAAAGCTGTTCTCATCTACAGGTTCCAGCCTGAGATGTGCAAAATGCTTGTAATGAAGCTGCAAACCATGTGAAAGCAGTGACAAGATCCTTTGTGTAGCAGAGAGGGGCTCCCGCTTCAAGCAGAAGAAAGAGAGCAGAGGGCATCTTTCTGATAAGAGCGGATGATGTCGGTCTAGGAAGGACTGAGCTCTTGATAAAGTGAAAATGAAAGTGATGCCTGATGTTCCAGCTTCCCCTCCTGAGTTAAGGGGATGAGCTACACTTTTCAACCTCTGTATGAGGTAAGGGTCAGCGATTAGCACACGACTATCTGGTACCTTAAATGCTGTAGTCAACAGGTGCTCTGAGGGTATCAAATTTCCAGCTAATCAAAAGTGTAGATCCTTTTAAACACGCTTGATTTCTTTATCAATGGGAAACTTAGCCTTGATTTAAATTCTTTAAAGATGTCACTTTTTTCCCCACTTTGATTTAAAAAGGATTTGTGAGATATTAAATAGAGATCGAATTTAGTCCAGTCTAATGCGACCTTTTCATAGATCAATAATAAATTAATGTATAGAGATTTTATTTATTTTGCATCCAGAATCACAACATACCTTTATTTTATTGAGGAAATGAGCACAGTGTTTGGGATTTTCATCTATTTTGGTTTTCCACATCAGCTGTCCTTGCTGTATTTCAGTATTTGCAATAATCGATTCAAAGGCAATTATATATGGAGGATGTATCTCTATGATGTGTCACACTCAAGGTTTAGGAAAATAGAATGAATTGAAGGAAATGCTTATTATTATTGTTATTAAGAATATATATATGTGAAGTGTGGGATCTGAGATAACTAACTCAATAGTTATTGCAAAAAGCTGGCAAGTCTCTAACCATGAGATAACACTGACTTTAAATCAGCCATAACATTAGACTACTAGTTTTCTGTAGTAGTAGACTACTAGTTTCTAATAGTAGATTACTATTTTTCTCTCAAAACACAGATTAGCTTTTTAATTGAAAGAAACCTTCTCTACCAAATGATATAACATTTTCCTTTCTTAAGAAAGCCAAACTGAAAACAAAACCCGTATCAAATGGAAAAGAGGTTTAAATTACCAGTATATGATAGAATCACAGAATTATGGCATATTCTGAGTTGGAAGAGACCCACAAGGATTATCAAAAAACTCCTGGCCCTGCACAGCACCATCCCCAAGAGTCACACCCTGTGCCTGAGAGCATTACCCAAAAGCTTCCTGAGCTCTGCCAGTCTTGGTGCTGTGACCACTGCCCTGGAGAACCTGTTCAGTGACCAACCACCCTCTGGGGGAAGAACCTTTTCCTAATATCCAACCTAAACCTCCCCTGAGCCAATGTCAGGCCACTCCCTCAGGTCCTGTCCCTGGTCAGCACAGGGATCAGTGCCTGCCCCTCCTCTTCCCTCAGCAGGAGCTGTAACTGCAGTGAGGGCTCCCCTCAGTCTCCTCCAGGCTGAACAGACCAAGTGCCCTCAGCTGCTCCTCACACTGCCTCCCCTCAAGGTCCATCACCATTCACAGCCCTCCTTTGGATGCTCTCTAACAGTTCAGGATCTTTCTTACATTGTGGTGCCCAGAACTGCCCCCAGCACTTGAGGTGAGGCTGCCCCAGCTCAGAGCGGAGGGGACAATGCCCTCCCTTGCCCGGCTGGTGATGCTGTGCCTGATGGCCCCAGGACAGGGTTGGCCCTCCTGGCTGCCAGGGCACTGCTGGCTCACATTCAGCATTCCATCGACCATCCCGTGCCCTTTCTGTGGCACTGCTCTCCAGCTTCTCATTCCCCAAGCTGTCTCCCTTCTGGGCCTCTCTGCCTTTACATTTGGACCTCCTCCCAATTTAGTACCACTGCCAAATTTATTTAGTATCCCTTTGAGTCCTGTGCCCAAGCCATTTATGGTAATTGATGAGCCAGCCCTGAGCAGACCTGCTCCATCAGTAACACTGGTCCAGGAAGGAGCATTCCCTTCAACTCGACGGACCTGCTCTGTAGCAGGTGCTCAGCAATGCTAAAGGACCCCCTGTCCTTTAGCCACAGATCCTGTCCCAGACAATCACTGCTGTAACTGAAAATACCCCAACTCTCACAGCGGTTTTCCCACATAGACTGTCTTTCAAAATAGTTGCAAACAAAGGATAATGTTACATTGCACTCTGTCTTTTTATGATCTTTCATTAGAAACTCAGAGTGTGTGTGCACGTGTATGTTAAGCTGTAAATGTCATTACCTATTTCTCATGAATATTTCAGATTCCAAAATTTACAGGCTATTGTTCTCATAAGCTAAACATGTTGTTTCTGGATAGATGAGTAATGAGTGATACAGGCAGCTTCAGTAAGGTGAAATAAATCTATTCTGAGTGTGAAGTACTGTATAGCCTGCTTTTGCCTTTTTTTTTTTTTTTTACTGGAATAGTCAGAGGTGAAAAATGATGTAACATTTGATTTAAGTTTGGTTATTTGCTTGTGTGATATACAGATGCCATAATATTTCTTTAGTTTTTGTCAGATGTCAAGGTACCTGAACAGCTGGTAAATGTTAATGTCTTAAAGATAACTGGTTTACTGTGGCATATATTTTCAACTGATGCACTAGTATGTGATCCAAGCAGAACTATAGCAAAGATGGGGGGAAACAGCAGTCTTTGTCTCACCTGCGCGTGAACAATAGAGCAATTCAGAACAAATAGGGTCCAACTCAGTCCCTTTTGCCGTCTTAAAAGGGACTGCAGGTCTGTGATGCTGTGTTGAGGCAGTGGCCGTGGCTAAGGGAGCCCAGGGAGGCTGGAAGGAGCACTCAGGAGGGTGCTCACTGCCTGGAGGCTGAGGGTGGGGGACTGGTGCTGGGTGGGCCAAGGGAAGGGAATTGGAGGGATCCTGCTCTGCTCTGAATAAAGTCCAACAAATTGGCAGTGGCAAGTTTTGTCACCCAGAGAAGGCACTCAGGTACTGTTCAGTGGTATCATGCAGTTCACAAATATAAAACTGCTTTCAGTGAGTACAGAGGAAGTAAGAATGAGTCATGATGAGTGCTCTGCATTATTCTGATGTGTATTGTGGGTTTCTTCAAACTTGTGCATTGCTGCCTGAGTGAATGCAGTTTTATGTCAAGGAAGCCTTTAAATGGTCTTTGAAGCTGGAAGAGGGAAAAAGAAAGTGCTGGCACAGGGAAGATAACATCAGATGCACAGATTTAAATTGTCACAGTAACAATCTAGAGTAGGATGGCTTACTTTTTCAAGGCTCCCTTAATGGTCAGGGAGAATTTCTATTCTTCTGTCCTGAAGAGAGAGATTTTAGAGAGATAAGATAGAGAGGGCAAGAGTGATACAGACCTTGGGAAGAATCAGGGCACCAAGAAATTTCTGAGGTAAGACTTGCTATCCCAAGCTGGACAGGTAACCAGGTTGTCTCAAGCATGAGAGAAAGAGGATATATATATGTAGGAGGGTATATACATATGGAACTCTCCTTTGGCTTTCTACCATGACATTGGTGCTTTCCATCACTGGGTGAAAGAATAGCAAATTCTTTCTTTTGTGAACTGCTTTAAATGGTGCAGTCTGCTGTCATGGTGCAGTGCAGGATAAATCCTGTGAGAAGCCCATCTGAGCTTGCTTGGGTGGGGAAACACTAACTGTGGCTGGTGGGCAGGGTTAGACAGACTCCAGGTACTGATATGAGAGGGGGTGTGGTGTCAGATTTTATTCCAGGAGAGGTAAAACCCCAGGTCACATTGTAAACATCTGATGCCACATTCTAAACATCAGATCCTGAGAAAGGGCTGTGGAGCAGAGGCCCCTGGCCAAGTGATGGGGACATGAGCTATACCAGGAGAATGGGCAGGGCAAGAGCTGAGTTTTCGATAGTGTGGAATGTGCTGTTGGAGGAAGTGCCTATCAGTAATACAAAATATATTATAATCCAACATTTTGTTTTCTGTAGTATTTCAGTTGTATATTAAAAACAGTAAATTAGTCTGATAGAGTGTGATGTTCAAGGATCTAAGCACTCTTTTTGAATCTCTGTTTCTAACTGATACTTGGGAATGACACATCCGACACAGTGAGTATTGTTTTATTGTAAGATCATCTGAGTTATTTATATCCTGAAAGAATACTGAGAATTCATCTGCTTTTTCCTTCTGTCACAGTGTCTCTGTGCTTTGATTTTAAGACTGATGTGGCATTTAGTAATTAAAATTCTTCTTTTTTCTGTAATATTTGCAGTAATGGTGATGCCTTCACCTACTGATGGCATTAGTGTCAGCTGATATTTTTTTATTCACCTGTCAAATCAGCCCATTGTAACCAGAGATTTGATAACCACAGAACAAAGGATTATTTTATCAAGCTCTTATCCCATAAAGGGTGCTGTAATTTTCCCAGCATAATTAGGGAAATAGATCACAAAATCTCAAACATTTTGACATTATGTTACTAAGTTTCTTGCGTGCCATTGATTCACCACTTCTCTCTGATATCCTGACCGTGTGGTTCCTAAGGTCAAGATTTCCAAATGGAAGTCTAGCACAAAATTGAATGCAGATGAATCTAGGATCCTTTCTGCATCTTTTGCCATTGAGAATGTCTCATGCTTTGAGTTATAGATTACTGCTTCAGAGTTCCCTATGCACACATGCAGCTGCTCTTTCCTATGAAGCATCTATTTCCTCTTACAAATTTGTTCAAGAAAGGTTGGTGAGCCAAGGCAGAGGTGATGTCATTGCTGTGGATATATTTGGGGATTTTTGAGCACTCTCAGGATCCACTCTTGTCAAACCAAAGAGAAGCTGAAAAGGCTTTTCCCCCCTCTCTGTCTCTCCAGAAGCTCCCAAGTCACTTCTAAAGAGCACCTGTGTAAGAGAAGGAATTCCCCAAATAGCAGAAGTTTTACATACCTTTTCAGGGGAATGAGTTAGATGAAAAGCTGCCACCTCACAGGGTCTCTTCTCCCAGTGGAGAAGCTTGTGCTCACTGCCACATTGCTAGTGTAACACATGGAGCTCTAGGGACAGGATACCCCTGCCCAGTACAGAATAGTTCACTGAGCCACGCTGCCTCCCTCCTGCACGTGATTGAGGGAATTGCTTTGCAATCAAATAAATCAATTGATTTAAATCCACCGATACTGGCTAATGGCATGGTAAGGGCAAACAGTGTGTAGGACTGATCTGTGTGCTGCTGTGAAGTTTTTCAGTCCACCTCATCTTATGAGTGAGGAAAAGACATTGCCTGGAGTAGGCAATTATTGTGTCATGGGTGTTATGGCATTGAGGTTTCTTTGGGTCCAAATGAGTGTGCACTGCAGTTTTCTGACATTCTTACAGCAGCCTTCACCCCAACAATGTTCTCTCCAAAGAGCTTTTTATGCAAGCTGAGATCAGCAGTATCTTGCACTAATGACAGTTTTAAGGAAGTTCTGTCAGCATGGACATGAGAAAAATTCCTAAAATATGTTATCAATATTTAAGCTATTTGTTATTTTTAAATGCAGCTTTGCCATGTTTGTACACACTTATCAGTGAAGCTCCAGGATTCTCAAAGTTGTCTAGCCAGAAACAATTGTATGTTTTTGAAACTGGGGCAAGTTAATTACATTGGTGATACTGAACAAGTGACTTATTTATGTAGTTCAATAGATAGATTTAATAAATCTCCAGCTTCCCACCTCTTCTTCTCATAATTTAAACTCTTGAGCCTGGACTATAAGTATTGATTGATAAGTGCCAACAGCTAACATGACTGCTAATCTTGTTGAGACTGTTAAAATACATTGATGGGGTCTTTCTTCTGAAAGAATCATATTTACTGCTGAATAGCTGCCTACCACAGGAAAAAAAATAAGAAAACAAAACCAAGTTAGACAATCTTCAGACCTTTGGTACACGCTAATTATAGTATGAATTGTGTGAACTTCATTTGTACTAGCATATTTATATATATCTCATTAATTTGTTACAAAGAGGGAAAAATCATTACTGTAGAGTCAAATTGCCTGTAAATGACTTAAGGAATATGTTAATGATCCTGCTCCAAATGAATAATTATAACACAGGTGCACTTGAGATGTGATCATTTAACTGACAGCACACAGCTTCTAATGTCTTGAATATCCATGATAATGGTGATGTCATAGCAGCCAGTTAAAATAATCGCTCACATCCTCCATTTAATACACAGGAGAACTGTGGGCATAATTCCCATATAGAGCTATTGCCTTGCTTATTTAAGGAATGGTTAATTTATAAACAAATCAAAAAGTCACTCTGCATTGATTTTAATGCAATATGTTTCCAGTAAAATGTCACGCCATTGTCTCCAGTAGAAAATAAACATTGATGGCAGAAAGGCATTACTGCATCAATTTGATGCTACAGTGTAAAGGAAATTAGCTCAAAATATCTGAGTTTAATAAAGATATGAATTGCACTTTACCTGCTTTGCTACTAATATCCAGTTAAACCTTTAATGTTTGTTGTTTTAAAGGTGTTTGTAGTTAAGTTCCCTCTCAGGCTGATGCCTGTGGGAATCGGGGATGTGTGCTCTGACATGCACAAAATCGCCCCTGTCTACAGATGTGTTGTCTCATTAAGACAAGATTTGACCTCTGTAAAGGGCAGTCTTCTTCTGGGCTTATGTCCCACTTCATTTCACACAGCTTTGCAACACATTAAGCTTTTCAGTTGTATTTGTGGTCAAGATCAGATTTTAAGTGTCTAACAGTTGAAAATTTAAATAGTCTACCTCGAACGCGTGGGAGTTCAGAGAAGGCAGCAGTGTGATGCCTAGGTGTTATCTCCATGAGAATAGCAACGAAACTGGAGCAGCAGCTAAATATAGAACAGTTTTGCTGCATCTATTTCATGCGTTGTCGTGTAATTACAAATAGATGAAGAATTAAATCTCTAGCCTGTAACGAGGCTTATGAGGAAAACTTAGAGAATTCCTAATGTAAAAGGGGTTGTTTCCAGTTAAGGTTAGCACTATATGCCTTGAGAAGAACACTACCACCTTATTTAGAATAATAGTATTGTATTGATGCAGGTTATGTTAGCAGCAAGAGTCTGTGCTAGGAGGGGAGAATTCTTTTGAAGATATCAGTTCCAAAGCATAATAAAACAGGTGCATCTTAATAGGTCTACCAGGAATGTTTTAGCTGTTAGCAGCTTTTAAATGCTTCTGCTGAGAAACCCTGTTTTCATAACAAGGTTGGTGAGTATTAAACCTGCGATAGTTCTTTCTGGGATTACTATAATTTATAAAAACAATAAAAACCTGCTAAAAAACATTTATGTATTTATAAATGTTGTAATCCAGAGGTCCCACTGATATTTGTGGTGAAGGATATGCCTAAGGGCACATAACCCTGCTTGTACATTGCCAGGACTGCAATCTGGTTTATGACAAAACAGATTCATTTATCTCCAAATAAATAAATTACTTTTGTGAACATTTAGAAACATTTGCATAATTAGGCTGTAAGATCTTAGCAGTCTTTTTCATAATAATTAAACTAATCTAATCTTGGACAGGGTAAACAGACTTACTAGGCTGAGAGCAGCCTTCAGGCAAGGAACTTACTACATTCTACAGGAACTGTAAGGCTGATGATGTTTGTTAATTATGCAGAGCTTTTACTCCCCAGTAATAGCAGCATTTGTATTGCCTGAAGCTCAGATAGCTACTCCCAGGCACATAAAATTAGGCTCTGGGTTTTTTTTTCATTCTTTAAAAAAAACCCCAACAAAACAAAACAAAAAACCCCAGAAAACACAAAACCACAACAAAACCACAAAACAAAACAAAGAAGATACTTCAAAATGATTATACGCTTTCATCAAGGAGGCTTTAACCTCACAGCGTTGGATCCTGGAGCTGCACACAATTGGCTCCCTCTGCAGTCATGTGCTCTTGATTATCTTCAGATCTGGAGTCTTTCATGCCGTAGAGAGACACGGCCTTGTGAGGCTTGGTAAAAGAACAGCAGAAGACACCACTTTATTTTCTGGGGACCTCGGGAAGAAAAGATTGAGAATATCAAATAGGTCTTACGCAGGACAGTGCTCATTCAAGCAGTCAATCAAAATTTATAATCATAAATCAAAAAGGAAGATCAGAAACAGTACCTAGCAAATTCTGAGAAGATATTATTTCTTTAAAGAATCTGTCATCTTTACCTAGTTTTATATGAGCCATCAGTACATGAAGAATTCAACTGACAAGTAAACTCAAGAAGGAGGATTTTTCTGCTTACAAATAGGGCATGGCATTAACAAGGGTGATATTCATGCTTATATATAAGCCTGATATACAAGCTTATTTTTAAAAAATCATCTCTCAACAAAACTGTTGTGTAGACAAGAATTTAATTTCTAAATTTTTTTTCTTCAAAACTGGACATGCAAGGAAATTCTCCTGATGTTTTTTTCCTTTGTGCTTTATTTAATTTAGAATATTTTTATTAAAAATAATTTAATTAGACCATAAAAGGTTAACTTATAGTTTATAAATTTTTTCCTCAGAATTTGCATACAAATTCATGATGCATTTTTCAGTAAAGATTTAATAATGTCTGGATAGGAATAGTGATGCCTGACCCCTGCAAGGCAGGTGGTTAAACCGTATGAAAGTGGTGTGACACAAAGTATTGCCTCTAATAACCAAAGGCTGGATTTCACTGATACCAAGAAGTAAAATGCTTTAGGAATTTCTCCTGTTCATTTCAAAGGCTTTTTCCTGAGTAAATGATGTTAGATGAAGTTTTCAGAATCTGTCTCTTCAAATAAGTTACATCAGGATTTGTTTATGAAGAGGGACTCATGGATCTGCATAACAACCAATCTTTTAAAGCCTTGAGGGCCAGAAGATCTGGAACAGGTGATACATCTATGGATGTTTTTCCCATATTAAATAAGTGGGTGGAGGCAAGAAATTGGCAAGAATTTGTTTTCAGCTTTTCCCTCTTGTAGCCTGTACAGCTGAGCCATCCAAAGATGGTGTAATGCATGGATAACAAGCAAGCTTCCCATTGCCAACGATTTTCTGCACAAGAATGATGTAAGATATCAACTCTCCCACTGCGGTTTGAACTACCCTACTTCAGGCCTTATTCTTTTTTACTGTACTTTTCATTCCCAGGCACATTATTTCACCAAATTTAGTGAGTCCAGCATGTCTGCCAGTCAGTGCTATAAGCTAGTGGGTGGTAACTGTTCCTGTTAATGTTTTGTACCAATGGCATGAATTCAAGTACCATGTGTTGCTCTTCATTAACTTTCATGAGGGAATAATACAAGATTCTTGTATCGATGAAATTAATCAGAAAGAAAAATCCTGGTTTAAAGCCATGAATTGTATAAACAAAAGATGTTGCTCTCTAGACTCCAGGTGGCCTTCCAAAAAGTTTCCTTTGACAACCCAGGCTGAAAACCTCTAAGCTAGAAGAGTTTATCCCAATGCTGCACACAGCCTGGAAATAAGGCAAGAAGGGCTGCTCTGGGTTTCAGGAACAGCTCCTGATTTCTCTGAGGAGCACACCTTCACCTGAAGCCCTGTAACTCCTCTCTGAGGTGCATTGCATAACTATGCAGGATTTATTTGGCAGAAATACAGAATACATTTAGGATAGAGGAGTTGCCAAGGCTGGACTACCAGGTTTACAGCGTGGATATGTGACACCGCTGCAGTTGTAATTTCCACCCTCAGTGCCATTTCCCACGAGGTCACTGTTGAGCCCTTGCACTGGTGCAGATGAGTGAGCAGGAGCAGCTCCAAGCCTCTTGTCCTGGCCACAGCAGGAAATCTTGGAAAAGTCACATTGCCTATGATGTTAGCAAAGAATAGAGATTACTAGATTATGACATGGACAAACTGGATTAAGTGTAATATTTGGTATCTCTGCTTATTGATTACCTTTGATAGTTTATATCTTTAACATGAAGCTAATTATCAGATTAGATTTAATAGGTGCACAACTTGAAATTTTGGGAGCTGCTTGTATGTCCCTTCAGTGTACTTGACTATATACTGTGCATTGTAAAATGCACCTCCATCTGCCTCACTTAGCAGGAGAGGTAAATGAACTCCCTCTTTTTTTTTCTTTTCTTTTTTTTTTTTTTTTTATCCTACCCCTCTTGAATTTTCAGTTAAATTATAAGAAGAACATGAGACTGACTGCTGCTTTGTGAGGACAAAGGATGACCAGGATAGAGATGGTGCCATTGTCTCTGCTCACCAGACTGTCTTGGTGTTAGAGTTAAATTTTCCCACTCCCTTATCTCTTCAGAAGAATGAGAAAATGGTACATAAGATGCTACTTTGAGGTACAGTTGATTCCTGGGTGCTGTCTGAGTAGGTGCAGTTATGTCTGCTGCTCTTTCAGGACAGAATGTGAGATTTAGGACAAATTGGCCCATCAAACCCATGTACCACCTATTTGCAAAATGGCACAGCATGCTGAGGACATTAGATGCACCTGAAGATTGTGTTAAGTTGAATACATGTATCTGGTCACAGATAATTAGAATAACAGGGGGTTTTATAATTACAGTTTTATGAGAAATTTGCATTGTTATTAGGTCACCTATTATGGACCAGGAAAAAGCTTGATTTATGAAGATAATCCACATTTTTCAATCCCCATATAGAAAGAAATGCCATTCATAGCTGTAGTTTTTTCTCCTGTCTAGCTCAGTCTTGATGTTAGAATTTCAATGGGTGAACTAATTTCAGGGTTTAAACCCTGAATAGCTGAAGTACTGAATATTTTTGTTGGTATAAAGTTCATTTTCAACAATCAGTTGTGATCAAGGTATTCTACATTATTTTTATTCCATATATTCTTTGAAAATGATATTTTAGGAAAACTTGGTAAATGGAGGTATCATTCACTTGAGAGTTTGAAAGGCGAAAAAAATTAAAAATTGTCAGCTTTCTCATTTCCAACACTTCAAAGCATATTTACTGAAGATATGTTGACTGGATTTCTGTATAATTTTGTGTGAATGATTTATCTTGTCTGGTCCAGAATGTAAACTTGCTGAACATTGTAAATTAAGAACTTTTTATGGGGGAAAAATGCTTACTAATTTGCATTATAAACAGCAGCCCAATTTCAGGCAAGCTTTGAGTGAAAAAAAATATTTCAGTAGTGTTAGAGACAGAGAGCACTAATTACAGAGTGGGAATTTTCAAAGGTGCTTAGAGAACATGGCCCATAGACACAGATCTCCTTAAATTCTTAGATGGTTTTGAAAAGTCAAGATGGTTTAATTCTCTACTTACTCCTTCACTATAATCTTTATAGATTACAATAATATATTGATCCATTTTTCTCATGAAGTCACTAGTTATTTAATATTTTTTGCCTTTTTTATTTTCTTAAATTGTATCATGTACTGAAAATTCACACAATTTTCTGATTGGTCAAAAAATTGTTTTATTTTTTTCTTCAAGTTAAGAGCTTGGGATCACTTCAAAGTGTAGAGAATCCAAACTTTAGTAAGTCCATCAATAGCAGTTGAATAAAATTGTCAAAAGCAATAGCAACCCCCAAACGCCAAAACTGCAGGTCTAAAAGATTGATTTACACTCCAGTTTTATAGCATGTCACATTTCTTGCTCTTTGTATTTTATATGTGCACCAATGCTAAAAAATTCTACAGATGCCTAGAAGAGTTGGGAACAACGTATCAACACAACAGTTACCAAAGCTTACAGAATTGAACAGAATGATGTCAAGGAAAAAGATGGAATGAGTTGGAAGCAAAAGTACCCAGGAAAAGTGAGACTGGAATCATTAGACTAGCATCTCAAGAAAAATAAGATAACTTTCACATGTAAGTATCTGCATGTTTTTACTGGAGGTCATCAATAGTGACTATTTGAGTTTTTAATTAATTCCATTTAAATCAATTTAAAGTTTTTGCAAGAAAATCTGCTGTTTAGAAGGTGAAAGAATGTAGATAAATTCAGACACTCCTGGGTGAAAAATCTGTTAATCAAACAGTACACTAAGTGTCTGAAATGAAAAATAGTAGTGCAGACCTGATTTTTATGATCCTTGATGTCCTTATTTGGAATAACTTTTGTTTAAATCCATCTACTGTATGCACAGCAGAGGCAGGATTGATAGGAGTCTGGTCTAATGAGAAGGTAGGAAGGGGCCTGCCTATTAAGGGTACAGTGCAAATTATCAGGGGGGAAGGACAGGAAATACAGTAGGAGCCAAATCTGGCTAAATCAGGAGCACTCCCCACACTTCAAACACGAGGAGGAGGATTGCACAGAGTGGAAACTGGGTCAGCTCACTACGGCAAACTCACACGGGGAAATCAGAGGAGCTGCTCGTGAGAGAGGGAAGGCTGGCTGAGGGGACAGTGCAAGGGCTCAAGTGTCGAGCCTTTTCTGCTGGATTTCAGGATAAAGGTCAGCTGCAATAAGGGGGCCTAACACCAGCACCAAGAGGAGGATAAGGAAGAGACAGGGTTGATAGTGTGTATAAAATTTAGATGTTTTCATGCCAGCTGGGCAGGTTAACTTTGTTCTTGGTGCTTAATGGGCTGGGTTGGTGAACTCTCAGAGCCTCTAAGTTATCTGCAGGAACTTCTGAGGGACAGACGAGTTACCTAGATACTAAAAATCGTAAATTTAGCGATTATGTAGAGAGAGTGGGGAAAGTGAGGAATTTATAGAATACCCAGTTGCTGGAAAGACACTAAAACATATAGAGACATGTACAGAGCAAGTGTGTAACAGTTATTCACTACAAAAATCTTTATGAGCATCCAAAGGTTTATATTCTGGAACAGGTATCATTCTTGTTTTCATTAATGAACTAACCACTGGGCCTGAGAGTAGTCTATTGCATTTGCACGTGCCACAAAACTAGAAGTGACACACTATGTTTACAAAATGCATAGGAGAGCACAGAAGAAATAAGAGTTTTGTAGAAAATGCCATTTTGATTCTGATGGACCACAGGTCAGAAGCAAGTAAAAACTGATAAACTTTTGCAAAGTTTTCGAGGGATGGATTGGGATGTAAGCATGAGGAATAATGCTACAGTAAGCACCAGGAGCGACTGGGCAGGATTTTTTGTTCCAGTTTCGGACACTCTACTTCAAATAAATTGTGAATCAAACAGAGGTGGTCCAAAGAAGAGCAGTGAGAGAATTTAGAGATTGGGAACTAGAAGAAATATTATGAAATAAAATGATACCTAAGTGTGTGTGTGTGTGTGTGTGTAAGCATATGATAATAGGCAGTGCAAAAAGAAATGTCTGCTAGAAAAAGAAAAGAAATTATTTTTTCTCCATGTCTTTGGAGAATAAGCTGGGCAGGCCTAACATGATGCAGCTTAGTTACTAGAAAACTTTCTAACAGTGGAGGATGTTACTGTTCTGTGAAAATCACCATAAGCTGTCAGAGGAGTCGGTGGAATAGTCATTTTTAAAGGTCTTTAGGAACAGCTGAGTACCTAATATAGGTGTCTTAAGCACAGTTACCTCAAAGTAGGACTTAGGACAGATTAAATTTTGTATCTTTTTCAGCTGTTTGATTCTACTTTATCTCTCATGTGAGTTAAAATAAGTGACAAATTCTAATTTGAACCACCAAATGCAAACTTGAGCATGAGGGAGCTGCAAGTAGTTCCCTTTTTTGCTGAGCTCTTACTTTGAGCACTACTTCTTGAAAGTGTGAGTGATGGGTATTGCCACCTGCAGTGACAACCCAGACCTCTTCTTTTCTTTTTAGATCTCTAGGTGCTCTTGTGAGCTGGTGTCAGAATAGTCAGTGCAAAAACTGTCATTGCATGGAATTTTATTGCTTATACAACTCAGTGACCAAGTCAAGCATATTGAAAATGAATTATGAGTTTACTGCTCTAAAATTGAGGTAGAAACCTGTTCTTCATTGGAGTGTACCTTTGAATGATGGGTGTATGACATTTGTCTACTTAAGTGCGAACTGTAGCCTATAAAATGTTCAATTTATAAATTATTCATTAAATATGCCCTAAACTCTAACAAGGCCCTAGGGAGTATGAGAGAGCCATAAACTCTACTTTTGATAAATAAAAATAATTTAATTTTCTATTATCCAGCTCAGAGTTAAACAAAAAGATTCTAATAGAAACAAAGGGGCTGAGAAAAAGTCAGAGATAAGTATCCGTCCTAGATAACACTAATGCTTCTGGAGTACACAGTGAGGAAGATATCAGTTGGTGAATAGTTTTGGCATGCATCTACCTGGCCTAAAAATAAAAAATTTTGACCTGAGCTAGGCTTATTTTTCCTCAATCCTAACTTACATTAAAGGGAATAAGACTTTGTGAGCTAGTTGAACAGTCAAACACAGGCAGAGAGGGAGGGCACTACATGCAGCAAGAAGCTGTGACTTCCAGGGAAAGCAGGAATGAGTTGGATCCGTCTTCATTTGGAATAAAGTGGTTGTGCTGAGGTAATGATAGATTTAGATAATGCTCTTCTGTGCTTTGGATCCATTTTCCTAAGTTGTATTCTTTGGCAAAGAGCTGAAACTCTTCTTTTGAAAGGTCTGTCTCTTGTCTCCACAGTTTTACTTACAGGCTGTGAGGAGGTCAAACCATTTGGGGTGCTGATCTCTTGACCAGAACCAGAGTTGTTACAGATAATTCTGGGAAGGGGTCATGAGAGGATAATCCCTTTGATCCCAGTGGCAGGAAGAGAAACAGGACTGGGTCTTGAAAGTTCTGCATTTAGGAATGTGGGAAAACTGAGGATGGCTGGCCACAGACTGGCCAGCACATTTAAAATGGCTTGGATAGTGGAGTCAGTGAAAGGGACATTTGACTCAGAACTTCTTCCAGAGAAGACATCTGCTGCTTTCACACGACCATAGTCCATGATGAGTGTGTCATCTGTTGAAATGGTTATCCCAGGCTCTCTGGGAATAAGAGGCCTCTTACAGCTTCTAAAGTATCCAAGAGTGAACTGTAGGTGTTCTTATATTAGTCAGATGCCCCTGCTGCCTGCAGAAGAAAGAAGTGCTGCTCAAAGTCTAACACTGCACTGATCTGTGCCTTTGGAGCAGTCTAAAAGTCTGTGAGTTATCCTTATCTGTACTTGGCTAAAGCAGGTGGATTTTTTTTCACTGGATAACACATGCTGTTTCTGCCTCAGCTCCTCTTTACATCTGTCAAAGTGATCTTGAGCTCTACTTCCTTCTGCAGTATCTGCATCTTCTCCTGTGCTAAGCAGACAGAATAAGCCTTTGTGACCTCTGCTCCCATTTCAATGGGGCAGAGGTTTAGCTGCCTTTTGCAGCACTCCAGTTTGTCCCATCCCAGACTTGATATCATTTTTGAGCAGGTGTGAACAGGCTCTCTTTAGTTAGGACTGGGGTTCTGGTGAAATAACTGTTGTTTAGACAATTAAGAATTTAGAAGATTTGATGCCAAGTTTAGGATATAAAACTCTGTTCCATGGAAAAGACGTGGGAAGATGTGACAACTGCCCTCTGGATGCTGAGAGGTGTTTAAGAGAAAGTATCTTTCCTTTTGCATTTTCAAGCATCATTTGTTGCAGCCTGCAAAGAAAGCCAGTTTACACTAGATGCTTATGTTTTGGGTAGCTAAAGTAAGGAGAGATGAATCCCACCATTAACAGAGAATAGTTTAATTCAGTAAACTCTAGACAAAAGTTAGGCCTTTAGAAATCCACTGTGAACTCCATAGATCACTTCTGACTTTAAGTGAAATTGAGAATATTTTCAGAGCCTGGATGTGTTGCCTTTATTACTGTTCTCACCTCACCTGCTGCTTGCATTTTTATTGCAGCAGCCTGGAAGGCAGCTTTCCTTATACTGACTGAAGAATGAGTGTGAGTGTTCCTCAGGTATATTCTTCAGTAGAGAGAACATCCTTAACAGAAGAATGTAATGCTCTGCTTCCTTGTAATTTGCTAGGCATATAAGTTATTTTTAAAAATTTTCTTGTTTTATGTTTTTGATTTTTAATTAATTTCACATTTTAGCAAAAACCCATAGAATCATTCTTAGCTTTAAACTACCAACGTAGTTTGGGCATCTTATCTACCATCTCCACAGCAGTGTGTACTCAAGCATCACTGACACTTCAGTTTCTCTATTCTACATAATGGAAAATCAGCATCCCAGATATTTAATCTCCTCTTTCCATCATTATGCTTTAATACTACCCAGCATTAAGGCAGAAAAAGAACTATCAAAGTGAAAATCATGATATCTTAGACTTGGGAGATTGTAGCTCCTTCAGTTTTGATACAGAGCCTCCAGTCCTTATTTGTAATGCACATTAGTTCATCCCTTGGTTTGCAAAAGTGTAGCAAAAATTGCCCTTCTCTTCTGTCCTGAATGTTTTATGTACTCTGTAAACCTCAGACCATTTTTCTAAGGGGTGAATATTCAAACTATAGTCCTTCATTGTACCTCTTTGACTGTTGATAAAAACAATGTTCTTAGTGCTGACCCTTGGGTAGGGAGCAAGATTTATTCTTGGGGTACTTGGACTTGGTAGCCTGGAGTGAACAGTCTTCAGATACAATGACTGCTATTGCCAGTGTAGAAAATCATATTTATAGAAATCAAAGATTCAAGCAGAAGTAGAGGGCTCATTTTTAAAAGAGCCAAGTTAAAAGATAACTGCTCCAGTAGTTTGTAGAGTGTTTAATTATCAAAGTTATGCAAATAAAATCTTTTGATTTTTTCCTGGTATTCCTACCATATTGTTCCTTTGGGGTCTGTGTTTCCTTAAGGTACAGAGAGTAAACAAAACAAAACTAGCAAACATTAATATCACATTGCAAAGTAACTCAGTGCATGGACAGTGTGCTGGTGAGTGGATTTTTGAGAGGGTTGGCTTTTTGTGGTTTTGATGGGTTTGTGTTTTTGTTTTAAAGCCTTTGTCCTATCAGGTAGGACAGATAAATATTCACTTTCCCTTCTCAATATGGGATCTTGGAAGAGTTCATTTCCAGTCTCTTATACTGTTACAGGAAAAGCAGAACGATATTCTTGGCTGACGACAGTGCAGTTTCCAAACGTTACCATGGTGATCACCTATGTAACATCACCACCACTTTTCACAACAGCTCAATTTAAGATTCAAGTTGAATATTTCCATGATTATGGGAGGGTAATTATTTCATTACTCAAGGGAAGAAGATTTAGGAGGTAAATAGCTCTTCATTAGTTCTTAAATGATTTCCCCAGTCTTTTTAGGCCACAGAAATGCCAAATATTAAAGTGACAGAAACAGAGGGTCAAATTCTGATCTCCCTCTTCATCTTGCCTACCTCTCAGCCCCTTCTGAGCAGCCAAGAAAGCAGCCAAGAAATATCTCTAACCATTAAATGTTCTTGAAACTTCAGATATTTGGTGTAAGGCTTTGTCTTTAAAGGTTGCCCTTTTTTTCCAAGGTACTCAGTTTTTTCAAATATGCAATGCAGCTGAAGTCCAGAAAAATTTCAGGTTGGATCACTGACCACTCCATGTAGTTTTGAAAGTCACAAAAGCAAGTTGAAGAGAAGGGAAGTACCCAAAGTTCTGGCCTGTTACTCAAGAACTTTCTTGTTTTAACAATAGATGTTAATGTCTTTTATGGCTAGGACAAGCCAGAGCCCATTAACTGCTTTCCTGGCTTTTTATTTCCTTAAGAATTTGAGGAACCAGGAACTTAGACTACAGAGTGATTATGTGGGAACTATTGATACCTTCTGTTGTTGGTGGTGATATTTTGTGGGGTTTATGTGCATGTTTTAATAGAACAAAGCCATCTATTTATAATTAGAAGTGGATGTAAAAAAACTAAGAAATGAAATGTTAAATTCCACCAGGAATTTTATAAAAAGTTAACCTTTATTGTTAATTGCAAAGGGACTGTCTTCTACTAATTAAATTAGAGTTGGAACATCAAATAGGTTTTACAAATAACTTAATGGCTTACAAACAAATAATTGCCACAGCAATATAAGCACACAGAACAGAAAGAAAATAATTATATTGCAACACTGTTATTAATTTGTCCCTTCATGTTATAGAATATGCAGGTCACAGGAGACTTTCATTAGAGAAGAAAGCTTGCAGATACCTCCCTTTGAATCATACTGTTTGTTAGGAACCAAGGGTGAAATGAGTCATGATTTCCTTTGCCTGTATTTTTATGTTTTCCAGTGAAAATAAATGACTAGATTTACATAATCACAATAAGACATTTCAAGAATAGTGGCGCAAAATTTTTTAGATTATATCACCAGGCTGCCGAGGTTTCAGGACACTACTAATATGTCTAGACAAGCAGCTGTTTGTGTTGTTTTGGCTGACTGTCATTGTGTTCCTTTATTTTTTATGGCCCAGGGTTCAGCAATGATGCAACTCCGTAATCAAGTGATTGGGAATATAAAAGACACAGGAAAATACTGCAGTGTTATGCTAAATCAGACTGAGGTAGAACATGGCTAATCAACATTTTTCTGTTTTGTATGCCATTTCTCAGGGATATCTGCCAGAGAGAAAGTAACACTAGGTCACAGTGGAATTGACTGGAAAATACTTTTTTTTTTTTCTCCCAGAAAAATCTCATTTGTGGAAGGAGTTTTTTCAATATCAGTTTTGCTGATACTTCCTCAGACTGAGAGTGAAACGGCACATTATGAAACACCTGATTCAAAATGCTTGCCTGGAGACCTCAAATTCATGCCCTACCTTGGTCAAACTGTGGACTTTCAGGTGGTTGGCTTGACTGTCTCACAGAGAGGTCTCAATATAAAATTCCATTCTGTATAGCTATGCCTTATCCATTGGCTCAGAGAGACAGGCACACAGCCAACATCTGCCTCTGAACAGTTTAAACGTGGTTCCTGGGCTACAGCTGTGCCATGCTCTTTTCTGGAATGATGCTGGCCTCAGGAATTGGTAGTAGGAGTCAGCCTGAAGGGTCTCTTACAGCTCAGCAGTCAGCATGGCCAGCCCAGGCTCGTTTTCCACAGGGTGATGGATCCCCACAGGGTGCTGTTGTCACATCCTGTTTGAAAACCCTCTGGGATGTCCCTGATCTCTTTCACTTTTGATGACATCAGGGATTATTTAGTGCTCTTGACCCCTTGATGTGTGTTAGGAGTGAAAAAGAGTTACTTTAATTGAAACTTCCATCGACAAGTTCTAGCATAGAAGAGTAATTTATTTAAGACAGGCCCTGATATTTTTACTCTAATTTTCTATGAAAAGAACTCTCCAATATTTTGTTAGTAGCTGTTAGAACAGGAAAAAAAAAAGATAAGTCTTATTAGCTTGGTGAAGCACCATGGCAACACAGTCAAACCCAGGAGCAGAACCCTTCTGGAACAGAGACACCTTCGCCCTTAAATACTCACATGTGTGTTTGCTGGTTAATATTCACTCAAAGATGGCCACAAAAAGTTTCAATATAGCAGCAAGATACAATGTGCATTGCAATGCAAATATTCTATTTGAAGTCCAGACTATGTTAAGAAATCTGATAGAAGAAAAATGCATAGCAAAAAAAAAGATTTTTCATAGAATCTGAATAATTTAGGTTGGAAAGAACTCTTAACATCATCAAGTCCAACAATTAACAATTATCAAATCCACCTCCAAACCATGACTCTAAATGCCCTGTTTACATGGGTTTTACACACCTCCAGGGATGGTGGCCCAATGACTTCCCTGGGCAGCCTCCAATGCTCGAACAAACCTGCACCTTTCTGTGAAGAAATTTTTCCTAATATCCAGTCTGAACTTCCCTTGGCTTAAGGCCATTTCCTCTTGTCCTGTCTCTTGCATGGGCACATGACAGTGTCATCTTCAGAGCTGCCTGCAGTCACTGCCAGCTGTGATTCACTGTTGGCCAGTTGCTAATTTCATTTTATGTTTTCCTAGCAAGGCAACAAGATTCTACCAGAGGAGTATACAGTAAGATAGAAAAATACAGCTGGAACAGAGGGGTAATGCCTGGTAGGAGGGGAAATATTTCACTTGAAGTTCCTGCTAAACTGAATACTCTCTGTTCTCACTTCTGTGTAAAGCAGAATTTATGTTGTTGTGCTATTTTTCTTCTGAAGAAGAATGATTTAGCAGACTGCCAGGGATGTAAACTGAACAAGGTGTGATGTCTGAAATTAAGGAAGTAAAATGAAAAAAGGACCTGTACTTGAGTTTGAGCTTCCCATGTCTACTTTTTCTGACTTAGTTCAGGCAAGTAAACAGCAATTTTGGACACAATTCAGCAAATCATTACTCACACACTTAGTACAGAGTATTTTAATATCCTCACTGAAGTAAAGCACGTAGGAGAGAAATTAGACTTCATTTAGCACAGCATTTCTCTTTCAAATTAGCCTTGTATTGATTTCCTGTTGAAAAATATTTTGAAGTACCAGTGAAATCCTGCCTGATGTCACAAGAACAAAACTTGCATTAGATTCCTAGAGCTGTGATTTCTCTCAAAAGTCTTTCTATTTCTCTGTAGCTTGAGGTTTCTTCATGAATGATCATGCAGTCTGGTACCTTCAACACATTTTTCAGTCTTTTTCTCTCCCATCATGTTTTATAATGGTGTGGTTTTGTTCAAGACACTGAAACCAGTTGTATGATTTTGCATTTCAGGACTAATTATGTCTTACTGCTTTTTCTATTTTATACAGAAAAGAAATCATGAGAGTCATTCATCCTGGATTTATCATACATAAGAATTCACAGTATTTAATTATCTAGCAATTTCCTCCATTGTTATCAATAGATTTTCCTTTCTTTATTAAATATAAAATATTTAGTCTTCAATTGCCAAGGTATTGGGGCATTTTGTCCCTTTCAGCAGGTTACCTGACTCTTGTCCTTATTATTAGTCTATGGCATATTTTATTCCAACCAAATTTCAATGAGTTAGTAGAAAATGTTCAACACAGTTGAAAAAGCTGTTCTGAAGAAGGTGAAGGAGGCTTGAACAATTGCTTCTCATGTGGTTTTGAGTAGAAAAGCTCCTCAAATGCCAGCAAATGTGAAGGCTCACATGCATATTCTGGGCTCTACCTACAGGATGAGGGTGGCTGTAGGAGTATTTAAATACCCTCTGTATGGGGAAAGTGTGTGCTGCCTGGGAATCACTGCAAATGCATTGCTTTGCTGCCAGTTTACTTTTATGGTTGAACTTTATAATTTTCAAAATTAATAGGATAAAAGCAGTGTTTAAAATATTAAGATATTCTGTTTTAAAGCATATGCTGGTATTCTGGCATTTACCTGTAAGTTCTTTTCAGTGTTACAACAAAAAGAAACTCACTCAGAACTACAGTTTCAATAATTTTTAAAAACTAATGAAGTAGTATAATAAAATATTTAAAAATCATATTTGTAAAACTTTTGGTAAAAACTTTAGGTAAGAAATGGTGGTTTTTATATTTGCTGTCAGTTTAATATTTTTTAATGAATCTCATATGATTTTCCAGTATCATAAAAAGATTGAAGCTTCAAATGAGCACAAAATATAATAGAACTAGAAAAGACTTCTAGCTCAAGGAGCTGTATAGAATAGAATATTTCTATACAGACCTACAATGATCATCTTGCCCAGCTGTTTAAAATTTGAATTTCTATTTGCAAATTTAATTTAATAACTTGCAGTGGATGCTTTTCTAATTGCAGGTAGATCTGCTTTGAAGCTAGTTTTCAATGCTCTGCTTCTTTTACAGAGATTTCAGAAAACAAAAAAGCAAGCTTTTTGACATTGGTGTAGCTGTGTGAACACAGGACAGTCAAGGATTACCCTGCCTAACTCATGGTTTGAGTGGCTCTTTACCAGATGCCCATTGGTAAGGAATAATGAGCACAAGTGACTGTATAAAACTTTAAAAATTGTGGCTCTCACCTAAAAGAGAGTGAAGCTATAATCAGCTGATTGATTTGTCGTTTGTATTATTTCTGTTGAGGTTTGCATATTTGTCACTGTAGTTAGAAAATAAATAATTAAGATGTAGGGTGGAAAGACATGGGAATTCGTTTTGTGTGCGATTAATCAGCTTATTTGCTCCAGTTTATTTTTTATCAAATAGAGATGCTGAAAGAGTACAAAATGAGGTCCTTAATATACTCCAAGGGCCTGTTTCTGCCCCAGCTGACATTAAAGGCAAGTCCCCACTGATGTGGCTGATGCCCTAATCGTCTGGCTTGACACTGGTGGTTTCTCATTTCTCAATGCCAATAGCTTTGCTCTAGATAAGATGTTGGGATGATGTTAGTTTTCTAAGAAGTGATCACATGAAAAACAAATATTTTAAATGAAAGATTAAAGAGCTGGAAGAAGAAAATGATGCAGCACATTGTTGGTGACCATGAAGCCACCTTCTAACAAGTGAGAACATCCCTGGGCTTTTTGTGCTAACTTTCCTTGCTGAGAGTCACAGAATTTAACTTAATAATTTTAAAAGAACCATGTTGTCTGGAGGTGAGTTTTTTGTTTTTTTAACCCAGAGCCCGCCATTAACAGGTTTTTTAACCTGGTAATTTTGTTTCATTTTTCACCTCTTTGTTATTCATTTTATTAGACTTGAATGCAGCCTTGTTGCATTGTTATTCTTCCTCTCTTTTTTCCACATGGCTGCCTGGTTTGCAGAGGATGCCTCTTTACAGATGTGTTCCTTCCCCTGACAAACAATTACCCCTGTTCCCCTCTGCAGGAGGCCATTAGGACATCATCACGGGTTCTGCTAAGTCATCTCACAATCACAGTTTTGTGCAATCACCTCTCATCTGAGGATATCTAGGCATATGCCATGCGGTGAAACTAGCAGTCACAAAATGCAGCACCTCCAGGCATATTATTTGTTATTTTGGTCCAAGAGTGTCACAGATAATGGCCACTGTCTGAAGGTCTCATTGGCTGCGGGGACTGGCATCATATGCAGAAAATGCAGAAAAGCCAGAACAGGTGAACACACTCCTACTAAATAACAACAAAAGGAACAGTTTTGTATTTTCATTGCAGATAAAAGCATAAAAAAGGCAATTTTTGGAGAATTAGTCCACTTAATAGAGCCACAAACCTAGATTTATGTCACATCTGTCCTTTATTACTTATTGTTTATGAGCTGTGTGTGCAAATGGCAAATGTGTCAATAATTTGCTTCATATTTGGCCTAGTTATTATAGTTGAGCTAAGTGTTTAACATTATTAGACTAACAAAATACCATAAAACTGGGCTCCTTTGAGCTTAGATGTGCCAGTTATTAGGAGATACTCCTTAAAATCCAGATGTACCTGGTGGGTCCTTCCATGCTAGACTAAGAAGAGCGGAGAGCTCCATTACTCACAATCTGAGAAACCATTCACACTTTCCCCCTAGCTATTCACACAGATCTAACTGGTGTTAAAAAAAATCCTTAATTAAATATTATGATTCCAAGGACTGTGTTAGACCTTGAAATAAATGTGCCCAAAACCCTGGTTTTTTTTGATAGAAAGAAGCCAGCTGTTTTCTGGAAGACTCTTAGTCTGCGTAAATGTTACAAACTGCTGAATTACTAAAAGGCCCCTTGATATATGATCTCATGTTGCTTAATAGGCTTCAGATTACTTTGGGGAAAAATGGGTTTTATTGTGTTAATCATATGAAAATGAAGTTACTAATCCCTATCTAATTATGAGGGGTTTTTTAACTTGTAATAATATCCTAATTATTTCCTCTTATTGAAACAAGTCTTGTTCTAAAAGTAATCCTCAAGAAAGCATATGGAAAACTATCCAATGAAATACCTTTGCTTTAATTTTAATTTATGTGGGTTTTGAACCATTATTTTTGTTTCAAATATTATCAACAAATATTGTATTGTGCTCTAACAAATTCCTCTTTTTGATAGCTCTCTGAGCAGAACCTTAATTCAGGTTCCATACAAAATGTTTAGTTTAGGTTATTAAATCAAGTGAGTATAGACTCAGGACAATCAATCCTGAAATAAATCACAGAACAATGCAATTTAAGATTATTTGACTGCTGACAGGCAGATGATTAGATAGCATAATCATTTCCTGTGCTCTGTCTGCCTCTGAAAGTACTCTGGTTTTGGGTATTTTCTACTGCAAGGTGCAAGAGATTGGAAAACCTTGGGGTGGGGGGGAAAGGATAAGACTATTGAGGATAAGAAAGGAATAAGAATTTATGAGTAATTGTGTAGATACCACTGAGCAACATCTTAACCTCATGCCCAAGTTAAAATGCCTTTGCAGTAAATGAGACTGAGAACTGCAAAGTGAACCTTGTAGTCAATGGAAGGGAAAAAACCCCACGGTTTTCCCGCAATGAGCTCATCAGGGAGCTCCTCCCTAATTTAGGCTCTAGCTTGCAAAAAAGAAGTCCTTTTTTTGTCTTTTTTTCTTTTTTCTCTGACACTATTAGATCAAAACAGTACCCAGGCATTAGACAGTATTTATTAGCTTGTAAGGCCAGAGATAATGATCCCATTCAATCAGAACTCATGAATAATTCAGCAGTCCCAACTCCACATAATTTCTGTCTTTACTTTTAAAACCAGTAAAGCACCATTTGCATTGCCTTTTTGAGGGGAGGGGAAATGACAGTAAGCAGAAAAATAAAGCAGATTTTTTTTTCTTTTGGTTCTGCTTCTCAAACATACTCAGCTCTCTTAGAATGCTGTCTCCCTTCCCTTTCTCCCCTCCTATCTCTCAGAACAAAAACGACATCAGAATAAATATTAATCATGATACTATTGAGAAGATGCTGTACACTAATTATTGTCAAGAATAGTGCTACCCATATTTATAGAGGATTTTGTAATCACTGCAATTTGTTCAGTATTGTTACTTATACTAGCTGCTATGAAGTAATTACAGGTTTTTCACTTCTTTTTTTTTTTGTGAGAGTGTGTGTGTATTTTTTGTTGTTGGGTTTGTTTTTTGGTTGTTTTTTTTTTCTTGGCTTTTTGGGGTTTTATTTTAAAACACCCACACTTTTAAAATTTTTTTTTAATTTTTACCTTTCAGACAAGCTTGCAAATAATCTTTTCCCCATGAGCAGTTTCTGAGAAATGAAACATTCTTTCTACGAAATTCATTTCCTGCTGCTGAGCTGAAGCCCAGGCTGATGTGGTACCTGACGCTGAAGGAAAAGTGCTGAGTTACATATCCCACTGAATGGGAGGCACAGGATGAATCTGTTCTCAGTATCTTGGAGTCTCACTTGCTCAGCTTAGTGTTATTTATTGTAACAGTATTTTGCTTATATTTCATGGCAGATCCCACACTGCTTTAGATATTCCTTCTTTACTTAATGCCCTTTGCTTCTGGTCATGCAGAAAAAGGCGATAAAGATTTATTCTGTAGGATCTTGCTGCTGCTTTATAAACCCACTTTTGTGCTAAATTGTGACAGCAGTGAAGTATTACTTGTGTTGGTCCCTTTCTTGGGCATCATAGCAGGGACCTGTTCCCCTTAGTCCACAGAGCATTCTGGGGTGAGCCTACCAGGGGGAGGAGGTTGTTATTTGCAGTGATGCTCCCATTGTGCTCCCGAGTGGGATCCCTGTAAATAAGTAGCATGTTCCAAACACCAACTACAGCCTATTAAAATATTCATTATCTTGCTTACTGATGTGAGCTTTTGTAAAGAAAGAGGGATTAGAGATCTCTTATAAATTGATTTTTTTTTTGTTTTAAACACAAACAGCTTTGCTGAACCGTGGGAAGGAAGGAGAAGCATTAGCAATGACATTCTGGTACTGTCAGCAGCACTCTACAAGAATGCATTTCTCTGACATCTCTGTTAACACAACTAATGCAGATGTCAAGAAAGTCATCACGTGCATGTGAAATGATGTGGCAGAGTGCCTGTACACACTGAATTCACATCTATGATGCAGTAGGAAATATACAAATTATCTTTCCATTTTTGTATGAGTCATTGGCCTGTCTTTCCATATCTGGGATAATATATCCTTGGAAAAGGGATAGAAAGAAGAGTTTTCCTCAGAAACATTTTAAAAGCTGAAGCTTGAGTTCTAAACGAAGTGGAGAGTACATGTCCTTACTGTGGATGTACTTGATGAGCTTCTTTATCAAGTAGAACAGAAAACAAGTGAACTAAAACTTAATTGTTTTCCTTCATGATGTCAATGTTTGAAGAAGGAGGTGGCATTCTGACCACATTTGAACCAAAATGTTTAGAAGGCAAATAAGCAGCAGCTCAGCAAACTGCAAGAAAAGACTGTCAATAAATCCTGAGGGACTATGGATATATTTGTTAACTTCCAGTGTCAGTCTGAGTGAGAGAGAGTGTTTGTGTATTCATGTCAGTCATTAATTAAAGGCCTCTTGGGAGATTTTAAGTTCTTCATCTTGGATTAGTGAAAATGAGCAAAAGGACAAATTTGGCTTCGTGAATTGCCACAAAGATTGTGAGTAGTGAATGAAAAGGATATTCTAATTCAGATGTCAATTTCCTCATATGTATCATGGTTTGAGAACCGTTGGTTTAAGGGATATCATCAACTAAATGTTTACACTGCTAGTAGAAAGGCTACAGTGGTACCAGTATTAACAGTTGGTGCTAAACAATAAGAAATCCCAGAAATTTAGGGCAAATCTGTGTTCAGTTTAGCACAAACTAATGCAGCGCTCATGACCTTTTCCACCAATTTTCAGTTATGTCTTTGTAGAGAAGTTTAAAATTGAAGTATGAAAGAAATAATACCTATACTACTTAATGTTTAGGATTGTCCTTGTATACCCTCTGACCAGCCCTCATATTTAGAGGAAACATCAATACAAGTCCTGGCATAGAGGAATATGAATGAGATAAAGAACTAAATGTGTTCTGGTGAACTCTGAAAGTTACAACTGATCTGTAGAGTGATAAGATAAGGCCCCAGTGTTCATCACAAGTGCTGGGGATTTCAGTTAGACTGCCTGTCTCTCCAGGTCCCATGGGCTGAATACTCTTTGGCAGCAGCTGCACAGGAGATACCTCGGGTTTCATCCAGGGGATTGCACGCCCTGCAACATGAGGTAAAATGTTGTGGTGAATGGGGATGACGGTAGAAAAATGAATTCTGGATTATAAATAGAATGCTGATGCAGATATACTCTCTGACATTCTGTGATGTTGGTAGCTTTCTCTAAGTGATATAAGGCTTAGGTAATTTCCTCTGAACTCAGAAGGGTTTTACTTGTATTGGTGTTAGCAGGAAAGGGAATCAGATGTTGGGTTTTGCCAAAAAAGGAGATTCTGGCTTAAGCCTGTGTAAATTTACATGTCAGCACATGTGACTCTAATTGCCAAATTGGAATCTAAATGTACAGCCACCAGATATAATTCAAACCA
Source organism: Thryothorus ludovicianus (assembly GCA_013397245.1). Classification (NCBI taxonomy): domain Eukaryota; kingdom Metazoa; phylum Chordata; class Aves; order Passeriformes; family Certhiidae; genus Thryothorus; species Thryothorus ludovicianus. The sequence continues at coordinate 122,081 of VZTB01012895.1, read as the reverse complement.
TATGAAATAGATCTGTAAAGTAAATCAAGTCTCACATGTTTCACCCAGGGACAAATTTATGCAGTTGAGTAACTTAGTGTGGAAAGTCCTTATACTTTAAAAATAAACACATCAACAATGATATTATGTGAACAGAATCCACGTTCTTTGTTGGGATATATGAAGCACAGCATCACCAGCCGGGCAAGAAAGGGGATTGTCCCACTCTGCTCTGCTCTGGGGCAGCCTCACCTCGAGTGTTGGGGTAGTTCTGGGCATCAAAATGTAAGAAAGATCCTAAACTATTACAAAACACCCAAAGGAGGGCTGTGAATGGTGAAGGACCTTGAGGGGAGGCAGTGTGAGGAGCAGCTGAGGGCACTTGGTCTGTTCAGCCTGGAGGAGACTGAGGGGAGCCCTCACTGCAGTTACAGCTCCTGCTGAGGGAAGAGGAGGGGCAGGCACTGATCCCTGTGCTGACCAGGGACAGGACCTGAGGGAGTGGCCTGACATTGGCTCAGGGGAGGTTTAGGTTGGATATTAGGAAAAGGTTCTTCCCCCAGAGGGTGGTTGGTCACTGAACAGGTTCTCCAGGGCAGTGGTCACAGCACCAAGCCTGGCAGAGCTCAGGAAGCTTTTGGGTAATGCTCTCAGGCACAGGGTGTGACTCTTGGGGATGGTGCTGTGCAGGGCCAGGAGTTTTTTGATAATCCTTGTGGGTTTCTTCCAACTCAGAATTTGTGATTCTGTGATTTTCCTTATCATGAGCTGTATAATTCAGCCACAACTATCACAGCATTAGTTGCTACTACAAACTCTAGTTTGTAATGGATAACAATGTCTGCACAGCCTGGCCCAGGGAGCTTAAAGTCAGTGTGATAATCCTAAACATAATTATATGTATACCTAACTTCACATTTGATTTCAGTGGGGCACAGAGGTGCACACAGTTGAACAAGCACGTGAATAAAATGTTTCTAGAACAGAACACAACTTAATCCTCATGATGCAAAGGTCAATTATAATATGCCTTGAATGTTTGTATATGAAACACTTCTCTCTTCATTTGGTGGGGGAGTAATGCCATTTTTATTGTATTGCCTTGCCTGTGATTGTTTCTACAAAACTAGCAAAAGTTTAATAAGGGATTGAAGTCTTTCTCCAGACTCATGTAATGCCAAAAATTTCTACCCCATCTCCCCGTTTCCTCCTTTATTCTTAGATTACTCAGGTTGTCTTGCAGTGTTTATGAGAAACTCTGCCACAACCAAGCTGTGCATCAGGAGTTACCTGCAGCAGTTTTATTTTCAACATTCTCTGCAGCAGTTGCACTGACACACACCAGAGTGAAGAAGTAAAATAACCTCCAGCTTTCTCCCAATGTCAAGTGTCTCAGCATCAGAGTTCAGCATTTGAATCTCTTACAGGATTCCTGAGTTAAGCAAAAATATGCTGTAAAGTCCACTCAAACTCTACCAATGATGTATTTAAGCCTTAAGAAGTTAAAACCTGATTCTACTTTCTCTGAAGGTGATGGGAATCCAGCCATTGACTTCAGTGGGAACAGGATCGGGCCCTAAGTCACTAAATAACATTTTCCATGGTAATAATTAATAGCAGCAGTTTTGAAGCTAAAGAAATTCCTAATTTTTTTTTTTTTTTTGTAATGCAAGTATCCAAAATTGCAGGTGGATTTAGGAAGAGAATCAAACCATTATCTGAGGCATGACAAGCTCTGAAATCAGGACACATCCAGGGCTGCGGGCTGAGTGAGATACTGTGGGATGGATTAAGAACTACCAAATGCCATAAGAGAAAGGTAAGTATTATTGACTGGGGGTGGGCCAGGAAAATAATATGCTAATAAGGTGCATTGCAGAGGTCTTAAAACCGGGTAGATGCATTTTTCTAGGGCAGTCATCTAGTGTGAGGGGTTGCAGAAGATATGTCTGAAAGGAGACCCAAGGGGAAGTTTAGTCAATCTTGGATGCTTTTAAAAAATATTGTCTTGCCTTGTGGTTAAATAATGAATGCAAATCTCCTTTCATGGATTTAAAGCTCTGATTGCTGACATGGGAAAACCAGAAATGTTTTGTTGTTTTTTCTTTTTTTTTCCTCTTTTGTAAAATAACACCAAATGACATGGGTATCTCTTTGTTCTCCCATATGAATTTATCTTTGTTTTAGGATAAAAGGAACAACAGATGTGACTGAGACTGCATTAGCAGAAAAGAGCTGTGCAGAGTATTGTGGTTTTCATTTGTTAGGATTGTTGGAAACATTTCTGTAAGTGTCTTTCAGTGGACAACAGTGTAGCCTGCAGCTTGAGGTTCAAGGAAACTGCAAATACAATCAAGTCTTTCCGATTTAGAAACAGAACTGTGCTGTGATGTGTACAACAGTGCACCCTGGCTATTATCCAGTTGGGTTTCATTAATTCTAGTAGTCCTTCCATGTGCAAATTTATAACATCATCTGATGTCAATCACATATTGAATAGTGCCATCATATCTAATTGCAAACTTTGCACACAGTCCTGAGACAGAATTTTTGTTTTGATCGTATACAGTCCTATGCTAAATTATATGGTGTTTTGTCCCGCTCCCAGCATGGTGATTTGGTCTTTCCCAGAGCCTAAGACAGGGGATGCATCCTTCTGAGATTCTGGCCAGTCTTCTCCCTGTCTTGTTCCCATTTTGAATAAAATGAATACACAGTACGGTCACGTAAACAAGGAATGGGGGAGCAGCCCTTTTGTGGTTATGAACAGAGTATCCCAGAGACAGCTTACTCTTCTTTTTAAAAAATAATCTAAAATTATATTCTGTTTACTGTGGAGTTAGAAGCAGTAACAGTGCAGGAAGTGATTCTGCAAGTTACCACTCCTCAGCTGGCTGTTAGTAATTGCTTGTTGTGTTCCTAGACTTTTAGAAATCATGAGGCAGTTTAGGTGATGTCCTCAGTTGATGAAGATGATCTGTTATTCCAAAGTAACCTTGCTTTCCATCAAAAGAGACAGTATCTCCCCCAGGAACTTGGAAATGTAATACAATAATACTTTACCTGATTAAACTAAGTAACTGAGTGGGAAGTAACTTATATTGCATGACTTTAAAGAATCTGTCTATTAGCTTCTCTATTACATTGCAGCCCTCATTAGCAAGATAATTCATCATACTGGAAAATGTGAATTGTGCTTTATGAATTAGTATAAAAATATTCTGTACCTGGTAGTTATTAATTCTGGTTCAGTCTGATTTATCATAACATTAAACTATTCAATATTTGAATAGAAAATAAGTTAGTTTTCATGTTGTTCCAAGATACACTGTGTAGAATGTTTCAGAATAATAATTAGATATTGGATACTACTATATTTTCTGAGGCAGAGATAGTGATTGCTTGAAAATGATATTTAAATGACCCTACTCTGCTTAGAAACCATATAGCCTAAATTGTACCATCCATTGCTGCTGGATGGACCTCTGCAAGAACATTTCCTTCAATGTGAAATGACACTATTTTTGTGCTGACAGTTTCTGTGTAATAATAGTGTTAGGTTTTGCCAACGAGCTACAATTGTTTCTAATATGACAGTTTGTTGAATTGTTGAATTTTGAATGGAGAGTAATTGAAAATGTACATTACTGTGGACTTCACTGGGTGAGGCAGGGGAGGGTGGAATTGGAGTTTGCTTCTGGCTCTAGTCTTGTTTAAAATGCACATGATGCAGTTCTGATTGTGTGAACAATTTTTTAAACCAGTCTTAGAAAGCAGTCATTTACCAGCAGTTAGCAGGGAGATTATGCTGGGGAGATGATACAAAAATGTGTATATTGACTTAAATTGAGATAGATTGCTTTAGCTTATTCTACATGCTATTTCTAATAATATTGAATGTTGGTAACAATTTCCCTCAGAGAATCCCAGAACTCTTTATAAGCATTTAATGAATTTTCTTTTGAAAAATGAAATGCATCAGTGTTGAAAGTACATGAACACATACTAAGGTAGTTAGTAAGAAGGGAGTCTAGGTTTGTTGATTCCCTACTTTAGCTTCTCTGTTGGGACACTTTTCCCTTGGGCTGTGACAGAGCTAAGGCAAAGTTTGATCTGAGATATTGCAGTGTCTGGTGGAACAACACTTTTGCAAAGGAGCTGGCAAAAGTGGTTGTGAATGTGTCAGGCGGTAGCTGAGGACTTGTTAGTGATAGAAGAGCTTGAGCCTTGCTGTCAGGAACTGGAGGCAGGTTTTCTAGTGAGTCACACCAAGTTTCACATGGATCTGCAGCTCTGGTGTTGATGATTTTGCTCACGATGCTACCACAGGGCTTGAGAAGAGAAAGAAATACTGTGGAGAACATACCTGTCTCATTCTGTGCTGCTGGCCCTCTTCTTAGGATAGCTAGTGTCCATATTTTTATTCTCACACCATTTCTTTTCTGTCTAAAACTCCTTTTTCTGTCCAGATGAGTCTCTTGCTCAGCTTTGTACTTGGGATTCTAAGGTAACAACCATTTAGAATCTTATGCTTGCCCTGTGTTAGGTAATTATTTTTTTACTGTGTTTTGGAGAAGCTTATCAAAATCTTTAGATAAGCACCTATGGAGAGCCATGGCCAACTTTAATTCCCTTCTTGTTTGAAGCATTTAAATGGAATTAAGTCTGCTGCTCTGGTAGTGTTGCCAAGTAGAAAAGACGTTCCTTAACTGAATTACTATATGGTATGATGTGAGTAATAAATTCAAAAATTCAAATAAATTTGTAAGTGATATCATGCAAATTTTGTGATTTATAATTTGCAAAATACTTTTCAGTAATAATTTTGTCTACATTGCTAAGTATCTCCGTTTGTAGAAGTATCTTATGCTAAGTTTATTCATGGTTCGCATCACAAAATCTTTCATTTATTTAAGAACTCATGTTCCTAAAATAAATATAAATGTCTTTGTTGGAGTAGAGTTTTCCATTTATGCATATTGCATTGTTTAAAGGGTAATCATTTGTACACACTGGAAATATATGGTTTTTGATTGTATTTTAGATGCTTCTGAGATTAGAGCAAATATGAGTGTGCATAAATGGTCTAAGTTACAGAGCTGTGAAAAGAATGGATTTTCAATTTTCTGAACAAAATGAACTCCCCCAAATTATTTTAGCTCAAGTGAAACATTTTTCCAACCTGAAATGGATTTTTAACATCTTTTCAATATTAATTTTTGTCAGTTTAAAATACTTTGTATGAAGGACTCAATAATGTTTTCAGAAACATTTAAATAAAATGTTTCTGAATTGCATGTGTTCTGGGTTAATTTTTTTGACCAGTGCTGCCTGGTGAATTAGGTCCAAGTTGGCAGATAGGTATGGCAGACCTGACTGCTTTTCTGAGCGAATAAATTATTTGTCTGGAAAGTTTTAGCATGTTGTACTCCTGGCAGAAATTCATCTGAGTGATTGCCACCTTCTTTCTTCCAGTTCGGGTCCAGGAGTGAGAGGTGAGATTTTTCCTCTTTACTGACAGCACATAAGACACCACTTTAGTTGGTCTAAATCAGCATAGCTCTGGTGGATTTCTACCTGCTGAGGAGCTGTCCCCTTTTCTTCATTACTAATGCCTTAAAATCATTCTGGCTGATTTTCAGTTAGTTCACCTTGACTTATTGTCCTTCATTATTTTAATATTCATTTATGTTTTTGATCACCTGCTGACTCAATCATATTTGAGCCCTTGTATTTCATTGCAATAACTAATTTCTGATACTAGCAATCTTGACTTTTTTATTAATTGTTTATTTTCTTTTTTCTCCTTTTTCTTTTGTTGTCCTCATTAATCTTCTGTTACAGATTTTTTTCTGACACTTCAACTTTTTAATGATGATGATGATTAATAATTTACATTTTGCTTATTTAAACTCATATCATTTCTTCCCCTTAAACAGTGAAAATTGCTGTAGAGTCCATTAAAATCCCTCAGCTAATTCCTGGTGGGTTCTGGCAATCTATGTGAGTTCTTGTTGCTAGAGTAGCATGTCTTGAGGATAAAAGTAATTCTGATTATCTTTCTTTGGCTTGGAACTGGCAGCATACAGGAGTCAGTAGAATGTTTAAAATTTTGAACAGGAATTCCAAATAGAAAAATCATTCTGTTTCCACTGTTTTAGCTGTTTATTGATGTTATCTCTACTGCTGCTATTCTGCCTCTGATGGGAACCTTGGCAGCAAACCTCTGATTTCTGCCAGTGCAGAGGAAATGTAGGGCGCTATTGTTGGCCAAATCCTGCATCAAAGGTAGTCCCTCATGTAAGATGGATCTTTGCTTTACACAGCGATTCATTTTCTGTGCGTGGATGCTCTGAAGAAGAGAAAAAGCTGCTATTTCAAGTTAACATTTGACTGTGAATAATTTACTAACACTGATATTCTTCTAGTTCTGTGAATATTTTATGATAAGCTTTGTGAAGAGTCTGTAAATTCAAGCGTGAGATCAGCATGAAAAATGGCTTCCATTTAGATTTCCCTGAGTGTATTCACTATTTTGTAACCATGTTCTTGCTCTTTGATGCAGTACACATGACTAGGTATAAGAACTAGGTTAATTGTTACAGTACAGATTTTATGTTTTGTACTGAAAAAAGACCTTTTAGCAGGAGATCAACAGACATTCTTCCTAATTTTGACCCAACCATTTAATTGTCCTTTGAGTTTGTCTTTAGTGACATGAAAGTGATGTGAGGGAGAAAAACTGAAGTGAAATCTTTTGTCATACTTCACCTGAGAATTTCATTGTGTTTTAACTACAGCATTTAAACAGCTCCACAGCAAAGATGAAATTGTTTTAGTTCTGAAATCATCCTTCTTGTTTTCCTTTTGTAAGTGCTGATTCTTAGAACTTCAAATGTATCTGCAGCTTATAGGTGCCTGAGAACACAAAGCACAGCTCACCTAAAATCTAACTTCAGTGCTTTTATTGGGTAGTACTTCTCTCTGAGTCTGATTTCTCATTCTGAAGCTCTCCACTGTAAAGGGGAATCAAAATCAGGTGTTTGGTGTTGGTTTGAGACTAAGGAGGTTTACAGAGGCTCAGGGAAATATGTGCAGAGGTACTACTCCCTAGCTGTACAAACTGGAGCTCCTGCTGGTATTCACCCATGGGAGCAGTGGAATGCACTAATCCTCAGGGCTGGGTACACTGAGCTAATAGAAAAATCAGCCCTGCAAAGTATTTTCAGAATGTTCCCTTTTCTGTTCAGAACACCTCTGTTGTGAAAAGTTTTGAGAAAATGAACCACTGCTTGAAGTGGAGGGGGAAAATCAGGTATGGTTTTGATCTCAGCAGGAGTCAGGAGTCAGGAGCTGCTGGTTCTGACAGAGGTACAGTCCTGATTTTTGTATGAAAGGGGGGCTGTGGGGGTCTCAGCTCAAGGTAATAGCTTGTTCTTCTTGCATGCCAGCCCTGCTGGAGCTGCAGCAATCCCCCCTCAAGCTCACAAAGGGGGATGTGCCTCTCTGAAAAGCCAAAGCCTGTTGTCTGGGGAATCTCCTGGCTCCAATTAAGCCAGAACCCACCTGGGGATGCTGTTTTCTAGCAGCCTGGATTTTGCAATCACCTCTCTCAGTTGACTGCTGGGATCTCCTTACAGCCAGCAGCCCCGGGTTGAGCAGGGCTGGGGACTACAGGCTCACTGTCAGCCTGGGTTTTGCAGAGTCTAGAGCAAGCAAGATTTCCCCTCTCCCCAAAATTCCCAAGACTGCCTAGGAGTTGTGGAGCCTATTGAGGATTTACGAGAGGCAGTAGCTCTGTAGTCAGCCCACTCTGCTGTGCTTTTAAAGACCTACAGAGGATAGTGGCTCTCCCCAGGTAACTGCAGGCTCTGCTGCTACAGCTCTCTCTCCCAAGAACTGGCAGCTTGCCTGTCTTCCAACTCAGCTAGCAACACTGCAGCACATGGAGAGCTGGGTACCACGTCCTCCAGAGAGTATGAGCACCTCAAGAAGTAATGATGAAAACAGATCTTTCTAATAAGCTGAATGCCATTAGCAGTTTTCATTTTCAGGGTCTCTGGTGCTGTGTAAAAGCCTGAATAATATTTAAACATATTTTAATAATAGGTAAAAAAAAAAAAAATCATCCAAGTATTTTAGCGTGTGGCTCTATGTGTGTGTGAAGGACTAAAATAAAACCTTGAGCAGTGTATCATGACAATGCATGTCTTTCTTTTCCTTAGTGTTGAAGAAAGGATGTATTTTGGGGGGTTTTGGTAGTAAAATATTTATTCTCATAAGCCAGTGCAGAAACCTTTCTAATTAACATTCCACTGCTGTTCTGCAGTGGAAGTTACAAGGAACAGTTTTCAAACATCTTTGTGGCATCTCCATTATGTCTGAAGATAAAAAGCCTCTCCTTGGTCAGGAAAGTGGTTGAGTGGTCCTTCCAAAATCCTGGTGAAATGCAAATAAATATACAAATTCATATTAGCTAGACTTCAAAGCAGTCCTCTTGTATTTCCAGCCCAGAGAGAGTGATTGTAACTTTAGGCAATGTTTGAAAGAACCAGAATGGAAGCACAGAAGTAATTTTGCTTTGCTGTTCCAGTGGCAGGAGAAGCTGTTTGAGGGAAGACAAAGCACCACCAATACTGGAACATCATGAAGGCCAGATACAGTATCTCTATTTGAGTACCATTTACTCACCTGCAGGAATCCCAATTAACTGGAATTACCACCCCAATTAAGCAGCAGTCCTTGCCATTAAGTATCATTAGGCTTAATTTGGTTCCCTGGGAAATGTCCCGATTAAGCGGATTTCATGATTAAGCACCTGTAATAAATGTTTTAACTTACATGTAAAATTCTTTATTATTTCATAGAATCTGATCACTAGCACCCAAATATCAACTGGTATGCCAACTACTGCTTTTTGTAATTTTGTTTTATTAATTGGCTTGTGTATGCTAACTTCTTGGCTTTGCAAAGTTTTGACAAGGAAATCTTTATACTTTTATGTAGTGATTTTGTAATGCAAACATATCCTTGCATATCTGTCTGACAGTCTGGATAATATTTTGTCACTATTTCTTAAGAGAGCAACAAACCTAATGTGAACATCAGTCATATTTTGAAGAAACGCCTAATCTACTATACTTTGGCCAGTTGTCGTTTTCAGCTTGATGGAAAAATTGCATTTCACAGCCAGAAACATGTATAGAAAACATCTCCAGAACCAAAAAGCTCAAATGACCATCAATCAGGTTTCATTTTTCTAAAAATAGATGGTAACAGGTGAGATATTTCATAGGGAAGATCTCTTGCCTCAGTCTATGGCCTGAAGTAGGGCCCATGTTGCAGGTTCCAGGTGGATGTAGAGGTACCCTGGACAGCTGTAACTCAGGAACCACATCACCCCAGCCACAGCATTGCAATGCTTTGTTGGGGTTTATTTACTCTATAGCTCATGAAATAAAGCCTGTCTTGAAGGACTAAACAATAAAGTGAGAAATAGAATGGAGAATTGTGGGGTTTGGCACTGCAAATCCATAAAACTTAATACCAGCTGGTGGTCTGAGTGTGGGCTGGTGAGATGTGATTTACAGGCAGAGAAGACAACCAAGGTCCCTTGCAGTACTGAAAACTCACATATAAACATGGTCTCAGATTTGCAAGACTTGTCTCGAATAGCAGCAATTGTGTTTGCCAAAGAAACATGGTATCATTGATAAGTGTTTATTTGTGAATCCCAGAATATTTTCTTGAAGCATCTCTGATTCACTGACCCTATTAATCCAGAGCTGGGATTGAAAAAGATGCTCACCAGGGGTTTTTGGTCCTATGGCCAAGCACAAATTTAATATGAATTTATTGTAAAAGTTGTTAAATGGACACAGAAGCACGTTAAGTCCTCTAAAGGAAGAGCTGAAGTTTACTTTTTTTGCTGAATTTAAATTTACACATCAGATAAAAGAGAATATGTATGGGCAAATTCTATTAAAAATAACTAAGGAAGAAGCAGGGAAAAGGAAGTGGTTATTTCTCTAAGATATTAAACTAGAAAGGCATACAATGGATCAGAATAAGGGACTTTTTATTCAGCCCTCTTGATTAGGAAAGTGAGACCAAGGAATCCTTTTGTGCTTGTAAAGATCAAGGGGGTTTAATCACAAAATAGTGATGGGTACACACATTAAGTTTTGGACAAGAAGACACTGAAAAAATAGAAGGGGGTACAAGTACTTAATTGTGTTTAAAGAGTTTAAACATTGTAAACTTGTGCTGTGTAAAGATTCCTTAAATGGGGAAAAAAATGAAAAGGTCTTGTAGGGAAAGGAAACACTTCTACATACAGTTCTAAATATATGCAAATATGCTTTGGGTCCCTCAAACATGCCACGAAGAATAGAAACTGTTCTAAATAGTTTTCAAATCTCATGGGTGTGTTTCTCTCTCTTTCCCTCTCCTCTTTCTCACCCTCTTTCTGCCTCTGTCTCTCTTATTCTGGCTCTCTAACTTGCCACTTTCCCCCACCATACAGGTACTCAGCAGCAGAAATAACATGAGAAATTTTTGCAGTTTCCTTTAGATAAATCTTGCAATTGCACTGGTCAGAGAAAAAGTATTCAGATTATGAATTGCTTAATGTAGGTTTTTCTTTTGATGTGTGTATCTCCCATAAATGTTAATGCTAGGTCTGGGCTTCAAAAGGAGAATATGTCCCTTGCTGTACTGTAGAGTTAAGACATAAGAAAATTTAGAAAACTGAAAAATCTGTCTGCCTCAGCACTGCTATTTATTTCTTCTATTTATTTGGTTTCAGACAATGAAGAAAAAAGATAATTAAGTCTCTCTACATAATGTTTTTTAGTTTTCCTGCATACTAAAATATCAGTTTATTAATTTCTATCAAGTTATCAAACATCATACGTATCAAACATCATAAATTATTTCTGTGCTTTTCTCCTTGGTTGCCCTGATCTCTGTATTAATTTTTTCTTTTCCCTCTAACTCTTGTAAAATAAAATTTTGCCAACTAAGCTGCTCATATTGTTTGTGTGAGAGAATTGAGGGATGGATCACCGGCCAAAAGGCCACCTGACCTAAACTCTTCTAGTGCACTGTGTGACTGGAGCATGCTAATGTAAGATTTGAAAAGAATTCATTGTAAACATTAGAAAAAGAGAGATCTAGGTGATATGAATAGATGCACTATTAGCTACAACCCTATCTGTAAATCTGGAAAAATGATCATCTGCCACAGCCCCAGGTTTCAACAAGGAAAACATGAGTGCTGTTTATTAAACTGAAGTTTTAATTTGAATAACATGGCCTTCTTCCTAGAGCCTGAGTCACCTACAAGGATCAGCCAAATGCCACGTCAGCCAGAGCTCTGGAAACAGGCTCTGGGTTGGAGAACACCCACACTCACAGGATGGCAATCTCCACAGGATGGCCTTTCCTGAGGACCAGAAGATATGAGGAGAGAAGCAGTCTGCCACCTGAGATGATGTGCCCAAAGATAAGACTTTTTTATTCCTCCATAATGCAAATATTGAGTGGGATGGTTTGGTTGTGTTGCCAAAATGCATATTTTAGTGGCTGTGTGCTTTCTTCTGTTTGGCCACCTTTATGGAAAATGGAGCTGTAAGAGAGCAGTGGACAGCTGCCCATGAAGAGAGATATCATGGGGGGCAGGTTGAGACCAAGAAGGAAACCATGAGGGGCATTTCATACAGTGCCATTGGATGTTCTAGTATAGGAGGTGATTTTGAGAGCACGATGGAAGTCTCAGCCACTGCAAATATGTTTAATGCAGTCTTGATAGAACAATATGGAGCAGAATTCCTCAGATTTTGTAGTTCAAATGGACAGAGCAATTTTCCACTTGCTTATGTTCCCTGGAAGGGTGCCTTTTCTAGACAGGAAACAATTATGCGTGTACTTCCTTCCAAAGAGGACTTTGCTGGTCTTTTCTAAAAAATGTGGTATTTTGTGGTGTTTATCCACAGTAACTTCAAGATATATCAATGAATTTAAAGCAGCCTTAGAGACAGTACCTTGGTTTTGACTGCAGATGTGTATTGCTGCTTCCTACTGCCTGAATCCCTGTGAAATTCTCAGCACAATAAAAGTGCTGCTTTAGAAATCATTTCCTTAGCTGAGGCCTGTATCTTCCACTGATGTGAGAGGTATTTTGTCCATATGGTGAAAAGCAGAGGCAGGACCTTTAACTCAAACATTACTCTCTTTAAAAAGCAGTGCTGCAAACCTCCCTATAATCACTGAAAATAATCAGGAAAATATCTTGCATGGAGTAACTTAGTATTAATTAGTAAGAATAATTTAATTCAGCCAACATGTTAAGCAATATTCTGTTATTTCTTGTAAAATAACTAATGAAGGACTTCAGATATCCTAGAGAGAATTAAACAAAATTCTGCAGATTTCTCCCCTCATTTATAAAGTCAGGCTGATTTCTAAGACCTCTGTGTGCACGTCCTGTGAGAGTTTGATGTTAATACTGGGTGAAAAAAATGTCGCTTGTAAACAGAAGGCTTAGGGATCAAAAGTAGCATGTTAGGGAAGAAATACTTTTGCTAGCTGTTATATATCGTGCTCTTTATTTCCTATTTTATTTTTATTGGCCTGAACAACATGATGTTAAAATGCTGGCATGTGTCTCCCCTCTTCTGATCTCAAACCATTGTTTGAATCCTAAAAAAGAGATCCCTTTATTGTTATTTTTGTTCTTTCACATGATGAGAAATCCTCCTGAGGAGAGAGCTGGTATCTGTGGAAAGCATCTGACTTCTGAACAGATTGTGGGTTAAAGGAGTCAAAGGAGTCACTTGGACAATAAAAATAAGTAGTCATTTATTATATGCAAATATAAGAGGTTGACATAAAACCCATGACTTCACTCAACTAGAAAATAATAACTGAGATATGTTTTTGAAGTTGCTGTTTAGCTTCATATAAGGGGAGAAAATCTCCTGTAGCTCAGATGGGCTTATTTGAAACCAAAGCTTTTGATGTTATAATGTGCAGTCTAAATTCATTAATCCCTCTGTTAAAAAAAAAAAAAATCTCTTAAATGAGTAATAAACATAATAATGAAAATAACAGTCAGGAAGAACATGAGTTACATCATATTTAGTGTTCCAGCTAAAGATGAAAATTAACTTTGGAAACAGGTTACGCTAAATGAATTTAATTTGTGTTTTGATACAGAATGTTTAAACACGTTGTTATTTCTGGCACCAGGGCTGATAGCTATTAAAAGAGAATATCTAAAAACATCAAAGGAGCTGGACCTTTATACTCTTCAGCACCCCCTTGGAGATGTTTATCTGGGCTGTTATCTGGATCCCATACAAGCATCGAACAATGTGCCAGTCTCACCAAGTTACTCTCTTTTTCCAAAAGTTCTGATGCACACATTTCCTGCACAAATGTTCCATATTTTAGAGTTCACTACAAGTGCACAAATAGAAGTAGTTTGTACTAACAGACTTGACTGTAGATACTTGAAGTTTTTCTTCTATAAAGTATTTGAAATAGAAAAGAAAACTTCCTTCTGTTTGACTCAAACTAAGTTTCCAGATGTCAGGGTCAAAGGTTGGAGATAAAAGTATCAGGTTTTGGCCTACTCTAACTAGACTCCAGACCCAAATGTGTGAGATCTTCCCTAGAGGGGGTTCCTTTTGTGCTGGTTCATTTTTCTTCTTTAGCTTCTCCCAGTAAGAGGTCCCATTCCATGCTGCTGAATTATGATACTTCATCTCAATCGTTAAGACACTTAAAACTTGTATTTACTGTTTAACACTTGGCTGCAAGTCAAACCTTTTAAATATCTCTTTTTAAAACTTTTCCACTTTTGAAGACTGTTAATTCTTTTCTTCCTGGGGCTTCGGTGACTGTGTGTGGGTCCTCTTGGCTGACATTACAAGACTTCTTCTCCAACTATGCCAACAGTGTGCAGTAAAACAAGAGGCCTTACAATTTACACAGAGCCTCAGTAGATGTATAAAGGCTACAGGATATTAGCCCTGCTCTCCCCTTGGCACATTCACTGGCTTTTTGGTTTGTTTCTTTCCACTAGCAGCTGAAACTCCTTAACTACCTGAGATAAAAATCTAAAATTGGTGCACAAATAAGCAGAAGAGCCTGAAAAGTGGTTGAGCCAAGTATAAATGTACATATTGGGGTTTGATACAGTAAAATGAAGGCTTTGAAGGCTAATTGTAGGAGTTACAATTCGGGTCTAACCCATTTCTGGTCACAGGGTGAGTACATTGGCTAAACCCTGAAGGTTTGCATGTGTGAAGAAAGCACCCATCTGGTCAGAGAGGGGCTGTGGAGCCAAGAGACCCTGGAGGCATTCTTCCTGCACTCCAGCTCCGTGGGGAAAAAAGGTACTGCTCGGTTACGGATCCTGACTTCGCTCTTTCTCCTCCTCTGTGTTTCCTTAGGCATCTACATTCCCATGTGGTACACAAATGTGCATGCTCCCCATGCCTTCCCCACAGTGCTGTCCTGTCTCCACTCATGGAAGCATGCCAATTCTTCAGCATTTGGCAAAGAAGGCAGAACACAGTCTGAGAGGTGACCAGCATTGTGACATTCAGTGCAGAGTTTGGAGAGACCGGTTTCTTAAAGGTAGCCTCAGAGATGAAATTTTATTCTGTTAAATCACTCCACTGAGCAGGAAACAAAAGAAGATCTTTCACAGGTACTAGAGGAATAATTAATAAAATCACTATGGATAATTGAAATAGCACTTGCAGATGCAGACCTTAGGCATGGAAGTAAAATTGCCATGAAGGAACCTAGAGCCATTATTTATACTGGAAGAAAGGTTCACCTCCAAGTGCCAATTTCTACCTTCGTGCAGGAAAGCACTTCAGGGTATCACAAAAAGCAGAGACAGAAAACACCTTTCAGGTTGCCAAGTTTAGTCCCTTGTGAATATTGGGTTTTCCCCATGTGTGCAGTGTGGTGCTTTGTACTGTCTGATTTAAACAATTCAGACAATAGGACCTTGACTACTTCCCTCGGATGGTAATGTTACAAGCAGTTTGAAAAGCGTTTGCTTTTGCTTCTTCTATGACAGGGCAATTAGGGAAGTCAGATGCCTGCTATGTTTGGAAGTCTCTCGAGGAATGAGGTAGTAGGAGAGTCTGCAAGTTATGGTGGTGTGGAAAAAAGGCCTCTCTTTGTAAGCTGTCAAGGAGTTCTGTGCAGGAGGGCAGTGGCACAGAAAGTCAAATGAACAGTGAAATCGGTGGAGGAAATGGCTGCTGACAGAATAAAACATTGAGGGAAACTTCACAAATGGCAGATCTAGTCTGAGTTCAGGTCAGTAATCACTAACAAGTTAGTGTAGTTGTAGAAATTGGACTTCCTGTAGATAGGGGACTGTCACAGTGGGACTATGATAAAGATGAGCTCAAAGAGACAAGGAAACGCCAGACAGATAGGAATGAGAAAAATTTCCATAGTAAAATCCTGGGGTCAGGATGTGCTGGAGCCTTGCTGGTAGTAAAGCAGCAGTAGTTGTGGGCTGGGGCAAAGAAGAAAGTCTGGGCTAGATGAGACGCAGGAAGAAGGAAGAAGGGTAGACAGTCTCACAATGAGGCAGAGCAATATTTGATATACTGTGCATGCATTAAGGTTGGTAAACATGATTATTATAAGTAATTATTTTAATGTTGCTAAAGCAGGGAAAAGAAAGTTCCCATCTGTTTTGCTCTACTGCAAATGCATGAATTGTTCCTGTGTGTTCTATATACATATATATTAGCATCCTGGTAGATAATTTTCATGAAGGAGCCCACATTGTAGTGATTTTGCAGCTGCTATTTTACACTTTGCTTCTTTACATTCAGATATTTTTTGCTTGAGATGACTTATTTGGTTTGGTTTCAAGTGAACCCACACCAAATGGTTACCCTTGTTCACCTGCCATCTTCTGACCAAATTCTGTTTCTCTTCAGCTAGTCCAGTTATTCTGACTTATTTTATCCCCCACCCACTTGAAAATAACAGAACTTCTTATCAGGTATCTTTGTTTTTCAACTACTTATAGGCCAACTCTTTTGGGCAGAATTCTCCCTTGACCCTTGCATGCCCCTGAACTCAGATCCAGTGGAAGCTCTCTGAAGTCAAGAATTATGTGAGGCCCAACAAAAATCCACATGATTCCCTCCTTTTACTGGCCCACCAGTAAACTCAGGCAGCAATTAATGAAGTAACCAGAAAACTCAGGAGAAACTCGAGAATTAAGGCACATCTTGGCTCTCAACTGCAGAGCAGTTCAGTGAAATGCTACCACTGGTGCCTTTTAACAATTTCAAACTGCCTTTTAAACTATTTAAGCCACATTTTATACCTTTCCAGTTAAAAGATCAAAAATCATATATGTTTCCAATAGTATTTAAAAAATTATCCTGGAGCTTTCGAAAATATTAGCACTTGATTCTTTCTGAGGCCCATGTGAGTTGAAACATTTTAAAATGCAGGTTTGTTTTTTTTTATTAGATTTCATAAACTGTCCCTTTACATATTTTTCTATTCTAAGATCTGCTTTCAGTCTGGTACTAAACACACCTGCAAGAAGTTTTATTCTTCTCATGCACCACTGTTTGAACAGTGATTTTAAAGAAAACAGCCTCTGACAGCTGCCTGACAATGAAGAGTGAATAGAAGATATAATAAAAGTAATATTTAGAGTAAAAAGCCCTGAATTTATTTGGAATGCAAAAGCAAAGCCACATAGGAGGTCAGAGAGAAGCTTAGTTATATGTATGGAAGGATTTTGCAGGGCAGGTTGACAGGACCATGCCTGAGAGTAGCTGGGCCATGGGCAGCAAGAGATGAGGATGAAAACCCATCTTGCTTTCTGCAGAATCACTGCTGGTGCTGCTCTGGGAGAGAGCAAAGAGAGTGAAGGAGAAAGCAGAGTGGTGTGGGATGAGCACTGGTGAGGAAGCATTTGGTTCTGTGAACAAAGAAGCCTCTTGCTGTTTGCTTCCTGCTCTGCTTGCTCTCTGATTGTCAGGGGCTGGAGGTGATTTACTGAACAGTCTGGACTTGGCATTTGGTATTTTGCAGTTACATTTAAAAAACCTGGCCTCAAGTGAGGTGTTGTGTTGGCTTTTTTTTCCTAGCTAAGTTTGCAAATTGCAAAGAAAATATTTTTTCCTCTTCTCTTTTCCTTTTTGCCTCTATTGTTTTTAAAGGAAGTTGCATCTCTAAAACCTGTATAGGAACTGAGGCAGAGTCATTCCTAACAAGGCAAGCAAAATACCTCAGTAATTGATATCAAGAATTTATTTATTTATTTAATTGATATAACTAAATTCCATCTCATACATATATATGATATCCATATACATGATTCATCTGAAATATCCATAATGCCTCTGCGTGTATAAGAGCATGTGTGCCTGTGTTAATAACTATTTTTATTTTCCTTTAAGTGCTATCAAAGAATTCAAGTTGCAAACTTCCCTGGACAGCAAAATAGTTTTCACCCATCTGCAAGATGGTAACGACTTTTCCCTTCCTTTCATTCTTCTGTTCCACATTTTTAATATATCTTTAAAGTACATTAAATATTATCAAATATGGTATATAGAGCCAATGAACACTTTCAAAGAAAAACTGCTGTTTGATCCTCTCAGATGGAATGAAGGAGAAATACACTCAGTAAAGTCTTTCTGTTGATTTGTTTTTGTTTTTAAAGCTACATTTTTTTTCAGTTTGTTTTCAAAGGAAACGAACAGACTGTTCCACATTTGGAAATAAATCATGAGGTCACCTGAAACAACAACAGAAAAATCCAACACAAAATCCCTCTCAACTTATCTCCTAAAATGTTTTTCACAAACTGGACAAAATCAATTATATTTGAGAAACCACGATCATTCTGATTGTATATTTTGTTAGGGCTGTAATTGACCAGGACTGCTCATTTGATTACATTTGAAGAGGTTGTAGAGAGTACATCCAGATCTCTGAAACATATTTAAAATAATTTATTATTTATATCTGGAGTCTGGCTATAGTTTTGCTATTCTAACATTGGAATACCTTCATTGAGGTCAGCAAGCTAATTAAAATTTTACAAGTTTATTGACTTTATCATCTGATTATTGGTGTCTTAGCATTTTGTTGTAATTGTGGAATGACTGTGGAGATGGCCAGAAGTTTGTCACTGACAGCACATACTGTACTTGGTGTACAGGACACAAAGGCATTATTCACCCTATTGTAGTCATTGGACTGATTTTAGAAAAACTGAAGGGTATGATCTTATCAACTCCTTTGCTGCCACCTTCAGTTTTCCCACACTTATCCTTTGCTTGGGACAAATAGGAAATACACTGGGCAATAACATAAACTGAATTAGGGAAGACATGGGCCATAGGGAAGAAGATAGGTCTACTGGTAGCATTTCCAGGATTTAAAATGTGGCAGTGTCATGTCTGTGAAGCAAAATATGAGTTAAGGATTGGAATTAGATTCTACATCTAACAGAAAGGATTGAAAAAGAATTTCTCAGGCTTTCTGCATAAGCACAGCATAGAATTTGGCTTGCATTCTCCATTATTGACACTGGCTTTGGTTGAACTGTAGGAGCTGAGTGAAGACACACAGGCTTGATTGAGAGACTTCAAGTGGCTTAAAATCCTTCAGTGGTTGTATAAAGAAAAGAAAGATTTTGTAGCTTCAACTACTCAGCGACTCTCATCAAATAACTGGTGCTATTTCTGTCTATAAGCTTTTCTCCCTAAAATCCCATAAACTTGTGGGTAAAATCCAGGATTCTCTCCATTGAATGTCAGTCAAGACATCCATGGGCTTAGGATATCACCTTGGGAACCTGACAGATAATAATCATTTCTTCAGCTGCTTTAGTGTCTCACCATAGCAGGAGTTCCAGGCCCCTTTCTTGGAGTTTAACAATTTGCCAAGCTCTTTGTAAAGTACAGCCAAGAAAATCTTGTGAGTTTTTAAACATCATGTTAGAAATTTTGCTGGTATTTGCTCAGAAATCTTGGTCAGTGCATCACAGATGGTTGTGTTTGCATGTGCTTTAAAGGGGGTCTGGGGTCTAAGTGCATGGTGTATGAGGGAGAGGAATTCAAGGAACCAGCAGCAATTCAGCCTCATCCCCAATATGATGCTATGACCCCCTCACTACCCAACATGTTAGTAAATCTATCCCCTAAGTACATGAACAAGTGTATATATTAGAGAAAATCAAATTAATTTAAAAGTATTTTTCCTAAAAGTCAGATGGAGCCAATACGAGAAATATGCTAGAATTGTACCTTTATTTGTATAGTAACCATATTTTAAAATAAATGGAACTTAGCCATTTCCCTTACTAATTTTCTGCTCAATAATAGAGTGTGAATATCAATGCATATAAACTCAATGGTGAGTCAAGGCTTGTGTAAATGGCTACTTTCCAGTCAGAGCTTTATAATAATTTTCATAATTTAAATATTTTCCCCTGACACTTAGTAATTTTAAATGTAGCCTTTAACTGAATTTTTAAATTAGTATGGGTTATACTTTAATTTCATTAATGATCCTGATAGTTTCTGAGTGATCCCATTATATTAATTCTTCTTTAACACTGAGTTATTTACTCTTTATTTCAGTAATTTTCTCTGGATATTATTGTTCCTTAGTAATTTGCAGCATCTAACTGAATCTGCTGATACATTAAAGAAGCAAAAACAAAATTAAATTGCTGCCCATTTTAGTCAAATAAAATGCTCTTACAGATTAGTCTGTTCCTAAAAGAAATGTGGAGGGAAAATTGTTGTAAAAACAAGAAAAAAACCCCTTTTTATGATGAGTAAAGTCCACAACAGTGTTATAGCTACAGTTTTACATCTCTCAAATGCTGAAAGAAATTAATAATGCCTTAAATGTCTAAAATCTTAATGGCTTTTTGAACTCTTTATAAAAAGATCTCGACAGATTTTATCCATGTTTAGAATTTACCACCAGCTTGAATGTATAAAATAATGGAAATTTTAAAAGAAACATTATATAAGGAGCTTTTATATTTAAATTTGGAGCAGTTTCAATGTGTCTGTAAATGCAGTTAAAGTTTTAAGCCACTGTGATTTGTAATGTATATTCCTTTCAAAAATAATTTATGTAAAACAAGTCCAGATGCTAGATGTCTTTATACATTAGAAAAAAAATACATGCATTGTAGACAGAAAAAGGCTTAGCAGCAAAAAAAAAAAATTATATTGATTTATAGTAACTTTACTAATTGAAAGAACAATTTTATCACTGTGATGCTGCTTAAAGTATTGGCCTGCAGGCCGAGAGGATGCCCAATATGTAGCTGATAATGTCTTAAGTGATCTTCCAAAGATACAAGTATCTGTAAAAATACAGCAGTAAAGGAGCATCCAGGGATACACTGCTAGCTTGCTGACTTCTCCACTTGCATAGAGTTTTGAAGTTTGTTAATGATAATAGAAGTGAAAATTACTCCATCTGTTAGGAGAAATGTTTACTCTGTACCAAGAAGCTTGCATCTCTCTGCAGCTTATTGTCAGTTTTACTTTGTCAGTTTTACATCAAGCAGCAGAAAAAAGAAAGCATAAAAATCAAAATGAGCTGAAAAATACCTTTCAAGCTGATTTATGGAATAAGATATATTACTGAAAAAGATCTGCTTCCTTTGATGTTATCCAGTTCACCATACTATGCATAGTTTATGGATATGAGAGGCAGGTGATTCTTGGAAAAATGCATTTTCTTCAAACAATAACGATTTGAACAGGTTAATTCTAAACCCTCTAAAAGTTAGACTGAATATATTGCATTATAATATTGACAGTAAAACACAAAAAAGCTAACAGTCTAGGACATATCTAAATTTTGTGCTTGGGAATTTAAGCTGATATTGCCACACAAAGATAGCAGTGAGATAACAGTTTGCAAAAGAGCTGAGAAAAATGACCTTGAAAATCAGATAAGGTCAGAGACCTACATGCTTCAGGTTCTGACTTCTGCCAGGGGACTCCAGCCAGATGCCCAGTTTTCCTGTAATGCAACAAAACTCTGCTATTCTCAAGGAATCTAGACAGACAGAAAAACAATCTTCTGCT
Source organism: Thryothorus ludovicianus (assembly GCA_013397245.1). Classification (NCBI taxonomy): domain Eukaryota; kingdom Metazoa; phylum Chordata; class Aves; order Passeriformes; family Certhiidae; genus Thryothorus; species Thryothorus ludovicianus. The sequence goes on along the minus strand of VZTB01012895.1, from coordinate 100,965 downwards.
CCCTTATTGCTTTCCTTTTCACCTGTGGCTTTTTGGTCCATGTAGGGTTCTTTAGAAAAAAAAAAAAACCCAAAAAACAGAGCAGAGAGGAGAGTCTAAGCAGCCATCCTTCCTCTAGGAGGAGGCTCACCTCTTCCCCTCCTGTTCTGTGTCCTGCTATCCTTCAAAGTGAAGGAGTGGTGTCTCTGAAGTCTTTGTCATTTAGCAGCTGTGGGAATTGAACTCATTTGGCCTGGTGTCATAGACAACCCTTCTCATCCCAGCAGCTACATGCTCCTAATTGTTTGGGTCTGTTCCCACCCCAACGTGCCAGAGGAAGAGCAGTCGTCACCACTGCCGAGACGCTTGTGACCGTAATACATTCACCTGAGCTGTGGGGTACAAGCACACACCCAGGCTGTGATCTGATTCATTCAGGATGTGGGATTCAGGCTTTTGTTATGCAGTGGCTGAATCCTGGTTTTGAGGGAAGGGTGACCCTTCAGCCAGAAAGAAATGTCTGAGTAGTGAACCAGACACTCATGGAGCAGCACAACAGTGACTGTTGTCCCTGGCTCCTTACCATAAAAGCATGTAAATATAGTTAGACATAAGTAAGTGGATAATCACTTAATTCCTAAATAATCCCAATAGCTAGGGGGCTTCAGTGGGCATCGCTTAAGTGCAGAAAGCAATGTTACTATAGTCCAAATCCTAGATAAACTCAGTAGGACTAAATGTGACAGTGAGCTTTACTGTTCAAGTCTTTGAGAGAGCTTTTAGCAGCTGCTATGTTTAAGTGAGATTGGCATGTTGAATTTCTTCCACAATATATCCTGTAATCTGTGGATCCTAAATCAATGCACTCACCTGTCCAGAGAGAAGGGACAAGTCTTAATATGTTCATAGGAAACTTGCAGACAAAACACATCAGTGCTTACAAGGGACTTGGAGGGGTTTTCCAGGTTTCACTTCAGAGCTGGGTCCCCACGTGCCATGAGCTGCAGGAGCATTCAGTTGCCTCCACACAGCACTTTAGTTCCATTTAAGAAACTATATTCTGCTGAACTGGCTGCTATCCCAGAAAATTCTGATATCTCTCTGTCCCACCTAATATCTGACATCTTTTCCTTCCTTTTCACTGAAAAGTAGTTGAATATCCATTTAATACTTAATGTCTGAAAAGCCATAGAAATCTTGATGCTGTGGTCTTTGAAGTCTTACTCTTGTCCACTGCTTTTCATTTCAAACATTTGTCTTGCTCAGGGGACAAACACATTGGAACCAGAACAGCAAAAGTCCTGAGAAAGCTGCAACTAAACTCATTAACATTTTCTGTTCCATGGTGACTTTTATCCTCTCCTTTCTGTTCCATTTCACATGTTAAGTCAATCCTGCTGAGCAGTTAATATTCAAAAGTAGATTTAATTAATATTGATAAAATTAGTTTCACAATTACTGATTTTGGATTTCACACATGCATCACCTTTTGCAGGATAAGACCATAACACAATGCACTTGTCAGAGCAAGGGCTTCTCTCCTGTTTGTGATTTGCTGAATAAAGAATACTAGATATCTCACCCATGTCCTTCTTTCTTAGCAATTTCTTTTTTTAAAGAACTTATTATGGGACCTGTATATAGGTGTTACCTGACAGAATTAAATGCATTTGATGACCCTCTATTGGAGAATCTACTTGTTATAGATTTATACTGTCAGCTGCTAATACAGCATTTCAATATTTCATTGTGTGCAGCTCCTGTATGTTTGGAAAAAGCTATCTTAGGAAGTAAGCAATGTATTCTGACTGATATTTGAAAAAAAAAAGTCTGTGTTTTGGTTTTGATTGTTTCTTATCTCTAGAATCTGAAGTACATTTTGGAGCTTGAGAGATGCCTGAAATGCAATGGGTATAAGAAGAATTACTGAGTTCTCAGCATTAGTCCTGTCTCAGGTTAGTTTATTATATTTGAAGTTTAGAATTTAAACAATATATTATCATATTTTGATGATTCCCACAGTAGAATGAAAATAAAAAATGCTTAAAAACAAACATATACTTAAATTTTGGCAGATAAGTCCTTCTTAGTTAACACTTCACAGAAATTACTTGTATGTACTTGACAACAGCATACATTTTTCATAAATCTGATTCTTGTGTTCTCAGGGAAAATATAAGGAAAGAACAGCAAAAAGGAATATGACAAAGATGACATCTTGGCAAACTCACCAAACTTATTATCTACAGTAAAAACCTGGAATATCAACCAGGCATGTAACTTTAGGTCATTCTATGCTATTTTTTTCTCTTGATTTTTAGACTGATGCCAAATTTGGCATTTTTTTCCTTTTAAATGCATGGATAACATAGTCCCTCCTATCTTCCCACTGAGCCTGTTAAGTTCCTGTTACCTGTAACACAAATGATAGCAGCTGCCTGCCCTGGAAATGAGCCTGGAGGTTTTTCTATTTGACAGAAATACTGGTACTGGTGATACTGCAACCTCCCTCTTCTGAATCATAGTATTCACTGCTCTTTGTTTTATGTTATTAAATTCAGGTTGGTTTCGCTCCTATTTTTAAGACCTCACCACTGGTTTTCAGTGAATGGTCACTCGGATCCCTTTTTTAAAATACAGGATGTCCCTGTGCATAATTAGTGTACTCAACATAGTTTTGTTTTTCTCTGGCCTTATTTACAAACAAGACATTACCCCAAAGGCTGTGGTGGTACAATTACCTCTGGTACTGTGCTGTTGTCCAAGGGGCACTACTGCTGCCACTGAAATCAGCAGCAGACACTGTGACCTCATTCTGCCCAGGAAGAAAGCTGCTGCTCTTAGTAACCTGTGCTCTGCTAAACTGACCACGGAAATATCCCAGAATCCAGGATATGAGAGAGAGGAACACCTTGTATGTGACTCCTGAAGGAGCCCAGTAACAGGGACAGAAGGAGAAAAGACAGACCAATGTCTCAAAGAGTGTGGATCTTGCCGTGTGTTTTGTGCCAGAGCACACAAAATGTGGCAATGCTAGGCAGGAAAAAGGCTCATCATTCAGCAGCCATGAGGAACCTATCCTTACTTCTCAACTGGAAAACTCTTAATGTTTGCACCCTCACTTTAATGATGTCCAGCTGTGGATTTAGGGGGCTTATTGTATGAAAGTGTTGGCATTTAACAGCTGTGCAATAAACAGCACTGTGTACCTTGCTTCAGAATGCTCTGAATCTTGCAATACATATTACATGGATAGCAAATACTGCACATCAGAAAACAATTTCCACGTATCTGTTGCATTTGGGTAATATCAGTTTTTGCTGAGTTTATCCTGTCTATTGCCTAACTTTTTGTAGCACAAAATTTACATGTTATGTAGGCACTTCAAAACATCTCAATTTGTTCTGGTTTTGTTTTATTTAAAAGCTATTTCAGATTGCCCAGGCATATTTTTGTCCCATATCACCAGCAGGACTCTAAGGCTCAGAATATATTATTGTTTTCTGGATGTGTTATGTGTTATCTGACATCTGCTTTCTTTGTCATGCCAAATCCTCCAAGCAAAATTTTGAAAGACCTGAAAGATATTTTTAGTAAACATCTTCTGGCAATAATGCTTAATTTCATCACTACTCTTAAAAATTTTGTCTGCATGATAATTGCTTCTGAGTTTCCATACGGTCTCTCCATTGGCATTTAGGATTTTTTTTTCCTTTTTACTACACATCTCATGTAGCCGATGCCATAACTTTTAGAAAGATAGTTATAAAAAGGTAATAATCTCTGTGATTTCCATTCCCTTCAGGCCAACCTCCCGAACAGAAGAAAAACTAAATTGTTGACGCATGAGAAAACAAATACAGTGCTTTTATATGTACTGTAGTTTGAGTTTTTCTCTATAACACTCCCTTAGAAACACTATTGCATAGTTATCCTAATTACATGGTTGCTGTCTGGCCAGCAAAAGAAGAGTTCAACAAAATAAGCTTCAGCAATTGTCTGAAGACTCCACTGGACTTTGGTATTATTTTCTCCAGTTCTGACCTTAACCTGGAACTAGAAGTTATGAGAAGACAAAAATAGACTCAATGCTGAATACTTCAAATTTCCTACATTAATAATTGATGGTATGTTTGTGCTAAGGCTTCATTTTCTACAAAGCCAGCCTGAATTTCTTTCCAGTGCCTCAGTTTTCCCATTCATAAGCTGGGTTACTCACTCGTTTGAATTCTGTGGATGTCATGTGTGTGTAAAAGTAATCAAGCATCATTGTTCATGCGTTTATTTCAGGGTTTAAAGGGTGCCATCTTCCACCAGCCTTTGCTTGGAAGTTCTTAGCTGTGCAAGACTGTGGGAGCTGGTGTTTGCTTTTTTGATAGCCAAGGGTCTGCATGGATTTGAGACTCACAGGTGGAGCTCTAGGTCACTGATGAAGAGGATTCTCTGGTGTCCTCCTCCCACCAGGGCAGAGGAATACAGACCTCTCGACTGGGGTCCCATTTCAGCCCACTGTGAGCCGTCCTGTTTCCAGATCCTGGTCTTATACAAGAGAACAGATGAGTTCAAAAGGGTGACAACACCTGCTGATTCATTTGCTTGTCTTCCATTTCATCTTCCCAGGAAATCTTGGCTGGCATCAGATGCTGGTTTGTTTTTTTCTTTCTGTAAATGCTATGTTTTTAGCATGTCACAGACAGGAAAATAACTAAAAATGAATATTTGGGTTGTAACTGTGTGATCTTTGAGGCATAAGCAAGAGACCTGACCCTGTGCTTTAGGAGAACCTGGATCTGTGAATATATGAAAGGCAGGGACAAGTGTGAGCCATTTCCTCTGTCTCTCAGCTGGGCACACAAGTGTGAGCTCAATACCATGCTGATAAGACTTTGCTCTCAGAGTGTGGGCAGGCTCTGCTCTGCTCCAAAGACACAGCAGAGACTTGCCTTGTAGTCTGAGGGGAAAATGAAAATCTATTATTGTAAATTAAACTTTCACATTTTCCCTTTCAAGCACACAAGTGCTCAAAGAACTCCAGAATACAGACAGTTCAGTTTTCTTCTAGAATATAATTTTTCACTTCTCTGGATTTCTATATCACTTTATCAAGAAATAACCGGGAAGCAGGGAGGAGACAGAAGCAAAAATTTCAGGAGTGATGTAGTCATGAAAACCATATGGATAAATATAAGTAAAGCTGGGCTGCCTCACTTTGAGTCAGCTTCTGAGCCAATGGATGTAACAAGGCTCGCTCTCTCCTCAGGGGAACTGTGGGCTGCAAAGTGAGAAGGGGCTGTGTGGGGACGTGTGTGCTGGAATCTGAGGTAGTGAGAAAAGAGAGATGCCTTGTTTAATAAACATATGCCAGAAGTGTGAAAGCGGCAGTAATTTGGTTTCTAAGCCCTACCCACATTTCCAATTCACAAATTGTCTCTTTCATATGGATATAGGCTTGACCTTGCAGGCTTTTAGGCTTCAAGTGAGCAGGGTCACTCAGGGCCCAAGCCACCGCTCAACCTCCCCCACACATACCCCAGTTATATCTTTTTACTATCTCTGCTGGACACCGCACCTTTCTGTAATTATAAATGTCTGCTTTCTGTCACTTCAAAGATTTCCCAGCACTGGGAGTCCTTCTTCAAAGACTTTACATTGCTGAAGAACCTCTGTCATTGACAGGAGGTCTGTCTTTGAAGTTTTTCATGCCATTTATTGATTTCCCCTTTTTAGGATGTTCATATTAGAAAATATTTCACTGTGTTTGAAAATCTGTATATTTTTATGTTGTTGAGGGGTTATCACTTTGAAGAAACAACACTGTTGCGGCAGTGCCTCCATATGAAGAAATCTAATAGTGTATCTGCTGCATACTTTATGTCCCTTCAAGCTTTCTTTTTAAGATATTTCCTCTCTTTGTTTCTCTTCTAATTGTAGATGGCTTTTAAGTACGTAAGTCAGTGGGAAATTGTAGAACCTATATGAACAGGCCTAATCTAATGGTCCTATCCATGTGCTAAAGACTCCTCGTGTGCTCAATATGGTATTGCTTTAGCAATGGAAAAATTGAAAATACTAACTTTAGTTCTAATAAATGGACACAATTCATGTCTATTTAAGCAACAGTTGTTTGAAAGTGTTGCTACATTGTTATTCTTATAAGTCTGATTTTTACTTATGTTTATACATAAAATTACGAAATTCTACACCTTAAGATAGGAAGATATTTTGGTTTCTTTCAGGTAATCTTCATTAACTCTTTTCTAAATTGCTAAAAGGATTTGTGTGCACACCCGCTGCCAGCTCAGTGTAAATTTATCCTCAGTATAAACTGCTTGGAGAGCGATGTGAGCAGGCTGGACACTGGCAAGTTCATGGAAGCTGCTCTGGAAATTCAGCTGAGACAAATGATGAATACCTGATGGATGGGAAGGTCTTCAATGCTTCAGCTCTTTCTAAAGAACTCTCTGATTATGTTCTAATAGGCAATTTTAATGGCTCACATCTTTGGATACATAAGTTGCATTAATTTTTTAGAAGTATCTGTCCACTGGGGCTTTTTATTTCCTGGTTTTTGGTTTGATTTTTTTTGTGGAAATGTTGCAGTGGGCTCTTCTGATTTTTCTTTACCTTTTGGTTTATCTTGAATCCCTTTATTTATTTCAAGGGTTTAGGTTATTTTCTTTTTTGGTCTTTTAATTTACCTAGAGAACTCTTGTCATTATCTGCCAAATGTCTCAGAAAATTAAGGAAGTTTGGAAATTTCAAAGGAGAAATGCCTTAAACCAGCTGCCACTTTGCTCATTTCAACCTTTGACACTATGAAGAGTTTCAAGGACTTGTCTTCTGAGGGTGTTTACCTTGTGAGGTGGCTTCCTGGGTACGGTAAGTTCACATTGCTCATATATTCTTAAGGGGAAACTTTTGACCTTGGATTACTTCAAAGATCTGCCAGATTCTCTCTCTCTCTCCCCCATTCCCACCCCCTTATTTTTTCAGCTCTTCTGTCTTTGCACATAGGTTAATGCTGGCCTTTTGTTCTTTAGGATCAAAAACTAGTATTGCCTTATTCCTTGTAGGCCCTAAAATACCGTTGTCTGCTCTGATCCATGGAAAAATGATGAAAATAAATGCCTGGGGTATACACACAGCTGAATAGAGCATTCTTGAAGTGTCATAGTGTGTTTAAGAACAGAAAAATGCTTTCCCCTAGTGATGAAGTTGGCTCTAAGTATGTTTAAAGGCTGTCTTCCACTGCATCACTGGGCAAGATTGCCGTGGTTCATTTTGTCTCAGAGATGTGCTGTTCACACTGAGCTGATCTCTGTGACTGCAAGAGATCTGGCAGTTCTGTACTCACCACACACTTGTGGACTGGCCCTGCATCACATGCACTGTGAACCCTGGGTGGTGAGGGAGCATCAGCTCTGTCCTGCCTGCACAGAGAACACACTGGCAGTGCCATGGATGCGTGGTTACATATGGGATTTGTGTTTAGCATCCTGCCTACCCCATGTTCTGTATTCCTGTGCTGTAGAGGCAAACAATGCATGTTTCAATTTCATGTTTCCAGAAAAGTACAAGCTTAGCTGGGCTGTGTGACACAGAAACTGATGAGTGAATGACTGAAGTAGTACATTTACCCAAAACTCATTGCAAAAGTGTTGCCAAAACACTTAGAGCTGTCAGGTATGTTTAAAAGAACACTTTGATTTGAAAATGCAGAAAGATGTGTTTTATGATATGTGCAATACCTGGGAAAAGAGCCAAATATTTCTAGTTTTTCTTCCCACAGTTTTAAAAGATCCACTTGAAGCTTGAATATGGAAAAAACCTTAGGGAAACTGACTGATGTGATAAGTGGCATAGAGCACCCACATAAGGATATGTCATAAGGATAATAGAAACAAGTTTCAGTCAGAAACCCTCAAGTTAATGTCCTTATACTGCAGCAAATATGATCCAAGTCTGTATTCGGTGGCTGCAACACTCCTATTTGGAATCCTGTTACCACCATCTCCCATTCCTTTAGTGAGATGAAAAAATTATTAACTTACCAGTAAATTTTCAGTTATGTGTAATCCACGCTCCTTTGAAATGATTGAAGAAAGAAATTCTAAAGGTATTCTATTTAGATCCAGCTCCTCTCCTGAAGACAGGCAATCTACAAAAGGAACCATGTATCATCATGTTGTTAGGATAAATTAACTCAGACTAAGAACCTGATGTTGCCTAGACTAAATAAATTTTAATTTTTGTTTGAGTCACACCAAGAGAAGATCCCAACTTCTTGCTCAGACACAGGAGGTTGCTGTTCACCACAGCTACTTTAAGTGCTTCATATCCCTACAGGATTAATTCAGAAGCCTCTATGGAAACTACATGTAAAGCTGCTGTTCAGGAAGTTATCCTGATTTCCAGCTCTGCCTAACTAAGATAACAGACTCCTTTTGTAGCCATCTGGAGCTGACTTCTGCTGTTCAGATACCAAGTTGAGCTGACAGGGAAAGAGTAACTTCTCCTCTTCTTGTACATATTTGTCATGTTCCAGCCAAGATTTCCCTAACTACATTTTCTGAATATTATCCAAAAGAATTTGCGAATTTATGGAATTGTTACTGCTTTACTACTACTCTTCCTAATTAAAGTTATCCATAATACTTGATAAGACCTCTACCCCTTTAGTGTCTCCATCTGGATCCAAAAGGACTCTTCCCCTTTCAATTAATTATCTGGGCTAGTGTAGTGTACACGTGCCTGGTACTGCTGTTCAAAAGAAATTATCGACCTTTCTGTGTCATCAATGTTTTTTTACAAGCTTTGATTACACTAACTTTTAACAATGAAGGAAATATATAAAAATGAAATAATATATTTTTCCTTCTAATGAGTTGCCATTGATATTTCTTGACTGTTAAGGAAAGAGGAAGACTAGAAGTTTGGGCTATATTAGCTATTCCATATGTTTTCAGCTTTCATAGAGTAATTATATAAAGGAAGGCTGCTTGTAGTGCTCTTCTCTGTGCATCATTAATGTGATACTTCTTGTCACTAGATTTAAACTGTAGCATTGTAAGACAAACATCCCCCTTCAGCTGCTTCCATTACACTGCATATTATTATAAAATGAAAGGGAGATGTTGTATTTTATCTCTTTATATATTATAAAAATAATGAAGAGGATAATTATCAAGGCTGTAGTGCAATTTCATGGCATTGCTGTCAGTTACAAACTGCTTGAGCTGCATTCCTTTGGTATAAAATGTCAAGAAAACCCCATGATTGAAATATAGTCATCTAATTAATTTCCCTCTATTATTACTTTCATGGGCTGTGTCTGTACAGAACACTTGCTGATGGTTAATAAAAAGAGAATGAAATGTAGGCAGTCCAGTTTTAGCTTTTAAGTTCTGAATATCTTTCCATGCCCAACCTTTCATTGTGATGATAAACGCAAATTAGAAGACTTAAAAAAAAAATCTTAAACTTTGTCTGGCATTCTGTGAAGAGCCTTTGCTGAGTGTTTGTTTTATCATCTCTTTCTTCACTGGTTCAGTTCAAAGCCGAGTGTTTGTATTTGAAACCTTACCTGTCTCACCAGTTTCTTGATTTGAACAGTTTCTGCCATAGCCATAGGGTACCATGTAGTCTGAAACCCTCTTCCTTCTTTACATTGCTGACCTTAACATTTTCCAACTTTTTATAATCCTAGAAATGTCAGTGGGCCTATACACAGGGATTGGAACAATGCTCTTTTTACAACTGCCAGCCACTTTCTTTATTTTTACTCACTGAAATTTCATTAGGAAAAATACAGATAGATATCTCCATGCAGATTTGTCACCTTATTTTGTTTTAACATTCAAAAGCAGGCAGATTATATGCTGGCAGTGAGTGGTAGCTACATCCAGCCTGAAGCTGAGCACTGGCTTCTACTTAAATATTTTGCTATTAAGAAACTCCAGAGCAGTCTGTGCAAATTTATGCAAAGAACTGAGAACATGGACACCATAAAAGTAGAAACTAAAAGATTGGTTGGAGGGGAAAAAATTTTTTAGGGTAAACCCTTGTGTTTTAAACTGATGGCACCCTTCCCAAATTTGCCCTAGACCAGATCTTCTTACTAAATTTCTTGCCACTTTGAGTTTCTTGGTTTTAAGAGAAATCATAGTTTTTAAAACCCCTGAAAAAGTTCATTAGCATTGGTAAGTTCTGTTTTGCACAGATGACACTGCCTCCTGCAGGCTAAGCTAGAAGTATCAAATATAATTATGGCAGACCATAAACAATGAATACACTATCAAGGCCTTGCCGGATTGCTTGTGACGTGAACATGAAACATTCTGAGAATGGAAGAGGCAGTTTCTTGGTATCAGCTGTTTAATTATCTGATTTATAGTGAGGGAGTAGAACCTGGGCTTGGGCCTTGCAGAACTTTACTTAATTCTGGAGGTTTGTGCCTGGGTGGGTTTAAGTTGTCTGCGCAAAGAAATCTAATGCTGGTTTTGTTCCTCCACTGCAGTTGCTGCTGTGCTGTAAATCCTCTGGGTTCTTCTGAAATCCCTGAAAGAGCCAGCTGTGTACCTAGAATGGCTGGCAGCATGGCAGGGAGCTGCTGCCAGGTATTCCTGGTACGTTTGGCAGCTCAAATGAGGAATGAGTTAATATCTTTTTCCAGGGCTCAGTGTTGCATTTAAGCAGAACCCTGCACTGGAGGGAGCCGCATCCCTTCAGTCATATTGCCTCAAGGACTCATGTCTCAAAATGCAGAAGCCCTACTAGGTGTCCTGGCAGCCCAAAGTAGTTGTCATTCTGCTGCTCCACTTCAGGGGATGAAAAATCTTTCTGTTTATATTGTCAGCCAGTTCTGGTAGCCAAAACATTGGGTGAATTTCAGACACGGTCCTGCTTTTTCCACCCTTCTCCTGTCCTGCCTTTATGTACCACAATATAAGGACATAGCAATGGATCCTGTTCCCTTCCTATTTGATGGTATAAATATAAATCTGTGGGACATCTGGATGTCAACTGGTCTTCAATTTGGACTGTGCAAATAGTGAAAAGTATTAGATATCAATTGGAAGAATGTAATTTTACAAGGTCATCTTCTTGTTAGGTCCATAAATGAAAAAGGAAGTGTGTAAATATCCATGCTATTTCCTTTTTATTTCACGTGGTCTACTTAGTTCAATGAATAGAAGGAACCAGAGGAATGTGTTTCTGAAGAAAGTAAAATTACTTTGTCATCAATAGTTAGGTAATAAGCTGACCTCAGAGAAATTTTTTCTCTGACATTCAGGAGACAGAACTGAAATTCTCATATGAAGTTGGTTTTATTCTCAGACTTCCTTTTGTCACGGTATAGAGGTGTCTTCATGTTGCATCTGTTACGTTCAAAAAACATTTTGAAATAGATTATGAGAAGGTTACTAATTCTCTACAGGATAAATGTTTTTCTTGGTTAAACTAGTGGATGTCTGGAGTCACTCCTTTGTAATTGTTTGAGTTACTACGTTAGAAGACACTGCTTACACCTGAGTGGTGGTGAAAAACTTTAAAAGCCCCTAATTGCAAAAAAGGCAAAACTAAAACCCTTCCAAATCTCAGGTGAAGAGCTGGGACTTGGTGAGAAACTCAAAAAGGAAAGGAGTCCAGCTTGCAAATAGAGATTAAGTTCTGATTTAACAGTGCATTTGGAAATTCACTGTATAGCCCATGATAAAACAAATCCCCAAATCAGTGAGGTTATATGGAATGATTCCCTGATTTGAACATGGTATGGTGTTTGCAAATGACTGTACTGTGTATTGTGCTTTGCCAAGCTCATTTTGTATGATCTTCAGTGTGTTAAAGGCTCAAGTGCTTGGTCATTATTTTTTTCTCAGGGAGTCTGTGGATTTTATGATCTGCATTCCCCTTATGAACTCTCAAAGTCTAATTTCTTTGCTTACCTTCAACTGAGGCATTTCATAGTTATACAAATATGTGTTTATCTCTTTCTCTGCTTGAGGCTGTTCTAAACTGCCAGGATCTCATGGAGGGCTAGTTTCAGTAATGTGAATGCATCTGCAAAGGTGGCAAGGGAGGGAACAGCGGAAGCATTCTGTAATGCTTTTGGGAGTGAAGAGAATACCAGTGGAAAACAGGGACAGGAATGTCATAAAAGCCAAAGATGTCATGTACTTCTGACAAATTCAGCATAATTTTCTATAAGGACTCCCTGTTGTCCTGGCATGGAAAACTGGTTATTTGCAGGACTTGCTCTGTGTATGTAATTTATAATAAAAGTCACTGTCTAAACAGCACTCTTGAATCTATTTCAGTTTCTTCTGATCTTGGCTTACACAGTGATTCTCTTTGTGGATTTGCTTTGCAGTTGTCTATTTCATTGATTCTATTTTCCTTTTTTCCCTGAAATTGGGTGCTTTTTCTTTCAGATACCATTAAATGTCTTTCCTTGAGAATGTTGGCTGCTTTCAATGTGCCGTTGGATCCAATAGCTGATACCCTAGCTCACCATCTGGCACTTGATTTTTTCCTGCCCTTGTGTTCATGAAAGAAGAGTTTGTCAAAAATGAAAATAAAAAGAAAGAATTTGATGTGTTATGGGTAGCTTTTCTGGAATCTCTATGTGAGCAACTGGCGAGACAGCAGATCTGGTTTTGTTTATATTGTTTTGGAACAATAAGTATCATTTAGCTCTCTAACTTACTTAGAACCAGTTTAGACAAGTAAATAATCCCTTTACACTTGGTGATACAATCAAAATAGGTGAATAATATTTGACTTTACATTACTAGGAGCTCAAATGAGTAAGAACTAAGGAGTAGCAGGTAGGTGAAGGTTTTCCATCTCTTCCATGCATATATACAAGGACTACAAAGATTAAATAGAAAAGAAAAATTCTTCCTCTTGGTGCAACAGAATGGTCCAATGGAGTTATTTACAGTGTAAACCAAGCCAGTACTTCTTCACTCTGGAACTTTTATTACTTTGGATTTTTTATCTTTGTTGTTTGGGATGCAGTGGTCAGTAAACAAGCTAAAACTTGCGGTTTCCATGACCTAAATTAAAGAAGCAATTTAAAACACCGAGGCAAAATTTGAATACAAAGGTCAGTAGAGATATAAGGAAGAAAGAGTATCATCACACAGCTTTCATTTGGAAATTGTTGGTGTGTTGGAACAGAAATTAGAATGATCCAGTACTAAAGCAACAGGATGGTGAAATCGTGCAAACATTTGAATTTTTTCCATATCTTCATACAGTGATAGTGATGATATCCAAGGCCTGTATTCATTCTTTAATCATTATGACAATCAGACCAAGAAACCTGATATGAAACTTCCTCACAAGAATGAATTTGAAAGCACAGCACTAGGTGTAGGATAGCTGCAGAGGAGGAAGGATGTCTCTCCAAATTCAGAATCATTTTAATGCTAAACCCATTGCTTCTCTCACCAGCCTCACTTGGCTGTATTGCCTATGCTGCTATGCATGTTGTATTAATAAATACAAATAAAATTAGATTCTTGCCTGTAAAATCTGAGATAACTGTAAAAGTTCTCTGCTATTTCTTCATAGCATTTCTATTCTGAGTATAATCCAAAACTTAAAGATAGAAGAATGTTGAAGGGTTTTTTTTGCCCCAGATGGTTTGAAACATTACAAAATACAAGGCTGGAGTCTGGTATTGCTGCAGTCCAGGTAAAACAGCAGGAGCTATTGTAATACAGTGAGAAAGATTCAATAAATCTGAAACTGTTACAGCAGCAGTGGGGTACTTTCAACATAATTCCCTTTTCTTTGGGAACAATTTTGTAATTGAAAGTATTTATTTACAAAGTAACAGAGAGAAGTAAAAAGTAGTAGTGTTTTCAATTCTTAACTAGTAATCATAATCTAGTTCAATTCAGAGTAGAACATCTACAGTAGCACATAAGAAACACAAGATAATAAAAGAGTTTGAGCTGAGAATACTGAACATCTTGTATTTCTAATTGCATCCATCTTGTAAATGAATAGAAACTTTAATTGACAAAAAACTTATTACAAGAATCACAAAAAGCTGTCTTATGAGCCTTAAGCAGAGAAATGTTATTTGTAATAAATCAGATTCATACTATTAGATTGGTAAAGTGAAAATAAATCCATCCACAGAGCTTTCTGTAGCTGCAGATGTCGAACTTGTCAACATTTTCTTCTGTTAAGGAGCCTTTTAATGACAATTTTCCTATGCTAGTTCTGTTTATGATAGAAATCAGTGTACATAAGTCCATTCTCAGGTTATTATAGAAAGAAATGTTAGTAGTAAATTTTGAACATTATTGGTTAACAATATATCTTGGGTTAAATAAACTTCAAGATCAAAGGCTTAGGGCTTTATAGCAACATAATACTGTGATCAGGGGCTGGATGCTTCAAGACAGTGAATGGCTTTTGAGAAATATTAGATGATTTCCAAGGCCCTAGACAGACCCAGGAGAGATTGATAAATGCTATGCAGATCATATCCTATAACCATTGCAAATGTCATTGAAAATACATGGTAAGCAATAATGTATTTGAAACATATCCTGAATTGATTTTGATTTCTTTTTGGAGCAAAAAAAGACAGAGGTTGAATGGTGTGACAGTGCCACCCATATGAAATATGGAAGTGGAAAAGAAGTGAAAAATTTATATTTATTGCATATAAATATCTTGTGTGCAGTTTCAGAAAAAGTAGGGCATTACACAGCCTTGTTATCTGATGGTTACAGTTCTCAAATATTGGGCCAAATCACATGTGGGGTAGGATTTGAGGGAATCTATTTCACTGTTTTATTCTGCCATTTCCTGAGCAAAAAGGAGGGAACAGAGTTCTAATAAGGTTATACTTCCCTTGAGAAAATGGAAAGATTTTTAAAAAACAACCAATCAACCCAGAAACAGACAGAAATAGAGGTTTGATTCTCTCTGAAAGGAGGGCAGTAGTAGACTATAGAATTGATACTCTTCTTCCAGTTTAGGAAGATCTGACACCACTATTTCCATCCTTCATTTAAAATGGTTTTTAACAGTGTTGTAAGGTCACTGTCTCGGCATTTTAGTCTTTTAGTTTCAGTTTATTTGCAATTCATCACAAAGTACTACGAGATCAGTGATGTTTCTAAACACACAGACTGGATAAAGCTACCCCATCAAATTGTCTAATTATGCAATGTGCTCATCCAATTTCAGCATTTCACACTTTACAAAAGAGTGGGCAAAGTCTCATCTACCATGTCAGCCACTACTCACTACAATCCTTAAATCCAATCCAACAAACTTGGATGGAAATGTGACTAAAATAATTTTACAAAGGAAAAGCTCCTAAAAGAAGAGATTACTCATTGCCCTACAGCTGAATCCTGTTTACACAACAACTCTGTGTATTCAATTACTTTAAGAAAAACTATCCTGAGCAATGTGAGGTTTGGAACTTGTCTCTAGTTTGATTTGCTCCTGGAGTCTGGGGTACAGCTATTCCAACCACACAGATTAGGGCCTTTTTACACATGGAAATTGAGCAGAGGAGCACAAGCAATTTCACAATAGCTCCCCTTGTGGACAAATTGTTTTGGAATAAAAGATACTTTAGTCTGGAATAATTAGTGCAGCAATTATTCTAGAACAGAATAAGTGCACTAATTATTCCTACAGTGTCTACACAGGGTCAAACAGAAAGCTATTGAAGAATGGCTTATTCTGCAATAGCTATTTTGGCCCATTTCCTCATATAGGCAAATCCTATTGGTGTTGTCAGCAGGTAATGAGCATATAGATGGAGAATGTGGATGGATTGCATTAATGATCTCTTCCCATTAGTGTTTCTTTGTGCTTAACTTTTGTGTGTTTGCAGAGTTAATTGCTTAAAACTCCCTCTTAAGTCAGACACATTTCTAATCCTAACTTGTCAGTTCTTAACAGAGACCCTTTAAACTCTTTTGTGGGTGATCTACCACCAGCCAGCTGAGCAAATCCATGCTCATATCTGACTGTAAAATTTTTGATTTTCATTGAAATGTGGGTTTTTTTCTGGTAGGTGTAAAAGTTTGTGCTGTATGAAAGATCATTTATGCATTTTCCCCCAGAATTGTTTTGCAAAATAGTTTTGCAATCATTTGAAAAGCCAATGAAAAATTTACCCTTATGATCACTGTTTCAAGAAGACAGAAGATCCATCTGTGTGGAGAGATGAGCGAATTACTGGTGGAAAGGTAAGACAAATATTCTTTAGATTCCAAGCTATATTTCTCCCTAAAATAAAACAACACTTAACATTCATGGAACACTTCATTTTCTTAATTTCTGACCTATTTTCACACAGATCATGACCATCAATATCAATATTAGTGTCTTTGGCTTACTCCTTATGAGCCTGTTATATTTGGAAGTGCACATTTTCCTGAAAAAAAAGTTGTTCCTCCATGGGCATGTGACATTTAGGGCACAGCTCTCACTTGTTCTCTCACCAAAGGGTAGAGAAATGCCCTGGTGGGACAGGGAGGAGAGGGTATTCACCTACTGATATTAGGGACTCATCGGGGACACAGAAAAGCCAGTATTTACTCTCAAACTGAAAATGAAGATAATTTAAGAGAAAGTTTTCAAAACTGTCACCTATTTAAGCATCTAATTGGAGCCTTTTATGATGATCTCAAATTCTAGCTCTAGGAAAGGAGAGACAAATAATCTCTGTCCATTTAAAAAAGAATCACCAATAATCTCTGTCCATTTAAAAAGTAGACTTAGACTTTGTCTAAGCTCTACGTAAGTTCTGTCTATGTCATTGTAGAAACTGTAGCCTAAGTGTAGAACTGGAAGGAAAATAAACTTCATCTTTCCATTCTTGCTCTAACTTACTGTAAAAACCTAGGCAGCTCGTTCAGCCTTTTGGGGCCTCAGTTCTGCATAAGTGCAGTGGGCTAAAGATACAACCCATAGCTGAAGCATTGCATTATAAAGGGTTTAATAGATTTAATTAAACAAATCTGTTATGGGGAAATATAGCCCCTTAAAAGCAGGAAAATTGCAATATGAGATGAGTGAGAAGCAGAGTGGGATTGTGCTGTAACAACTGAGGCCTGTGTGCATGTGGGTTAATGCTTGTTTCATTACAAAATGCTGTTTCAAAAGTACTATTTTTAAGACCCATGAGAAGATGGTTTGGAAGATAGGGATGTATCTGTTCCTCCAGACAATATGGCTTTTTAAAATGCTTCCTTCAATGACTATATTTCCCTACCAAATTTAGTTCTACATTCCCAGTTAAAATCAGGTTCACTGTTCATAACCTTCATAAAACTGTAATTTAGGTGATGCTAGCTCGCAAACATGAGTTTAGCAACTTACCCATACTATGATTTCAATAAAGCAAATTCATCACTGCTGAAGTGCAGCCTCTCAGATGAGATGGTATGTGATAATATTTAGAAATCTGTTTTCTTGTTGAGAGGGGCATATGAGGAAACATTTCTTTGCCCCTCTGTTATTATGCAGTTCTGCTTGTCTTTCCTTTGTGCAGTAACAGTGGAATAGGATGCAGATGGGTCCATAACTGGAAACACTCTAAAAATACCCTAAAATTCCAGTGCCAAGTACAGGAAAAAATACCTCATTTCTCTTCATTGAGAAGTAGAGAAATGAACTGTTTGATTCAACAGCGATTCAGACAAGAGAAAATTATTCTTACTCTGATGATCTGAAAAAACTATATGAATATATACTGTACTATAGGAATACAATGTCTTAAGGACACAATGCTACTAAAACCTCAAGATATTCTATGTGTTTGCAACTGCAAAAATGCTTATAGTTTGTCCAGCTGAAGTGACATTCTGAAATATGGCAAACCAACAGGTTCTCTGGTGAAATGCCTCCTCTGATTTGAAACAGCAAACAAAAATCCAAACAATTGAAGATTGGTTTGCATTGCACCTGCAGTTTAAGGATCTGATCTGATCTTTTGTGCTCTATTTCCATCCGAATCTTTTATAATTCTCAAGGAACAATATATTTCTGTATTTTTGTCATTATATGCACCCAAAACCAATCTAGGCAAGTGCGTAGGTTTAGACTTTCTCTGTAGAATCTCACTGAGTGAGATGGAAAAATTTTGCATTTCCCTGCGCAGAGTCAGATATATCAGACATTTTCAAGGTTGAGATCCTCTCTGTGTTGGGGACAGCTCTAACAGAAGAAGGAGTTAATTTTACTTTTCTCCTGTAGGAGTTTGCCATTTGCAATTTTATGTCCCAAAGTATTCTAGCTGCTGTAAGTTAATTCAGGTACTTAAAAGATTAAAGATAGGAGTGTTTAGATGGCAGTACAGCAGAAATAAGGGAACAGAAGGTGGCTGACAGGAGGAGGAAGCAAAAGATGCATCCTCATTATTTATAATGAAGAGAAAAGCTGCAAATTTAACCAAGCGTTTTCTATCCCATGTGTTTTTTTTTTATTGCTCTCTAAGTGCAAAAAATGTTCATAGTTGGGTCCCCAGCTGGAACATTATTTAAGATCTCAGAGGAGAGATGAGGCTTGGACTCCACAATATTCATAGGTGTGAAGCTCTCTTCACACATGCCTCATAGGTGTGAAGCCCTACCAAGCAGTCATGGGAATGTTTTCCCACTCCCTTTTCTGGTAACGTTACACATTTTTATACAATCAGGCCTTAGGGTGCCACAGATTCCTCCTTCGTGTTGCTGCTGAGCTCAGCAGTGCTGTTTTGTTCTGCATGAGTTTTGACTGGAGAGAGGGAGGCTGCAGAGCAGAAAAAAAAAGTGACTTAGAGCATCATGAGCCTTGTGGGAAACTTTTTTCCAAAGAGCTATGAATGATCAAAAGATCAGAAGTTTACTTCACCTAATGATCTGTAGAGTCTGGAACAACAGAAGTGAGGGGATTTTCTCCTTGCAGAACAGAAATTTTATTTGAAGTGATAAAACTCTGAATATGTTTTCTTTACAGTGGGCAGCACTGGTGGGCATTCCAGTGTTGCCTTTCTTTGAATTTATAAGGTTTGTACTACCTTTTAAAACAACTAATCTATCAGTTATGAAAATCAAGCAATGGGGAAGCTGTTTTTCTGTTTGGAGAATTTTTTGTTTGTTTGGGGTTATTGTATGTGTGTGTGTGTGTTTAGAAAGAAAAGAAAAGGAGGAATCTATTCTAGAATAAGCAGAGACAAGTCATGTTTATGAAGCTCAGGGTATGTGGACCTTATCCAATTTATGTAATGAACTCAAAAGTAGTTTTAGTTTTGACAGACCCACAAACTTAAAGCAAGGTAGGATCAGACTTAAATTATTTTCTTATTTTCACAGATATTCTCAAGATCTTTGTGAAAAACTTATCTCATTAACTAGGCACATCATTCTAGCAGAAAGCTTGTACAGCCTTGATGAGTTTTTAATATGATTTCACTAGAGATCACATTACCTGAACCTAGTAGTATCAAAATGAAGGAGAAAAAAAATTTTTGAATATGTTTAGTTTGAGATGGTGACTATAATTTGAATCCTCCCAGCCTCTGAGCTCAGTTGGCTGCTGTGGCACTGTAGGTCCATCTCTGGTGAAATGAACCCGCCCTGTTGAGTTCCTGTGTCCTGCACCCTGTGCCACCATGCCCAGAGCACACGGGCAGGAGGAAGGACTGCACACCTGCAGCTCAGACTCTGCCTCTGTCAGGGTCACCAGCACAAAATTCTGTGCTTACAAGTATTGGTTTTTCTGTCTCTAAGACTCATTTTCCCAGCCTATACAGTAAGAAATATGCAGAGCATATACAGAACAGCTGCAGTAGCTGCTTCCTCTCTTAGTCCTTAAGGTCAGCAAGAACCTGACTTAGGAACAGCCCCAGTGCAGAGGCAAGCAGACAGCCTTAAAACATTTCCATCATTTTTAGCACTACTGGCAGTAGTGCTGGGTTAATCCCTCTGACTCTGTCCTGCTATGGTCTGGGAAGTACCACAGCTCAGATGACAACCTGATGGGGGTATTTTTTCCCAAAGCTGTTTGCACTGCATGGAAATATACTCTAGGAATATTTATATGCACTTCTCATAAAACAAGGTGAGAGTACCAGGAAGGCTGAGAAAACCTGGCCTAATACAAACTGGTTGTCCTAATGCATCCCAGTGCTTTACTAAATTTTTTACTAAATAATTCAAAGATTGGATCTCTTTGAGTTACATTTGGATAATTTAAATTCATACCTTAGGGTCAGACCTATGAACAATTCTCTTTGTGTTCAGGAAAATTCTTTGTTTCTTTATTTTTAGGGCAGCATTTTTAGATCATTAACCAAGGTAAAGGGTCAGATTCTGCTTTAAATTGCATTGGTTTAGATTTAGAAGGACTCTGTTGAAGATAGTGCAGTTGCTCCAATTTTTCACTGGAAAAATTTTTGGTTTGGTGCAAATGTGCTGAAGTCAGCTCATAAATTACTTAGATTTTTGTGATATTCTCTGAAGAATTAATTGGTATAATAGTCTACATCTACACTAGGAACCCAGGAGCCTGTCTTTGGCCACATCCCAGCTCCTCACTGGAGCAAGACCTTGGTACACTCTGTCCTTTCTCCCTTCCTTTTCCTTGGATGGGAAATCTGGGGAATGTGTGCTGGATGGAGCTGAGGTACATTTCGACAGCTGCTTGGTTAGATGAAGAAACACTGAAGACCTCAGGGCACAGGATGGCACACACTCAGAAATGTATCCATACAATGACAGCTTGTGGTAAAACTTTGTGCGAAGTGTCTGGTCTGTCAAGGTGCAGACAGCTTGACCATTGTGTTTCTTTTAAAGCCTCTGTAGCCCATGCAGCAGCAGGAAAACATCAGCTCTGTGAAAGAGTGAAGGTGGGAAAGGGAACTGGCCCACCCAAGCTCTGACCTTCCTTTCTGAGCTTTGCATGTGGCAACAATTCCTTTTTGACTGGTAATTTCCTACAGAAGATTCCTCACCTGCTGTTGCCTTAGCCAGGGAACAAGTAGTGCCTTTAGGTATAACTGACCATGCCAAGCAGTGCAGGCTCAGTGCAATTACAGACAAACTTGTAAATAGACATTTAGAAAGCTACTAATTAAATGCATAACCTTATGCAGTGTAGAACTGTAAATGTGTGCATAACAATACATTTTAGGTTGAATGACTTGTCCAGAGGCAAAGGACCAGATGAATACAGCTCATGCAGAGGGTTGTGCAGCTGGTGGGAACAAGATTACCTTGGCAAGTTATGGGGAAAGAAAACTAAACACATAATGGTGAAAAGCTAGCAAAGAGTTGGCTGTGATACAGCAGGAGGCTGCTCCTTTTGACTTGGAAAACAAAATGAGGCTAACTCCACTTCTGCAGTCCCAAGGTTGGAAAATGGATGAGTCTCTATTTCAAATGATCTTCCCCATGATGTCATGTCTTGATTTCTCTCCTCACCACTTAAATATATTTTAGGGAGAATGTATCTGCTCTGACGTGTTTCATTTGCCCAGTATTGGATAATCTTCCAAAGACTTTATTAATGCTTCTTCAAAATGTCTCTTGATTTTGGAGGCCCACTAAATCCAGATCAGTGCAGGGTAGGCTGGGATAGGAATGAGTTTCACACTAAGTGCAAACTGTTTGCGCTAAGTGCAGATGTTTCCTGTTAAACATCGTGAAAACCTTAAGTAAACCATGTTTTATTCCATAGGCATGAACAAAAACTCACTGAAGCTTCATTTGTGGCAAACCATTTGTTTATTGAAAATGGAGATATGCTGCTGTTTTTGAAATAGAGCACAATGCTGCACCAACTTGGGAGAGTAGCTTGCTCTCTCACGTTCATGCTCATTAGAGAAGTGAAGTGTTTCTTGTGTGAGTGTAATAACCTGACTGGAGATGACAGATTCTTCTGCTTCTGGTGTTCGCATGTCTCTGAGGGGTCACCTGAAGTATGTAGGAAATATGATTGTTTCAGCAGAGGGATACTTCCATAAATGTGAGGAAAGGGAAGACATTTATTGTATTTACCTATTAAATAGTTCTCTGTTGTGCATAAGATAAAGCTTTGTAAATGTAGGGAATGCATAATTTCAATAGCAAAACATCCTAATTATTTTGGCATCCTCAAGGTGTGTTTTATGAAGGTGGATATTGTTCCAGATCTTAACTGTCTTTGGTTTAATTCCAGAAGACACACAGTCTGTGTCTTTTTGAATTTCAGTGTTACTTTTTCCTTTTCATAGCCAACTTTTTTTCTCTTTCTGAAATGTGTAGCTTGGAAACGAGGTCCTTTTAATGAAGCTTTTGAGTCTCACAAAATATGATTAATCTGATTAGTGGTTCAGACTCTTTTTATGCTTACATTAACTAACACAAAGAGCCCCCCTACAGGTTAAAGTTTAAATGTGGATTACCAGATAAAGCTAGTCCTGGCGAGGTTTCTATGGTGCAAGGAAAAATTGAATTTGCCTTTCACCTCATTTCAGCCTTTGTCATCCTGGTTTTTGCCCTTCTCCCTCATTCACAGTGAGGATATTAATTTTGCAGTAAAATCTTTAAGCAATTATGCAGATAGCTTGGAAAAAGCAACATACAAACATACTATGAAAAGCTTAACTGAAAAATGGACCCCAGATATTCATTAAAACCAGATGGTAACATTCCTATAAGCATAACTTTGGATGTTTGGACTAAATTTGTATTAACATGTTACAACCAGGCAACAAAAATGAACCAGTGTCATGATTCTATGTATGTTTGTATTGTGATTTATATTTACAAAGTAGTGAGGTATGGTACCTACTCTGTGAATGTCCTTTTTGATAAACAGCTAAGAAAGGCTATCCTTTCACACACAAACACATCCATCTTTAGATAGCATTCCTCTGTGGGAGGCTTGTCTTCAATTTAACAGATAATGAACTTCTTCAGATGAATCAGAAAATTGATAGAGAAATGAAGTTTAGTATTTTGCAGTGCAGCATTTACCAATACAAGGATGTTTATAGTTTCAAAACGTGGTTTATTAAAAATGCTCATTTTTAGAAAAAAATTCTCGTAAGTCTAGTAACCCTGGATAATTTGTATCCCTAATCACTTTATTTGGCAGATTATTTGTGTTATTGCTCTTTCAGAAATGGCTATAAGAAATTGGAGACAAACAGCACCTGCAAAGAGCACTTGATTAAAAGCATGATTATGTACAGGGGCTTTCTATATATTTCTCTCTCAAAAATGAAGATAGAAAGGTGTTTTTTCTTTTCTTGTATGGCATGCTCCATATGATCCAATAAAGCACAACTAACATAGCACACCAGCCAGGGTAGACTAGAGTTTCCCCTCAGTGCACACACATAATTCCCATTACTACTAATGGGAGATGCATATCCCCACACAGAGGCAAGAGGGATCTTATATGTACATGTCATACATATGAAAATATCTGGCGTGAAAAGAGGTGTCTGGTCCTGACAAATTGCCAGGAGGCATTTTTTTTTCTGTTAATTATAGTAATTATTTATCATACATTAAAATAGTGCCCTAAATTTGCATGGCACTATGTGCAACACGAATAAGCTGCATTCATTGCTGAAAGGAGCATACAATGAAAAGCTGACAAACGTGCACAATGCGAGGCACAGGTGCAGCATCTGGAGTTACAGGAGGCAGCGATCCCTTTCCTGGAGATGGGGATTTTAGAGGCTGGAAGGGCCTGGCTTGGGACAGGGGGCAGTGTGAGCCCAGCTGAAGAGCCCTCCTTGCCCGAGCGAGGTGCGGGCTCTGAGCAGCTCCATTCCCTGAGCGGCGGAGGGTGCGCCTGCCCGGCCGGAGCCACGGGCTGGGAATGCCACGGGCNGGGCTGCTGGGAATGCCACGGGCTGAGAATGCCACGGGCTGCTGGGAATGCCACGGGCTGAAATGCCACGGGCTGCTGGGAATGCCACGGGCTGGGAATACCGTGGGCTGAGAATGCCACGGGCTGCTGGGAATGCCACGGGCTGCTGGGAATGCCACGGGCTGGGAATGCCGCGGCTGCTGGGAGCCAGCCCGGGGGTGGAGCGGGCGCTGTGCCTGCGGTGCAGGGGGAAGGCAGGGCTCAAAGACAGAAAGCAGAGTTTGCGAGGTAAAAGATGAGAGAGCTTTGGCTACACCAGATGGAAAGGCAGACAGGTCCGATGGAGGGCAGCTTCGCCAGAAGCCAGAGGAAAAAGCGTTTTCTGTGACAAAGGGATGGGGACACTACTGATTCACTGCTTGTGTCTGTCCTTGAATGTGTAGCTTTGGCCTTTTCTTTTATTAGTTTTGTCTAGACCCAAGAAAATCTCGTCTTTATCCTGTTAGTAAATACACTTTATACCATCACATATCTTCCCATATCTCGGTCAGTCTGTGCCCTATGGGAAATCAATCTGCTGACCGGTTGCTACAGGTTTTGTGGAAAGGGAAGAGGTACATAATTTCTGATGAGGGAAGGGTATCAGGAGTCCTTGCAGAACAGAGAATGTTCCACCTAGAGCAACACTTTCCATTGGAGACTTGCACCCCCTGAGGTCCCAGGGAATCTAACTATGAGCACAAAGCCAGGGGAGAACAGGCATCTTTCATTCTGCCTCTTACGGAAGTACTTGTATTGTAATTGAAATTTAATCTGAGTTCATGAAATGTTTATGAACCTGGAACAATTGTATAAAGTTTCAGTCAGTTGCACTGCAACTTTATTTGCATATTTGTTTTCGGAAAGGAACAAGGGCCTTCAAATAATGCAAAGAAGAATTTCTTTCTCTTTTTTTTTTTTTTCTTTTGGCTCTTGAGTTGGTCTAAAATAGAGTTCTGGAATCTCTTGAGTAATCCCCTGGATTAAGAGGAGCTTCTTTGGGCTCCCTTTTCTCAAAAGAAGTAGCTACATGTTTTCAGCCCTTGCATTATCTTTGAATCTGTTGAAAAATAACTGACAGCAATAAGCAGTGGCAGGCCTCCCAGATTGTCAGCTGAGGGCTTCGTTGTATATTCTTTCCCCCAGAAGGATTACCCAGGAGAGTGCAAGGGGGAGTGCAACTGCCTGAGTGCTGCTCTAGAGACGCTGGAATGTGTTTAATTCAGCAGAAGCTGAAGGCAGTAAGAATGTTACACACTCGTTTCCATGAGGGAAAAAAAAAAAACCATCAGAGAGATACTATCTGAGGACTTTAGATTATGTGGCTTCTTGAGCTACTCCGGAGATGTAGGTAGTTTAGAAAAATCTCTTGACCTTTTCAGGCTTCCTCCGCCATGATGGTTCGACGTAGATGTGTAAAATGATAGGTAGTTTACAGCTTGCCTTCCCTGGGGTGATGCTGATTTGCAACACACTTTGTGTATAATTTGGCTGTAGAGAGACAATTTTACACCCAGATTTTGCATTTTGGCTATGATGAGGACTGTAACAATGCTGTGATCCTGGAATGTGTGTGTTCTTAAATTGTTTCTTGGAGATGCAGAGCTTGCTGAGACTGGTGGTGGACTGAGGTAACCCACTGACCTAATATCTAGACCTAGACTGATTAGATAATCTTCTGAAAGAATGCATATTTATTCTCCTGAGTCAATGGAGTTATTGTGCCTGAGCCAGTCCTGACTTCCCCTCAATGGAAAGATTGGGCAGCTGCTTCCCTTCCTCCTTCTCCTCCTCGTCCTTCCTTGAGGTAATTAATGCTTCAGCTTAACCATCCTGGAGTGATCCTGAAGTAGAAGGCCATGCAGAGATCTTAAATATTTTCTGGAAAGCAGAGAGGCACACATCCATATTGATGTACACCAGCAAACCAACAGGCCTGGTGCTGGTGCCAGGAATCCCTCTCTCCCCAGCTCAGTCACAGCAGTGGTGCTGTTGGTGCTGGGCTCCCTCTGCTTGTCCCCTGCTGGGTGCTCTGCCCTCCCGCCCCATGGCCCTCAGCTCACATAGCTCTGGCAGCTGCTCACCCCACTGATGGCAGCACTGCCATATTCTGGGGACTGAAGCCATGTGGCAGCTCCTGGCAGCCACCTGTAACCAATATCCATTGTCCTCTCCCCTTGAAGGGCACAGTGCTGCTGCTGAGCTGACCACTCACACATATTTTGGACCACTTGGTTGTCACGGTTGGATAAGATTGGGTATAAAGTCCCACCTCTCATGAGCTCAGGGTTCTAGGCACGGGTCTGGTATTGCATGGGCTGAGTCTAGGCCAGCTTGATTTGTAGGAGGTCTTGGAAGAGAACACCATCCACCATGGACCAGGAAGAATGAATTGCTTCTCCTTTCTTTACACATGCCTTGCATTCATCTAAACTTCTAAATCTCTGCCCAGAGAACTGACATGCAGGAGACCTCTCAGACTACCCCTAAGAATTGCAGATGGCAGCAGTAATTACAGTGTATGGTATTACTGTGCTTAAATTTTAATATCTGTTTAAAAAAAAAGGAAATGACAAGGATCTGCTTAATAACAGATATTGTCAGAACAGCAAAAAGCTATTGTACTTATTTTGGAAAACAGCTTCAGCATAACATTGACGCTGATATAAGAATACTTTCACAAACCTATGTCTACTAACCTAAATATTCATTAAATTATTGTCTTAATGCATAATAGGCATTTGAAGAGTAATTTATATACTTGAAATAGAACAGAAACTGCCACATGAGCTATTTTTTCCTTTCTCTTTCACACACACACACACACATATTTATTTATATATATTTTGCATATGACAAAATGTAATGACAAAAAATTGTATCTTTACCTGGAGAATGCATGAGTCTGTCTCCCTGCTGCAGGCAAGAAAACTGTCTCTAGGTTCATTCATCCTTTCCTGATTCTTAATTTAATAGAAAAGTCAGTCTGGCCTTTAAAAAAATAATTTGCAATATAATTGTTTTTAGAGGGGATTTTTTAGATGACTTTGAAAACAAGTTGTTTAAATCTCTTTGAATCTGTCATAGTTAGTCAGGATAATTGATGTTGATATTATTCATAATATTTTCAGTCATTTTTTATAGAAAAATGGACACATGCTTTATAATTTGACTGCATATATTTATAAAGAGGTGGGGAGCAGAATCTGAACTTCTCTTTTGGTATTAGAAGTGAAAAAAATTAACTCAGCTGTAGGAAATTTTGTTCAAAGATTTACTGCTGGCAAGTTAGCAGTGCATCTTTCCTTCCCCTCCCCCAAACTGTTGATTTTATTTTTTTTTCCTGTCTTGTTTTCTTTTTCTTTTTATCAGGTTATAAATCCACATTTCTCAGCTGATATTTCTTATTAAATTACAGACACATGTTGTGTCGAATCATTTAATCTCTCAAGTTGGAGTCCAGTTTTCTTGCATAAGAAAAATCTCTTTAGATTCTTTAGGACAAAAAAGCATCATGTGTTTGAGTTCTCCGAAAGCATTTAATAAAGCATGAAAAGATATGACATCAATCCCACTAAAACACAAGGGCAAATGAATGACGTTACTGTAAATCTTTACATCAATCATGCCCAGGACTTTCGAAACAATATAGTTTTGTTTGCATTTCAGAAGTGACAAACAACTCTTCTGACTGGCTTAACATAGTCACTTTCCATTAGTCAAGACCAGAAGCAAGTCAGAATTAAAATGTGGCCCTTGGTTGCCAGGCAGCAGAGTTGTCTTGACATGGTGGTTAGTTTCCTTTTCATCCAGTGACAACAGTGAAATGAAAGAAGTTTTGAAAAACTTGATAATGGTTTTCAAAGGAGGAGGATAATTGGTGGGGCTAGCTTGTGCAGCTCTGTGTGGAAACTTTCGTCTGTGCTAAGGGAAGACTGTCACTAAAAATTTAAACTCTTGTACACAAACTTGACCTGGAATCTTCTCCAGGTTTTCACTGGTTCATTTGTAGAACACTTCTCTCAGCCCAAGGGGTGCTGGGATGAAAGCGTTAGGACAGATGGGTAAAGCCCCAAAGGAAGAAAAGAATCAATAGTTGTGATTTAATCCATCAGTGGAAGGGAGGAATTAAGTAAAATCCTTAAAATGGGGAATTTGTAAAAGATCTTTTGATAGTACCTATAGCTGAAAATAATTTATCATCTGATCGCTGTTGAAAGTTAATGGCATTTGGACTTAGAAAAGCATATTTTAGACTCATTCTGCCAGATATTAAGCAATTTTCCTGCTGTTATTTTTTATATTCTCTAGATAATAGGTAATTTAATTCAAACAAATTTTCCCAAGATGACAAAAACCTAAAGCATAACCGGATGATTGCAAGATAAGTTTTTGCTGCTGATGTTAATAATGCAAAAGCTAATGGGACATTAATATTAATAAAAATATAAGTTGATATGAAGTAATATTTGTGTTAAACTGTTGTAAGAGTCAAATGTATGCATAGCCGTCCATATCATTCATTTGTTAAAAGAAAAAGGCGGGGGGGGGGGGGTGGGGAAAGCTCAGCAAAATGCACCCATAATGAAAGAAGGGACCAATTAGGGTTGGATTAACATTCATGGTTATTTACAGTTGTTTTTGTACTTGTTCTTGTGCTCTGACTTCCTAAAATTTCACAACCCAAAGATTTAGAAAAATGGGGTTGTTTAGACGCGAGGTGCAATGAAGTGGCTGCAGCCATTGTGCAGACACCACCTCTCTCATTATACCCTCTCAATCAACACTCGGCACACAGGAAACCGCAATAAAGCCCATCTGCCACGGTTAATCTGCAGGCAAACCCACACCCATGTCTGTGCCCGTTACTCTCCAGCCTTATTATTCTCAGATCCAAAGCTTCATAAGGGATCAGCCAAAGTCCATTAAAGTAAATAATAGCTAGAAATGACAGGCTTAGCAAGGATTGGGAGGAAGTTGAAGACCAATCTGAGCTGTGAGCTCTGATTAATAGAGAAAAGCATTAGGAGAAAAGGGGAGAAAAATGACCTCAGCCTGCTCCAAAGAATTCCTGAACCTTGGTTGTTAGGGCAAGTGCTACCATCTGAGACGTTAGTGATCCTTGAATTTCCTTCACTTTGATGCAGCTCAAATGGGAAAATTTTGAAGGTTCAGCAAGGCCCCAGACCTCAGCTGGAAAGCCGTCTGGAGTCAACCCTGTCAAAATTCTCTTGTGGAAAAGAAAGCCTTTATTAGCTAGATTGCAACAAAAAACCCACAGCCTCTAATAAGAAGAGAATGCTTGCTATAGATTGCATATACATTAATTATTAGAGGGCATTTAATTGTTCTCATCTGTATCCAAATGTGCAAGAAAGTTCTTTTAAAATACCAGTCGGTATGTGTTTAAAAAAACAAAAAGCCACAAAACCAAAAAACAAAACCAAACACCTTCTCAGGCTGTTTTCTCTTTATTCAATTTAATTTTTAATAGAAGATTCAGTTCATTGCCAAGTAAGGAGATACCCTGCTTGGGAGGACTGGTACATAAAGTTGATGCTTGTGGGGGATGTTGCATGTAATGTTTGCTCTCCATTATCTCAGCTGTGTGCTGTACATGAACAGATTATACAGAAACCAGCACCAAGTCAACCCTGCACATGGATTTCTTTCTCTAGTGCTAAAGAAAATCACTGCTCCAAAAACAGAAACTTGGGCAGTTAAAAAAATATTTTCTGCTGTTTGTTTGCATATAAGGTCAACCTTGTATCCAGCAATATCCTTGGAATATGTTTTATTTTGATTACTGGGAAGAATGAACAGATATTTACTATTCATCAAAATGTTTGTTTTTACTGCTTTTAAAGAATCCATTGTGCAGTTAAGAAAGTGCATGTGCCACTGCACCTTTGCAACTTTAGCTGAGCAAAGTGCTGACAATAAGGAGTTTGTAAGTGATTTTAGATCCAGTAAGGAATAGTGTTGAACTGATTAATCTCAGACAACAACCCAACCAGAACTATTCAGAAACATCTGGTACAGCTGTACAGGTGTTTCTCTGTCCCTGATGATTTTTTGGGGGAAGATATTAATGATCTGAATGAGGGCTTCTTGTCAAGGCAGCTCTTATGATGATACATTTCTTCTAAAAGTTTATGTTACAGTATGTGGTTTTCATAAACAAGATGAAGAGAATGCTGCTTAAAATGATGATGCTGCCGTGAAATTGCTAACTTGGCTAAAGCCCTGCTCATGTGCACGTGATGCAATTTTCATATTTTAATCCTAAGTAGAACCAGAATTGACAATTATGAAAAGAGAAAATAGATACCACCAACAGCTGTAATTGCTATCTACACTGCCCAAGGATGGGCAAAAGGCACAGTAAATCAATATTAAGATCTCTACATATGCTGGAATCACAAGGACATCATATAACATCATTATAAGAAAATCCTAATAAAATTTGAACAGTTATTCCAAAGAATACACGGTGAACATGGAGTGTGTGTGTGCAGCTAACTAGTTCTCTGCAGCTTCAACTGATGTCTTAAGAGAAAAGAAACTCCTGCCTTTATAAAAGCATGTGTCTTTCTGTGGGAAAAAAACCCCAAACATACTTTAGGATAAACCCTTCTTTTTTTAATTGATGAATACTAGTGACTGTTTCAACATTTTTCTGTTGCTCATGTAGGAACTATAAGATTGTGAAGGATGAAGTAGCATTGGCATTCTTTTTAAATATGAGATGCAATGCCTTTTATTTGTCCTGAAACATAGGTATGTGTTTCATTGGGAACACTGGGCCTCACTGCTGAAACTGTGTCTTCTCAGACAATTCCATATTAAAAATTAAAAATATTTCCATGATCAAGAAGTTGAACGTGATTTTCAGTGGAGTGGAAGCAAATAATATTACAATGCAGCTTATGCATAAGGTTTTATAGTAATTAAAATACAATGAAATACGAGAATATTGAATGTGAGCAAGATCTGTATGCCACTAAATATTCAAGACACTAAGATAAAAAAAAAGGCAGTAAACAAAGTGTGTATGAGCAGAAAAAGCAAGCTAAATGCTCTGTGTAGTGGCTTCCTATTAAAAGGAACAAATAACCTACTTTGCTTTCTTGATTTATTTTAAAACCAGCACTATGATATTGCATAGAAAGCCTGCATGTAAAACCTGACTTTAACTACAACATTTTAATGTTTTTATACCACTGTCAACTTTTCTGCTTATTGTAAAACAGAGTTAGCCTATCATCCATCTCCTGTCATACATGTGATGGTGTCCAAG
Organism: Thryothorus ludovicianus; assembly: GCA_013397245.1. NCBI lineage: Eukaryota > Metazoa > Chordata > Aves > Passeriformes > Certhiidae > Thryothorus > Thryothorus ludovicianus. Next base: position 69,812 of record VZTB01012895.1, on the reverse strand, counting down.
ATAGGTTTCCTCCTGACCATACTCAGAGCTATCAAACATTTTCTGTAATCTTCCCACAGCATTGAAAACAAGAGTCACATAGCACATCATGGGCACCTTGGTGAGTTTTCTGTGCTTTGCTTCACTGAAACAAATGCATTTTAACATCTGTTTTTTCTCTTGTTCCCAAGGACATGACTGGCTAATAGTAATGATATGTACAGTAACTTCCTCTCGGAGCTCAGCCTCACACTGGAGGTACCTTTGGTTTTGAATACAGTCCTTGTCCAATGGATCAGGACGAGCTGAACTGTCTAGAAATTATGTTTGCTGTTTATTTAATGAAGGTACTAATAACACTACTGAGCGGGTTTTGGAATTCAGTGTTTTACACAGGAATAGAAATAATCATTTCTCGGTAACGTTTGATCAAATAATCTATCAAATCAGTCTATAGCTGTAGCCAAACACCTTTCTGTCTTTGATGATTAAAAAAACATAGGAAGACAGATTGTAGCATTGAGTCTATATTGCTCCATAATGTTTATTAGACAGGAACTCCAGTTTACAGTTTCCTCTTAGGTTATTGGTTAGACTTCCTTGGATATTTTCTTGTTAGCTATACTTTTAAATCTATCTGCAACTCACAGATATTCCTATACATTTTGTTTATTTTACTCTAAGATCCTTATTCCTTATTATTAAGAATATTTTTAATGACAGATTTAGTGTAGGTTTGCTGCTTATAAACATGAATGCAAAGACAAATTTGCCCTATTTCAAAATATGAAGACAATAATGACTTGTACTCTTCTGTCATTTTCTGTTAAGTTTACCAAAAAGCAGTGAGGTTGTCCTCTTTAGATCACCAGGAGATTGTATTTTCTACAGCCCAGTCTGCAGAATGATGTCACCTCATGTTTTGTTTAACACCTGGCACGTTTCACAGTGCCATATATGTTACACATAACTGGACAGCTTTAATGAGCCATTGCCTGGGTGTGTTTCAGTGTGGTACAAATGTACAAACTGCAATTCTGGTTAAAGTTTACTTCTTTTAGTGAATTTCTGTAGGAAAAAAATCCAGCCTATACTGGTAAGTTGACTAGGCTGTATATTTTTAATAGGAAGTGCAGTGAATAGAAATGGAAATCTATCTGTTCCGATCAAAAGCTAATGACTGTAAAATTTTCTGGTCAACCTTTGGCATAGTTTTGGGAAGTTAGGGCCAATTCAGTTACCATGAGGCCTCTCTGGCCTTTAGGTCCACTAGCATTTTTGACACCCATCACCTCAGGAAGCCAGTTCTCACTTTGCCCTATTTAATGGCTGCAAAAGCCCCATTTCTCATTCTGTGACACTGCAAGGGGTAGGCACAAAGCCCTCCTCTTCCTCTTTTGCTTCCTTTCATCCTTACATCCAATAGCAGACAGCTTGTACAGGGCACTATTGCTAGAACCATCAGGAACTTTTGCATCTGCTGCCTTCCTGAAATAGAAGGAAAATATAAATATTTGGCCCCGAGATAATTTATTTAGATGGGAACAGAAATTCATTTCAGAGAATCCATGCCAAGGACTCCCATGAGTCTTTTAGACACCCCAGGATTACCTCCAAGAGAGCAGGGACTTCATTTCTACTGTAAACATGCTTGCAGCTCACCACAAACATGTCAATAATGGTAACAAATGGCCCCACTATGTGTCGTACATCGAGAGCCAGGGGAAGCGCGTGCGAAAGCTATTTTTAGAGATGAGGCAGGAGGACTCATTTTACTTCATGTGTAATAAAAAGATTAGAACAACTGATTTTTAAAAAAATTTTCCCAGATTGGGAGGTGATGTATCAAAAATTTTTGGGAGTAAAGGGGGAGAAAAAGGAGAAATGAAGTGTTATTTATCCAGCCATTATCTTACCAGCCTGTGTTTCTTTGGACAGTAATCACGGGACCCAGATGCTAAGGGTAAGTGATATTTTCCCACAAGCAGTTTCTGGCTCGTTGGCAGCTTTTGTAGGCAGTTGTGTTGGCAGCCTTGGAGCTGCCTCTGGCTCTGTTTTGTGGCTTTGCTCTTGATGGGCTGGCTGGGCTGCCCTGTGCTGCTGGATGCCACCTCCCTCTGCCAGCCCGTGGCTTTCGGAAGCTTTGCACTGCACAAATCCCCTGTGAAACACATAAATGGGCACTCCTAGGGCAGAGAGGGAATCTGTTTCCTGGCTGCTCTAGACATTAGGAGAATTACTGCTTCAGGTACTTGGGGAAACTTTGGCCTGTTTGCAATTTTTGACTTCCCTAAGCTGTACTATTCGTCACAAAGGCAGAGCCAGGTACAGCCCCAGGTTAATCTTAGTCCTCTCTCCCTCACCCCTGCTTTATTTTTTTTAACTCTCTTTTATCTCTGCTACTCTATCTTTGCAAACTCTTTAATTGTACTCTCTTTATGATATATTGACAACACCACACCACCAGAAAGTAAACTCAAATATATCGGAAAGTATCTCAAATATAAGATAAAAAGAAAGATGAGTTCTGTACTTCACGCAGAAATGGCAGATTTTTTTCTCCCAGTTTACCTGTAATTTAATCATGCTTTAAAATATAAAGAAGGTGTATAAAATACAGTTTTAAGTAATTCTCCATATTCTGTATTGAACATGTAAATACAACTATCTTAAAATATTTTCAAGCATTATTTCTTCTATTAGATACATATGTTGCTATGCAGCCAATATAAAATATTTCTTTTACAAATGTATTATTGAACAAAATTAGAAGAATTTATAAAAGATAATAATAAGAAAGACTCTTGGGCTTTTTATTAAATCAGCTAATAATATTATATGTTTTTTGCATTGTTGCTCTTTGTTTGCCTTGCTGATTTGAAAAAAAAATACGTTTCTTGAGTGATAATTAACTTCTCTTTTGTAAATTTCTAACTTCCAGTTTATTAATTCTAGATTTTTTGTTATAATTAATAAATTGCATATTTGTGAATTATTACAATAAAAATGGAAAAAATTCGATTACATTCTACTGCAGCTTTAACTGCAGAGGCAGATCTGTAGAGGGGATTTTTCCCCCTGGGTGCCAGTGTGCTAGCTCCTAAAAAGCTGTCAGAACACTTGTTAGATTTGACTGGAATTGTGTAACATTTTGAGATCACTTTTGTTCACAAAATTTCCTGGAAATTCATATACTGAAAAGGTTTATTTATTGGTATTTCATATGTTGTTTGTTTGGATTTTTAAATAGTAATAATGAACTCAGTAGAAATAAGAAAACAAAAATACTCCTAACCAATTTGTGTGATCTCTTTTACACTTTGATGTCACCAAATCTGAGTAATTCTATCTCTGTCAGGAAATTACCACATGCCAGAGATTCCTCGATGAAAGGCTGACAGTCCATATTCCTAAAATATATGATTCTTAAAATTTGTTTTTATTAGGCTGACATCAAAGACCACTGTGGATGTCTTGGCCATTGTGAACTGATTGGAAATAATTTTATCCAATATTAGTTCTGTGAGAATCTAAAGGAAAAATTTCTCCTATTGCAAAGGGGTGGTCTTGGCTTAAATTTGCAATTTTTTCTCTGTTTTAATTCAATTGCAAGTGAAGGATATTCTAAATCTAGGCATATTTAGAATATGTTTTTCCTCCAATCCAGTTTTATCAATTTTCTTTCAGGACACTGCCTTGTGACAAAATCTCATTGTGGTGACCAGTCCTTACTGGGTTCCTGCTGTTTGAAGATTTGTGCCTGTTACCTAGAGTTTGCAGAACTGGACTTGTAGACTGTAAGCTATTTGTCCCATACTTTTAAAAAGTTAAACATGAAATGCTGTGAGACCAGTGGAAATTGTCATTTTAAATGTTTTCAGCTTTTCTGCATAGGCGAGCTTATACTACAGAAAACCAGAGCAAAACAAAACAAGAAACAAAGAAACCAAAAACAAACAAACAAACAAAACCCCAAAGACACAACCCCCACCAAAGCAAACAAATAAACAAAACCCACTAAAAGCAAGAAAGCCTGATGTTAGCCCTGCGCTGTGGGCACAGCTGTTGGACATACCCCTAAACTATTTCTGGAACACCACTTTCCAAACTGCATCCCCCTTTTTTAATGAAATACCTGAAGGATAACATTAGTGTTTCATATTGTCCGTCCACATGGCCGCTGGCTCCTGTGCTTTGCCCACTAAACTGATGGAACTAAACGGGATTGTTCACTTTCCTCCCTGCAGTGCTTCAGTCCTGGAAAGTTTCCTCCGAGCGCCTCTGGGCCGGGCCGGGCTGGGCTGGGCTGGGCTGAGCCGGGCTGAGCCGGGCTGGGCTGGGCCGAGCCGGGCCGAGCCGAGCCGAGCCGAGCCGAGCCGAGCCGAGCCGAGCCGAGCCGAGCCGAGCCGAGCCGAGCCGAGCCGAGCCGAGCCGAGCCGAGCCGAGCCGAGCCGAGCCGAGCCGAGCCGGAGCCCGGCGGCCCCAGGAGGGGTCAGTGTTGGGATGGCCGGGCGGGCTCCGGGGCTGCTCCGCGCTTCCCGGAGGATGCATCCACCCATCCATCCATCCATCCATCCATCCATCCCCCAGGAGGTAGGGACTGACCTGTGCTACACCTCCCTCCCCGCCCCCAGCCTTTCCGGGGAAAGGTAACCGCAGGTAAAATTAGCTGGTGGACAAATAAAAATTTTACAAAAATATATTCAGTGCTGGGTACTGTAAGAAATACAAATTAGTCCAGGCATGTTAAAATAGGGTTTTTTTTCCTATTCTATTACGTAAAAATCGTGTTGGGTCAGGAGAAATTATCTTTATATAACTTTTTTTTCATTTTAGGATGTTTCAAGTTGAAGGGCAGGTGAATTTATGTAATGTGAGATTTATTTTTTAAATGTTAAAATTTTGCTAGATAATACTTTTAAGATTTGATATTTATGAAATCTTCTTCTATTAAGAAAAAATAATATATTTACAGATCACCCATGGGCTGAAAATTTTTCAACTGTAAGTATAATACAAATAACCTGTATAACTTCCTAAGGATTCCTAAGGATTTACTAGAGACTGTAGACTTAAAAAATAGTAATAATATTAGGAATTGCCATGGTATGTATTCTACACAGAAAAAAAAATCTTAGTAAGTTGACCTATCAATTTTGAGTAGCCTACCACAATCCAAGGTAAGTAGGTTCCCTTGTAATTGTGTTTTCCATCAATATTTTCCACTTTGTTGTTAGAATCAGTGCCTTCTTTCAGCCTTCAACTTGGGGATTTTTTTCACCAGATCTGTCAGTTTGCCCATTCTCCATGCATTTTGGTGTTTAGAAGTTTCCTATCTTCACAGCAATAACTTAAAACCCAGTGAGTTGAATTCTCTGCCTAGTAGGTACTTTTATTCCCATGGTTTGTGATTGATGAGTAGAATTAAAAAAATGAAAGAAAGTCAATTTAGTTTTAAGTGTCTTCAAACTCACACTGCATATTTTTGTTTAAAGGATACAACAGAAACTTTTTTATTTTCCAAACAAAGTTGCTGATATTAGCACAAAGCACACTGACCATTGCCTGAAACATTAAATTTTACCAAAAAGAGGTTTTCTTAATTCTTTGTCTTTATGCTGTTACTGTGGAAAGCCCACAGAAGCAGGGATCCTCTATCATTCAATAAGTTCCTTTTCTTGTGCTCTTGATTTCATTTTTCTGAGCTTTGATGTATGTATTACTCCAGTTGTGAGAAATGTATATATAAAATACCACATGCATATGAGAATTTCAAGTGTAAATGGATTTAAGCTCCAACATTAAGGAGTGCCCTGTTCACAAAGAAAAATGATTACCCATTAATTTTTAGACCTATAATCTTAAAATGTCTCAAAATGTCATGGAGGCAAACACATCACAGCCAGGATAAATCTTTCTAGTCTTCTTACTTTTTTAAAACAGCAAAGTTATACCTTACATGATAGCTTCAAAAAAACACAATTATCCTCTGTTTTGCGCCATATATTTATCAGTAATCCGTTCTGTGTGCAACTTTAAGATAAAAGCTTGCAGCAACTCCACTGCTCTCTTTTCCAAGTCACTTAAAAATGGAAAAATTGCAGCTGGAGAGGCTGGCCAGTAGAGGCCTCTCTAGATTTGCCTTATGATTAAGAACTCTGACTGCCTGGAATCAGTCGCAGTGAGCAGAAGTACTTGAAAAGATTCTGTGGCGTGGAGGGGGAAAGATCACTTTTTAATGCCCTTTTAAGTTGTAAGATGTTGATTAATGTTGCCCTTTACATTAATGATGTTTCAAGTAAAAGAAAACAAATTTAAAATGGATAAATTCTATTGAGGATGCATTAATTAAACAGAGACTTTACCATATGCTGTGGCTGGAGTGCTTGCTGGCCTTTCTGTTGTTGTTACCTGTGTAAAATCCACCCCATCCTCTACATGAATGCCCAAGCTGAATAGCCATTTGAATGCAAGCTTTAGTTTGATTCGCCATACAAGGGGTACTGTGTCACTGTGTTTTCTTTCTAGGAGTCACTAAGTGATTTCTATATCTGTTGTCATGGTGATATAGCAAAGCAGGGGAAAATGGGGGCAACTCCAGGCTTTCTCTACACCCTCTGCACTAAGAACTAAGATGTTGTTAGCAGGCCTATAAAACATTGGGCTTTATCTGGGCCTTCTTTTTGTTCTCTGATTGTCAATAAAACTCATTTTAAGGGTAACAAGGACATCTAAATGTCATCTGTCACAGTGTTAGAGAGATTAAGTTTGTTTAGGAACTTGTGCTGGACAAAAGGCCACTATTTGTTCGGCAGATACAAAGCAGCGTTGGCCATCAGGAATGGTGATTTAGAAGGAGCCTGCGTGGAGCATCCAGGGAAGATCAGCTCAGTTGCAGGTGATAGTAAGAGGCTCCTTGACGTGACAGCATTTAAAACACCACCAAAACAAATATGGTTTTGAGTTAGGAGTGGGTTTATCAGGGTTTTGTTCTCTTGGGCTGATTTTTTTTTTTTTTTGTTATTTATCAGCTTTGTAAACCGCGCGTCACTGAAGTAGCTGCATAGACCTGAGGGAAGAAAACAGCCATTGACAGTGGATGGCCTGTTTAAAAACACGACACACACACCTGATAGTCCTTGAATGAATAAAAAAAGAAGAGGAAAAGGAGGTTTTTCATGTAAAATCCAACAATAATAGGTGCTGCATTAACTCAGCATTTACTTAATAATGAGGCTAAATGGAAAGTACAGATTAATGAAGACATTGGTGTTATTAAAATCAAATCCTGCGGTTCATATGCTTTTCTTAATAATGAACATTGTGGCTATTGGAGAGGAAGAACAGGATTTTTTCCATTAATTTGGCACACATCCCAGATCTCATTCAACCAGAACCTATCCTGTGCAAAATGCAACCGATGGCCTTTATGTTCCACAGTCTTGCTGTTTAATATTTTTGTTAATCCAAAAAAAAGGCTTTTCTTTTTTCAAATTCAAGAAAAGAAAGGGTGATCTTTGAGCCTAGACAATAATTAAATAACACAGAGTAGCCATGCTGACTTTAGCAGAAAGGTTGGTTAAAAAATGTCCCTAGAAGGGAGAGGCAATGGTCTTTATTGCACTACAACAGTGTTTAATTCTGACATTTGTGTTTCGGTACTAATACAATGTATAATGCTGATTGATATATTTTGTGGCTTGTTATGTATTTAGTGAGCTCTAAAAGACAATATTTGGGACATGTATCTTGACAGGTAAAAATATTTTAGTCTCATTCTCTAAGGTTACTGTAGTTCCAACACCAAACAAGCAGGATTTGAGATGCAGCTGAACAATGGAGTTGGCAGAGTGGAGTGCTCATTTTGCCATATGCTCAATGTGAAATATTTGTTTGACATGGAAGGAAGCTGCATAGCCTGGTAGTGGGGTTTGTGCATCACGGCAGCATCCACTCCTTACTCAAGTGTTTCCTGTTATTGACCCAGCCATGTCCTCTGAGGGGCTGTAGAGTGAATGGAGGAGGCAAACAGTATGGCATGAGAGGAGATACAACTCATGGAAAGGGGTCCTGGTCCTCTCAGGAAGGCCAGAAGGGAAGGATGACAGAATGTTGCTTTTGCATGAATTAAGTCTTTCCCTTTAATAATTACCCCAGATCAAGCCATCATCTTGGTTCTGCATGTGGATGAAAATAACTTTGGCTGAAGAAGTAAGAGCTCCCATAGCATGATCCGTTAGCTTCTGTTTTCCCCATATCACAAGGCTACGTTCATAGTGAAATCAAATGCAAACACCACAGTAAATCCCCTAGGAGTAAACCTTGTCAAATACGGGAAATAAATCCCCTGCTCTGGGTAAGTGACAGTAAAAATTAAATATGTGCAACTATGTGTATAGTAAAACTCACTATAACATTTTCATTCTTTGAATACTGTTTAAAACACCCCAACCTCTAAAAAGTGTGTAGAGGTTGTTGCTATAAAGCACAGGAGCCACCCTCACTATTTACCAAGGCCTGACACCCATCCCTGCCACAAAGGGCAGGCAGAGGGTGCCCGATGGCAGAAGATCAGCATTGCTCTGTTGTCTCTTTCTATATCACTATGTCCAGGGAATGTAAAATTATGGCAGGGAGCCTCTCTACCACCTACAGCTCCCTCCTGTGAAAGAGGCTTTCCCATCCAAGCGATTTACATGGTTTTCTGATGTCTCTGTGACCAGGCTCTTGCAAATTACTTGTTACCAGGAGGCCAGAACCCAGGCTTTAGGGTTCAGTATTGGAATCAGTTGGCAGGAAAGAAGACATACTGCAAGGATATTGTGAGAAAAAAAAGTGTTTTCTCCTTTGCAGACTTTTTATGATCATGACTGCCACTCTTCTGTTTTCTATTATTTTAGGTATGTAGTCTGCTGTTCATTCAGCTCCTCTCCACATTTTGAACTGAGCTACAGGACCAGATTTGGTCCAGAAGTCAGGAGATCCTGTCTCTCTCCTCCCTACTCCATTTGCTTTGAAGGACGTGTCTCCATTTCTTTCTCTCTGGGGCAGTTCTAGGGTTTATGAAATGTTCATGGGCCTTGTTGGACCCTTGTGCAAAGGGCAGTTTGATGACATGAAATGCTTTCTTACTGTAGAGCAAGCCAGGGAAAAGGAATGAGTAACACTTAAGACTCAGGTATTTGATCTTTGCCCAGTTATTCTATGATTAAATTTAGTTTTTACATTTTCTTTCTCTGCTTCTGCAGTGACAATTCCATGCGGGCTGTCACCTTGGCATCACTGGGACAGTTAAATTCTACTCAGTGTGAGAAAGGGCTTCAAAATTGGGCCTCACTTAGGAGATGTTTTAGGGCCACCGAAAGCCTGACCCCTTCTCTGGCTTCAAAGAAGTTATTGCTAAGTATTATTAGAGTGTTCAAAATGGGACACTCATAACAGTGCTGGGAGCAGAAAGCTCCAGCCTCAATTGCGTTTTGCCTCGGCGAGGTCTCCAGGAGCAAGCTGGCAGCCCTTGAGCTTCCCTCGTGCTGTTGGGAATAAGTGGGCAAAGGTGCCTGTGAGTCTTCAAGTGCACAAAACTGCTCCATTGAGGCCTGGATACAGATTCCCTTCCCTGCACCAAGAAGCACCTCATGTTGTGTAATGCACTTTTTTGATGTGAAGTAAAGCCCAGACAGGTCAGTCCTTTCTCTTGGTGGTGCCTTCAGCATTCACTGACGTGAGCAGGAGCAGAGGGTGTTTGCCCACAGTGGGCAAGCTCAAACCTTTAGTGTCAGGTAGTGAAATTGCCCATTTGTACACCAATGACTTGAACGTTGTGGGAATATTTTAGATGATATTACAACAACTGCTTATAAATTGAAGGGGGAATAATAAAATTACTTTATGTTCTTACCTGACAAAGGTATTATATATGGTCATACTTGGTAAGGTGATTTTTTGGTAGTACTTCCATTTCAGTGTTATTCCTGCTTGTGGTTTAAATAGTGAAAGAGCAACAAATTAAATGTCTACACTGAAAATGTGTCTCCTTCTGTTGGAATAGCAGGGAGTCAGAATATATTTTATTTTTATTAGTATTATGACTAATGATTATATGGGAGATGTGACTGTTCAAATTCCCTTAATAATGAGTTTCATGTTATATTTGCAGAACAAGTCCAATGAAAGGAGTTATTGCTATGTAAAGTTAATTCTTAAAAATAATATGAAAAAATTAGCAAGACAGCAAAAATGAGTTTTACTATAGTTTTATAACTGTTCAGTTACTGTGAATTGCTAAGATTTGTAAAGATCTTTGAAGATGAAAAGCTCTGTGTAATATTATTATACTAGCTTTGAGAAAGTAAAAGGAAAAAACCCAGTTCATCCTGTTATAATCCTTTTAGAAATTTTAACAAATCCAACGGCTTTCAAGTAGTGGGAATATTTCAGAAATACTGCTACTACACCACTACTGCTATTGCTCCAGGCTATGTTATCATATACCATAGTGTGCATGGAAGCAAAGCTTAACTAAGGTCATTCTAATGAATTTTGAACAGTTACATGGACCTAATTTGGCTTTCTGTCCTGTATGAAAGGCAACCTCTTCATGCTACAGCACCCAGCAGAAACCCCTGAGTTGTCTTATCGTCCTCATCTGCATTTTTTGTTTTCTGAAAGAGCTGCAAGTAGCGCTCAGCCTATGGACTCAGTGCATGTGTGTGCTTTTTCCACCCTCAACATAGGGGGCAGACAATTGGTTTTTCCAGTCTCTAAAGAATTGAAAATGTATTTTATTTGGCTGTTTCTGCTTCCAGCTCCAGTTTCGTTCTCTCATTTTTGTTGCCAGATTTGAGTTCTTGTGTACTAAAGGACAGGGTTTGGCCAAACTCCTTCGATGTCAGCTCTCTCCTCCATTCCCAGGAGAGTTGCAAGGCTCCTCCATCATTCCAGGGAGCTGTTTCCCTGCTGTTGACAGAAAAGACAGGTCAAAATCCTGAACTCATGGGTTCCCATCAGCACTGCATGTCTGGGGAGCTGGTCTAGCTGGGCCATGGGTCCATTGGACTCAGTGCTCCATCCAGCCTCACGTCCTTCCTCCTGCAGGTGCTGTGGAGCAGTTTTAGTGGGCAGCCACAGTAAACCACCCCAGGAACCAAGTCAGAGTGCCTGAAAGTAAGGGCAGTCTCAGAGATTTAATATTCTGTACAAAATATTATTTCCCATTCTCTCCAGCCACTGTGGATATTCTTTCCTTTTTTCAAATTCAACTGTGGTAAATTCTTGCTCTCAAAGAAATCCCGTGTTGGTGAGCTCCAAGGTAGTGGGAAATGAGAATTTCCATTTTGCATAGTATAAAATACAAAAATGGAAAGAACAAATTCTCAAGAATTCCCCGTTCCCATTATTGGTGCAAAATATTAATTGCTGATCACTGAGATAATTTGCTTCAATAGCATTTAATTGTTTTTTTTAATATTTATCTCATATAAGATACAATGAAAGACACTGAATCAACACATTAAAGTTTAAATGCAACATTTTACTTTCTCTGAAAAATGCTTGTTAGATTTATAACATCTGTAAATATTGTTATAGAGACTTTATTTAAAATTATTCTATTTTTACTACAGTGCACCATAAAACAGAAAACTGGAAAGTATTTTATTCTGCTCTCTACAATAGTTCAATTATGGAATGAAGATAATAAGTTTCTTTTTATCATTATTACATTTGCGATCTTTTCATTTCAGTAAATCTCTTGTTCTAAGGTGAAATTCCTAACCTTTTCCAGCTATTCAGATTTCATACTTGGATCATGTCCTTCTTATGTGTCTCCTTTCTAATGTAAATAACCCTGTGCTTTTAACTTTTCTTCAGGTGAAGGTTGGTTTGGAGTTTTTTAGATTATTGACTATTCTTAATTATCTATTTTTTTTTATCAGGTTCCCATTTACCTCTGCATTATGCCTTTTGCTCAAAAGTGATTAGAAATGATGATGTATTTTTGAAGGAGCTTTATTATTAATAAAGTAATTTAATGATAATATAATTTTTGCAAATATATTTGCTGTTTTTTTTCACTGCAATTCAATGCTATCACTAATAATGTTTATGTCATTTGTCTTTCTGACTGGAAAATGAAAACATTTTAAGAATCACTAGAAACGAAAAAAAAATCCCTGAAAAAAATCCATATAATTACACACCTAAATATATTTATTATCATGGTAGCTCTTCACCCATCTGATTTACATCACTCCAAGGCTGAATGATAGTCATCTTTGGCTGCTCATGGTTTGTCCAATGAAACCAGGTGTGCTCGGCATTGCTTTTCATTCTGCAGCAAGAGTAGCACATAGCTGTAATTTTGCTCAAATTCCCAGCATCAATATGCTCAAATTGCTCTGCATTTGTGTACTAGCTTTTTACATTTCACCTATCTTCATGTTCTTCAAAGTGTACTGAACATTGCCAAGCTCTAAGATGCCTAATGGATTCTTACCTAAATGCCTCTGTCTCTTCCACAGTCTCACAGAAAGCTGAAGAACTGAAAGCAGGGTGTTTGAAGGCATCTGAATGGGAGGCTTAGAATCATTTTGCTCTAGCTTTAGACACCCAGTGCTGTCAGCAGGCTGATCTCTCTGGGTTCCCCTCCTCCTTAAGGAATGCTCAAGTGCTGCCCGTTTGCAGAGGGACAATATTGCAAGTTCCAGTGAGTAAATCGCATTCCTATAGGTATGGGCAATTGTAAATTCTCAGTCTTGGTTTGTTTCACTGAGTAATAATTTCAGTGGACTTTATCACATATGTACCACAAATATTACAAAACATTAAATATTACAAAATGTCAAATATGTAGTTTTGGCTTCCGTGTCTGTGTTGACGTAAAATAGGGTTGCAAGTTCAAGATGTGTGCACCTCAACGCAACAGCAGAGCTGCTGTTTCTAAGTTCCAAGCATGAGTGGATACTTGGTTATTTTTGGTTCTTGCCTACTTTATAGTTTTTATCCAAGTTACTCAACATGGCAGGTTTTTAATTTTCATCTTCCAACTGCTAACTAAGTCAGCCTGATTTTTTGCCTAAACCATTCTGTGGTATTTTGTGTGTGATCCCTTTTCTCTATACAACAAACCCAAAGGGTCTGGTCCTAGACTTCCCCTCTCCAGTGGCAGCTCAGGAACTTGCTTGAGATTAAATACAATGTCAGACCAGTGTCTTGAAAGTCTACTGTTTATTATTAAGTCCTCAGATCTGTCCAAAGAATTACATGGCAGCACATACCCTCAACTTCTAAATGGCAACAAATGTTGAGCAAGAAAGATTTCAGAGAGCTGAATTATCTCGTTAAATTAACTGGAACATTTTAATTTTTACTAGAGTTGGGTGAGCTTGAGTAAATATGACGAATTGGACGCTCACTTCATTTAGCAGACATCAAACACACACAGAATGTTGCCCAATTTAATTTAGCCCTGCCAAGCTGGGAATATGCTTGTACAACATCAGTGAAGAAGAAAAGGGCTAAAATTTACTCTCGGTTGAGAGTGCATGCATAAATTCCCTTGACATAAACTAGTGTTGTATATCTATATAAATGGATATATATCATAAACTTTCCCTCAGGGAAAATCCTCCAAACCCCCGCAACCAGAATTTGTGCTACCTTGAGTTACTTCCAGTACAGTCAATAATAGCCTTCCCTTTTGTTTTAAATGCAATGTGGAATTCCTGTCTTACACCCCAAGGTTTATCTCCTTTTCCTCTTATCAAACACATACCAGCACAGTCGTTTGTTCAGTCATGCTCAGTAGAGTGGTTGGCTTTTTTTTTTTTTTGCTTTATCCCCTGAGCTTAATGGGCACATTTTGTGAAGAGTGAGCCAACCAGGTAAATAGCTGCTACTATGGAGCTTAAGAGCTTCAGCTCTCAAATTAGGAGGTGCTTTTTGTCAAATAGGCCTCTGTAGCTCTAATATTAGTAACAAAACAAGGGCTTTTCAGACAAGAAAAAAATCTTTTGTCTGACTCTGTATCACACTTAACTCTGTTGCCTTGTCAAATATGTCAATGTTCATATTATACAGCAGCATTCATCTGTGCATGCAAAAGTGCTTTGCAAATATTACCTCTTGAATTCTTTTAATTTATATTTAACAACCAGGTTTGTGCGATGGTACTCAAAAAGAATCAGAGTGAACTATTTAAAAAGTTAGTATAAATAAATTATAGTGATTAATTTGCTTTCCTGTTGCTCTATAGAAAGTTGTTGGCTTGAGCTCCACGGCAATGCTACCTAAGCATGCTTCTAACAGCTCTTTCTCCTTTTGTTTTAACACCATGTCCACACATCGCTATATGCTTCTTGAATTCTAGTTTCAGCTTCTCTGTTGCTGTAATTGGTGAGCATCTTCTGGTAGAGCTCCAGGAATGAGGTACACAGGAAGCAGAATATAGCCCTGAGTAGAGGTGTTAGGGTCTCAAATGCATCCAACAGACAAAAATAGTAATTTTTTTTCCAACTTTTAAATGAAATTTTATTTCTTCTTTGCATGCTTTGGAAGCATTAGCTAGAAACATTACTGAAGGAGTTCCTTGCCTTCAGGCTATGCAACTTGTCCCAGTGTTTAAAGGCATTTTTATTGATTTTTTAAGCAAATTTTCTTTGAGCACAGTCTTTCATCCTGTTTTCTGACAACAAGGCTGCAAGCCTGTTTGCAGAAGGCAAATGTTAGACACGTCATGAGTTTTAAACTGGTCTGTGAAACTCTGCAATAGGATGGCTTTTACTATTACAGTCTGAAACCACAATAACAGGGAGCTATTTACCTGCTCACTGGAAACACCGGGGATATTAGACATCCCTTATCTCAATTTGTCAGCTAGTTTATTAGTTTAGACTTATTTGGTTTTGTGAGTAGTTAATTTGCTCTTTATGTCTGTAAGAAAGGTCAGTTTTATGTTAAAAGAAGGCATTGAGGCAAAGGGAAATGGGGGGAAGCTGCAGGCAGGCTGTCTTTGTGCTCTGCTTCTTGGGTTCCCTTTTGGTCTGTCCTAGGTCTTGAGCATCAGAGCTGGTACATGCTTACAACACTGCTTTGAGTTTTCTAACTGCACATGATTTTTCCCTTTGAAAATCATGATTTTGGTACCCGAAGTTGGGTTCCCAGACTGAAACATTGAAAGTCTCAGTTTTTGTTTTCATCAGAGACGTGCACAGACAGTGGGTGAGTGAAATGACATTTAGACTGTTTATCAAGGAATGACTGAGCAATGTGAAGTTGTTGCTGTGGAGCACATTTATCATTGATGCCAATTTGGTGAGGATGCTCTCTGCCTGCTGAGGAATACACAGGTGCTGCTCATCTTTGGAGCACAAGGCTGCTTTGGGATGGTTTGTCTGTGGGTCTGTTTTAGGATAAAAATTCTGCAGACAGCTGTGTTGTGTAAGAAAGCTCCCATTCAGGTACACAAGGCTAAAACAATTAGATGTGTTCCTAGGGCAGAGATAGACCTTTCCCTTCTATTTTTTGAAAGCAGATGAACTTGCTGGACCCAACCTAATGCACTGGGGTTGTCTCTTCCTGATGGGCTGCCACCAAAGCTCTAAAACCCTTGCACACAAAGGCACCACGGGACTCCCACCCTCGACATGAGCGCTCTGCCTGCCTCTGGCACAGCCTGTCAGACCCGCTTCAGCTGGAATCAAGGTAAAGAATCAGCAGCACTAAATACTGCAGGACAAAGGCAAAAACCAGCTTTGTAACCCTGGGCAACCTGGGTGTTTGCTGACTGACAGTGTGAATGACAGACCAGTTGTCACTCTAAAATATCATCTTCTAATCACTCCAGATGTCATCCGACAGGATGATGGCTACTAAAAAGGGAATAATTTGGGAAAAGTCATAAAGCCTATTATCTCCTGCTGAAACCATTTCTCTTTGCCATTTCTGAAGTCTCTGCAAAATAGGTCCAGAATATCCCATATGTAATATGACACTGGTTTATTAAGAGAGGATGTCCTCTTAGAACTGCACAGGGTACCCCATGACATTCCTGGAGACAGCCACCCCTGAGCTATGCCACTCCTTCATGTCTTGGCAGGTGACTCCAATCTGGCCATACAGTGGAGCTGAAGCAGCAAAAGGCTGTCATAGCAGCTGCTCACACACAGCCTGACAAATCAGAGAGAGGATGGAGATGATCGCAACACCAGCAGAGTGCATTTTCTGAGTGGAATTCTTACCATTATCTTTTCTCCTTAACAAAGAAAGAAGCATCTGAAAACATTGTTAGGGCCTTTTCATTTTACTTAATTTATTCTGTTGCATTTTAATTTCAATATGAAGACAGGACTATATTCTCAACTTCAGGCTGAATGCACATAAAGGAAATGCAACAAATAAAGAAAAATCTCTTTTGAGAAGGACAACAAAACATAGTGGATGAAGTGGAGGAGAGAGGACAGAAAAGAGAAAATTATGATATCTGAATCTTAAGCTTTAAATTTTGAAAGCATAGCCTGAACTGCTGAAGTTAGTATATAGTTTGTCATCCAGATAAATCTAAAAATGAACCTCTAGATTGTTTCATTATAGCAGGATGTTTTAAGGGCATAAACTGCAATTGGAAAACTTTCATCAATTATTGTGTCAATTCCTTCCAAAATCCAGTGGAGGAGATTGCAGACGGTGAGGCAGAAAATTCCATATATCATTAATGTAAAATATCTCAATGAAATACGCTGAAAGGTTGCTGCCAAAATTTGGTGGAGAAGACACAAATATATTTAGGGCAACTGTTAAAAGCCTCTCTCCTGTCAGCTGCATTGGGCCTTCTTCTTCCATTGTCACTCACACTGGCTGATAACTGACTAATCAATTGCAGTGAAAGTAGTGGAATAATTTATATAGTAAGGAGTTGAATTTGCTTGAATTTAGGAAGAATACTGTAGTAATTTGTCTTAATGAATTATTTCATATTGTTTGCTATCTACCTGAGAAATTCTAAAATGGTCAGGATGGTCACATGGAAGCATGGAAGAATTCTACCTAGAAAAGTCATGGATTTTCTGACTGGCATTTGTATTGGTTTGTCATGCAAATACATTTTCTTAACTTATCAGTTCCCCTTGCCAAAATACTTAATTTTATCTGTGGTTGTGAAGTTTTAGCTTGTCCAAAGAGCAGTTTGAGGATAGCACCAAAGGCTTCAATTTCCAGTGACTTGAACAGTTTTTTGTAACAAGTTATGGTAAAAGATCATTCTGAAGTCCCCTCCCATGCCACTTAGATAATATTGCTTTCTGCTTTTAATATTTTGGCCATGAATTCTCTTTGTCATGGAGCAGCCCAGAACAACATCACAAAATGTATTTACTTCAGATTTTGTTGAAAGTGATCTTAACTCTCTCTTGAAAGTTTTTCAAATTAGGTATTGGCTCTCAGTATCCGTGAGTCTTAATTTTAGCATGGTTGTGTCTCACTCATTAATTCACTCAATTCATTCTTTAAATAAACCAGACATAACCTGTCATTTCACAATATTGGAGGGCAGGTTTTTTGTTGCAGACACTTCAATGATTTTATGTGTTCTGATGAAATTTTCTCTAGAGTTATGCTGTTCATTAAAACCCTGAAATGCACTCAGAAACTTCAGTTTGTAAAATCACTTGGGCTGGAACTTAGATCAGTGTTTGCATAGTCTCTCTGAACCAGTGGGTCTTATGGAGCTCTGATGTGGATGGAAAGTGTGAAAGGAAACACCAGGGCTGTAAGAAGTAGTAGTGAACAGCAGATATTGGAAAAATGTCTGTGAGGAACCAAAGGCAGTCTGTTATTAAATTTATTACTGGATATTGCTAGCAGCAACTTTTAGAAAAACAACCAACTTCTCTTCCCTCTGATATTTCAGCTATTTCATATTGTTCCATTCTTTAGGTTGTACCACTAATACCACAGCTCCAGGGGAGCTCAAAAAACTCTTGGGCTGACTTGTATTTGTTACTGCTTTTTCTTTATGAAAAGATAAAGAAATTATAAAAAATGCTGTTTGTTATCTTTTTTCTAGCAATGTCATGCCCCTAAATATGGCTTAATTTCTCATTACTATGCTTTAGTGACTTGTTTTGAGCTACCCATTTTAAATTTTACTCAGTTTTCTATGGAAATTGCATCGGCCTGTCCTTCCTCAAGACCAATAACTCAAAAGGCATCTGGATTCAAAGAAGTGCTATTAATAAAATAGTGGTTTGTTTTTTTTTTAAATCACAACTGAAAATTTTATGATTTGAACTGCATGACAGTGTTTTGGCAACTGGTGATTGGAAAAGTAGAGCCAAACACAAGAATCTCAACACACAAGCCTAGTTCCTCATCTCTTCCTCACACCTTTTCCACTGGCTGCTGCAGGAAATAGATCTCTGCCAGAGAGACCTTTGCTCTCAACCAGTTGTTCCTGTGCTTAAATTTTATGCTTTGATTTTTCTTTTCTATTTTGCAGATAGTTAGATTACCAAAGGAAAAAAGGACCAGAAGAAAGTTCCCTATTTTTTTTTCACACTTGTTCTGCTTCTCAGTTTGCAATCTCTTCACTGCCTAGAAGGAGGAAAGAAAATGGAGAGGAGAACAAATATTGTGGCATCCTTTCTTTCCAGAGGCTGGTAATCCAGCCACTTGCAGTCTCAGCCTCTTACAGCTCAGTTTTCCCAGTAGCTTTAAGAATATTTCCTGCAGGCTTGGCTCTCTGACATCAGAGCTGACAGAGGACCATGGGAGATTATTTGGTAACTAGCAATCTCTCATAATTTATTCCAGAATCTTTAAATTTTTGTGTGATTTTCTCATAAAAGACAGTTTTGCTAGAACATGTTAGATGGAAAATATCTCTCAAGTTTATTAGAAGAATTTCCATTAAAAATCTGTTTGAGAGAGCTCCTTCCTGATTCTGAAAATGAAGTTGTAAAGGAGCAGTCTTTTTTTTAAGTTGTATTTGTGCTGGGAATTCTCAGAAATCCCAGCCAAGAATTATTGTAGCATTGTACAAGGCTGAAATTCCCTGTAGCTCTATGTTTAGCACTTGCTAAGACCCCATGGCAGCATATGCTTTTCTAGTCACATATTTACTCTCTGTGACTGAAATGAATGCAAAGTTTGCTATCTAGTTGAGAGAAATTAACTATTTTTAGTAATTTTGGTCAAACTTGAAATACCAATTTATTTATTGTCTATTAAAATATTTCTTTTTACCCTTGATTTTCTTAATTTTTGCTTGCTCAGTTAAGTACTAGGTTCTTCTGCAAAGCTTGGATAGGAATATGCTTGAATGTTTTACTAGTTCCAGGATTGGATCTATTGCTGCAATTTTTGGGTTATTTTCAAAAATGTGAGATTTTAATTGGTCTTAAGTTTTCAGCATAGGAGTCCCAACACTGTAATCCACATTTTAAGAATGATTGAACACTTAACTCTTGGTAGTTCCCCTTGGATATGTATTGTATTTAAAGGTTAAAGTAAGCCTTGATGAAAGTGTTTGCCTTTAGCTGTTCATTGTTATTTTATCTATAACTTCAGCTGTGAAAACCTTTTTTATTTGTTTGAGGTTTGTTTGTTTCTCACTGCTAAACTTTTCCAACATTTTAAAATTCTGCATTACATACAGGTTTCAATTTTGGCTTCTCTTTGGAGTGTTTTACAAGGACAGAGATTTTACATGCTAAAATGCTTTCTGTAAAACACAGCTGTAAAAAAAAATAGTGAAGTAAGTCTATACTTTATGGCTTCTTGAAACTTTATTCTCTTTAAAAAGGGTTTATGTAATTTTACATAATTCTTTTGGCAGGAATGTTTATTGCCCAGCTGGGTGAAATTATTAATGTACCTCTCAGGCTGCATTTTCAAAGATCAGTAATATATATATAAACCTCTTTGAGGGTCCTTGATCTGTAGGATTTTTATTGGAGACCCTTGTTCCACTTCAGGAAAAGGATGACACAAGATGTTTACTTTAAAAAGTCTCTGACATCCTCCTGAGAATGTTTTGATAGAATGGCATACATTTGGTTACAATTAGTAAGCCAAACAATTTTCCATTGTTATCTTACTGTGTTTGTCTAGACCCTGTAAGGAGCTTTCAGAAAATATCCATCTCCATGTTTCAGTTAATTGATTGCATGTCCAGTAGGATTATTCTATTTTATAAAGCTCCTTCTCTTTTTAGTTTTATCACAGAGCTTTTACACAAAGGCATATGGTAGAAAGCAAAAGGGAAATACTGGCACAGTTAAGCATAAAGAGATATTGTACTTGTATCAGGGCTAATACTCCTGTGTGTGGGAAAAAATATCCGTGCGTTCCTGCTACTTCTGTGTGCAAGATGTTATACCCGAGGGCTGAAAGTAATAGTAGCTGGTGTGAAAGTATTCACCAATATCAAGTGCAGATGAAAGCTTTTGGAGCCAGCTGAAAGCTGAGTTAATAATTCTTCAGCTTAATGTTTGAACTCTGTCTGGCATAATAAATGATGGGTGAGTAAATTTTATTCTAATTCTATTAGCAGTGTGGTTAAAAGACTCAAATCCTTATCTGACACCTTTGCTATGTTGTTTTGGTTATTTGCCATATAATCTAGAATCTCATCTTCCCTTTTGTATGATAGCTGATTTCTGTTGAATATCTTACTTTCTATTTAGAGTCTGGTAAGTCTCAGCCAAGATCATTGTCTGTTTGAGTAGTAAACATACCTTGCTACATACATCCCATATTGCTTGCAGTTGTTTGGAGGTTACATGATTAATCTGGCTGTAATGTGAATTAGTGTCTATGTCACAGAAATTCCCCGTGCAATTATCACCCCTTGGAAATGCTGCAGTGCCAGCTTTAGGCCTGATAACAAGAACTGGTGATTCTGTGCCTCCTTTAATCATCCTCTTTTGTTTACACTCTTTTTGGAGAAGCCACTGATCACGACTCCTGTAATCGTAGGTACATGCTGGCAGCAGGGGAATGCAGAGCTTGTCATTCTATTCTGCTTCAGAAACCTTTGTCCTTGAAGTCCCCTGCATCCCTGCCCTGTCAGACTGGTAAAGTCATGCTGCTTTTATGAATTCTTGGTGGGAGTGGTCAATACTGAATTGAATAATTCCCCTCACACCTTATATCTTTAACAATTATATATTTAACAATTCTTGAAATGATCTGCTGGGTTTCAGATGGGTGTGTGGGAACAAAAGCATGAGAAATAAATTTCTTCTCCTAAGGAGGGAGAAGAGACTGCTCTGGAAGCACTCTGCAGTTGTCACTCCTGCTCCTTCAGCAGGGTGGGAAAGGACAGACTTGCCCAGAGTTGTCCCCAGTCCAGTGCTGCCCTCCATGCAGCACTGCAAGGGAAGGTCTCAGTCGTGGTCTCTGCATCACAGTACACAATTTGCACCTTGGCCATCTCTGCAACAACATCTCTGCAGCAAAATCACAGTGCCTGGTGTCTCCAAAGCTGGAACCAAGGGTTTGGGTCCCTTGGTGCATCTTAGCAGCAAAGTCAGCTCTTTTCATTTCCTTGTCATCAGAGCTGAGTTATGTCTGTTCATGTTCTCTACAGCAGTTTGAATTCAAATTAGCTGGTGATTAAGTTACTTTGTGTGAATTGGATGCTGGTAGGAATGTTTGTTCAAAGGGTTAACTTAACCTTCCCCAAGGTTGTAACAGACACTGGAAGATCAAAAGCTCCTCCAGACTCTCAAAGAGAGAGGAAAAAAGAATTGCTTTCTTTTACAGTTTTTAGTCAATGTCTTCCTTCTGGGAAGCAAGTCTGTGTTTCGTGGTACAAACAACTCATTTTTTTCTCTACTCATAAACATAATTTGTCTGTTTTTTCTGTTCTTCAGATTTATGCAGTAGCCATTTTTGTCAAAATATTTGGCACCAGTGACATCATCTTTGTTGAAATTCCGGACAGTGTGATGAGTTACAGATGTTAACACACACCAAAAGCTGAGAAAGAATGAAATATAAAGATCAACTTTAACAGCTATGGAGGTAATAAAAAGTGATTCTGTTTTCTTCTAGTATTTAAAAATATGTATTTATTAGGTTTATTTTGCATTCATGATCAATTAGGGACCGTGCTCACTATTATGTGTAGACTGAGATGAGAATTTGGATGAATGCTCAATAAATCATGATTTAACTACATTATAGCACTATTCCCTTTGTGGTTTTTTTCCAA
Source organism: Thryothorus ludovicianus (assembly GCA_013397245.1). Lineage (NCBI taxonomy): Eukaryota > Metazoa > Chordata > Aves > Passeriformes > Certhiidae > Thryothorus > Thryothorus ludovicianus. Next base: position 47,623 of record VZTB01012895.1, on the reverse strand, counting down.
ACTTTCACACTTTGCTTGTGCTCATTATGACGTGTGCAGACTATGTGTACTGAGATCTAAATGTGCCTCTTTCTGCACTGCCAGGATTTAATTTGTCCTTTGGAAAAGGGTCTTGCATGGTTATGTCAGCACATCATGTTTTCTAATGTACTGTAACATGACATGCCAATGTAACCAAGAGTAGCACCACTTCCTAATGACATGTCATGTCTGTGAAATGTAGAAAGGATGTGACTTGCTGTGAATCAGGCTTGATTTTTTTTTTTTAATTTTAAAATAAAATCCCTCTCTGTGCTCCAAAAGTAGCTCTAATAGAAGTATAGTTCAGGTTCCTAAGAGGAAAAAAATCATGAAGGTACCCAGGCATGGTTTCGTAGTGACCACATATCTACCCAAGTGCCTCATGCTGCCTGGTAAAGGAAGCATTAACAAATAATATATCCATCCATTCTCAGATGGATGAGGCTTACCTAATTAATATCTGCATGGAAAATCAAGCAGAGATGCTCCCTTAATTTTCTACCAATAATGAATTCTTTCTTTGGATCATTCTGATGATCCATGTCAAGATATTGTTCACTATCATGAAAACTTCCCATATCCACAGTCAAAAAACTGACTTGGAAAATATCTTTCTTTAATTTATTGCAGTAGTTCTCCAGGCCTTATAAGCATAGCAAAAATTGTATTAGTAACAGAGAGAAAAAAAATTTAGACTTTTCACTTTGGGATATTGCATTCTATAAAGATGATTAATCAGTTGGATATGTAACACATATTGTCTTGTCTTAAAAGTCTTCATATCAGAAATGCATCAAAATATAAATATGTTTTAGTTCTTCTTAATAGATTATACTTCTTCTGTTTTTACTGAGTGAAAGTTTTGGCATTAGTTTCAATACAAGTTTTCTGAAACCTGAGAGCAGCAGTGACGAGGTTTGTGGAGTTGTTTGTGGTGCAGTTTTCACTGTGCTGCTCAGTTCTGAGCCAGCCATATGACATTGACATCTTTGAGTACATGGGAATTATTCTGAATTTTTTTTTATTTTTCTTACATTTTCTTTCAAACTGCCTGGTAATTTGGGGATAAATATTAAAACCCAGGTAACTTACATTGTTCTTTCTGTTTATAGGACTGTGCTCAGTTTACATCTGATGTTGATAAATGAAGAACATGGGACTTTTTCAAGGGCTCCTGGAGGTGTTAAGACTTACATGTGAGTCTTTCAGATACCCTTAACTGAACCCAACATGTCCACAGGATTTTGCTGGATTGCATTTACAAAATTACTTATGTTAGTTAGGGGTCTAATTCACAGTTCTGATGCTTGGATGCTCAGTACATTAGATCTCACTGACCTTCAAAGGGACATCTAAGCATTTGTGGTCAGATACTGAATGTAAGAGGAGCCTGCTAGGATTCTTTTTATAGTGTTTCATCACCTCAATCCCTTTGAAATCACTTTAAACATTTTCCTTCAATTTAAGAATTAGGGCATGGATTTCTAAATCATATGTGTACTTAAGAAAATATTACCTGTGAATACTCCAGGAAAAAGGTGTGTTGTGGATGCAGTGTTAGTAGGAAATATGTGCTGTGAATTTAGGGATGAATCTTGGGGTTTTGCCGCTGATGTGTCATTTTCAGTCATTACTTGCTGAGCTGTATCATTAGAAATCTGAGTCACATAGGCCATGTTTAAATTACATATCAGATGACCCAAGTGTTTAAGGCAAGCTGATGTAATTCTGCTTCACTTTAAGCAATTTATGCCACTGAAGATCAACCCCCTCAAAGTCCTGCATCTTCCTGAGTGGAATTATTTCACCTTCTCATATCTTTTCTTACATCTCCTTTTAGTCAGGATCCCCTCTCTTCCCATCCGTGGCTTTTCTGACTGGCTTGTGGCACTGATGTCATTAATGTCTCCATATACACTCTACTATTAGTCTTAAAAAATGTAAAAATTTCACCTGAAACACAAACATACCTGTTTTAGACAGTGTGTGAAATTGCTGAAGAAGAAAATCTCAAGGGGTGAAACAGAGAGAACTTTGCTGAAGGGTAAGGAAATTGTTAGTTACATACAGTTATGATAATAGAACATCCTATCGTGTAATAAAATAATATTTTTCTATGATTTAATGTCATTTTTATTTGCTGAAAAATTAATAGGTTTCCAAACAGAATAGGTTTTCCAACAGCTTTTCCAATTTTGCTTTTTGTTTTCATACCTCCATCCATTTTACAGCAGTCATTCCCTTTCTCTTCAGTTCTTATAACCTGAGAACTGTGCTATGACGTGCTGAAAAAATGTTTACTAAGGTGATTAAAAGTCATGTTCAAAGTTACTGATTACACACCTAGTGACTTCTTGCCAGGCCAAACTGTATTTATGCCAAACTGTGTTTGTTATCAGACTCTCTGCTAGCATAGCTTCAGTGCAGTGGCTTTTCATCAGTTCTGCTTAAAATACATTGAAAAACATTTTCCAGAAGCCATGCATGTGATGTCTAGGACAGGCCTTGCAGCTGTCTCTGTAATTCTTAGAAAGGTGAAAAAGCAATGGCTTAACACTCTGTACCACCCAAGTCTGAATTTTTTGTCTAAGGTCACCTTATCTCTGTAGATCTTGGAAAATGATCATGAATATTTATGATGGCATCAAAAAATCAAGCAGCTGCAAATTGTTTACAACATTTTTAAGGGTATGAAACCAGCTTCTACTATAAATCAAGTACATCTTCTAGAACTAGATGAAAACTGAAAGCCCTTTGGTTCCTAGCCTCTTATGTACCTGAGAGCTGAAAAATCATCAGTAGCGTGATTCCAAAACACTAATGTGGGCTGTATAGATAAAAGGTAAAACCTGAAGTAAAGTACGAAGTTAATCATTCTAAAGATAGCACATGAAAGTAGTTTAATGAAATATTAATCTGAAATAGATGCCATCAAACTTTGTGGAACCTTTCAAAATGTTGAATCACAATCTGCCTAAAACTTTATCTCACTATATTTCTTTCCTGCATTTAGAAAAATACGTTCTTCCATCACACAGCAATTCAGATGAGTATATTTTTTAAAAGCGCACATTAAAAACTTACATGATATTGTCTTCAAATATTTGTTGGATTGTTCTTCTACAGAAGAGTGATTTAAAATCTGCTACAAATTTAATAGCCAGCTGGAGAAATAGGCAGACGTAAACTATTTTAAATCTTGGCACTGCTGCCAAATTGATATTTAGATGACATTTATTGTATGAAAATATCAAAATATTTGGTTTAGTGCAAACTGAAGGAATAATGTGTGTGCTTTTGATGAGGCACGCTACTTGCCTAAAAATTATCTTGAATGAAAAGGAAAACTGCTCAGTCCCCAGGACTATGATTTTCAAGCTTTTTCTTGCCAAGTGCTGCCACCAGAGCCGTGGTGACAGCAGCCTCAGCCTGCAGCTCTCCACGGGCTCACATGTCAGGGGGCTGACCCTTGCATATCACTCGTGGTATGTGGATTGCAACTTGGGAGTGCTATATTGAAGCTCTTAATCCATTAAAATGCAATTGTGCTAATAAACAAACTATCTGATTTACAGACTACAGTGTCATTTTACCTCTCTTTGGGAGGTTTCATATTTTCTGTATTTTGTTTCTGCATTTCCCCCTACCCGTTAAATTCTACTTGCACTGTCCCTTGGTTTTTCGCTGAAATACTTTTCACTTGGAAAGTATGTGAGATTTTCGGGTCTTCACTGTTTCATGTTTAAAGAATAATTCAAAGTGCTGTATGCTCAGAGGTGCCTGTCCACTTTGCAAGAGGATCTTTGTTCTCTGCCATACAGTTCAGCCTGTTCAATGAGTGCAACAATAAACTGCCTTTCTTTTCCTGCTGCCCAGTTACAGACTGTCACAGACCATCCATCCCTGAGCAGCATTGCATTACAATTCAAGTAAACCTCCTTCAACCAGCATGCAAGCCTTCATCAGAAGGCAAAACTCTAGTCTGAGAGGATAATAACTGAGATATTCTTTTAATAAGGATCATTTTTAAATGTTAAGAATAACTTGTTTTAATTGAAGGAGAGGAAAGGAACTCCTACCAAGAGTCAAAGAGATCCCCCAGAGCTCTCTGAAGACTTCAAATTGTCTTGTGTAGAAATGCCCGAGTATCAGAAATGAACAAAGGTTATAAAATCTTTCCAGCCATCTCACTGTAAAGTCCATCTGAGGAGGTTGTTCTCTTCTACAGTTAAAAATTTGGCTTTAGTTTAAAATGAGATCCCTGACCACTCTATTTACTGAAGGCAAATCATGAGACTCATTTTATAGACCCAACTTTTGCTGAGTTTGTGTAAGCAGGGATGCAGAACAATTACCATTCATCCATTCTTTTCAATCTCCTATACAATATCCACCTGTTCTGTCAGACAGCAGGAATGTTTGCCACAAATACAGACAACTGCAGTGACAGCAGCAGGTGCACGGCAGCAACAACTAATCAAATCAGCTGAATCAGAGGTGTGAACCACATTGCACTTCTGTGCAGTGAAAATGAGCAGAAAGGACAGAGCTAAACGGTGGGGAATTTTTGTTTTGTTTTATTTTTAAGATCTTGCTTTTAAATTATAGGCAGTGCAACTGGTGAGTGCAAGAAAAAATAATGAGGACTTGAAAAGAAAATGACACTTCATCTTTCCTGCGAGGGACAGGCAGAGTGACATAGGTATAAGAGACACCCATTGTAATCACTCTCAAAAAGCAAGGCATGGGTTTTGATTTTCCTAAAGAAGCAAATGCAAAAGAACTCTTGTCTGCACCATATGACTCATGATGCTTCTTTACCAGGCTTAAAGAGAATTGAACTTGAGTAATAGCACCATTAGAGCTCTTTACCAGGAGCTAGTTCCTGTGGTTTCACTGGGTCCAGCTGCTGATGACTCACAGAGGAAGTGGCAGAGATTAGGTGCACAGGGAAAAAATCAGAACAGCTCGGAAATAAAGCAAATCAACCAAGCATTACCTTTTGTGCACAACAGAACAATGGCTTAACAACTAAGGTTCAAAATGATCTGTCTTATTCTCCTCATTTGTGCTACTCCTGTTGGAAAGACCACCAGGAAACATGTGAACCACTGTGGAATACACACTGTAATCCATGGAACATCTCAATTAATATTCCCTCTTGACTACAGCTAGAACAATACATAGCATCAAGCAGTTTAATCTCCAGCAATAATGCCTTTTGTGAGATCAAGAGGTATTTTCCTTGAATTAAGGTTTAACTGAGGATTTTGAAAATTAGTTAGATATTCTGCATAGTGTCTAGTGGTGGCTACAGGTTCCATAGATAGGTAAAATGCAAAGATATAGTCTGGTTTTCATTAGAAATGTTGTTGTTAGTAGTGTCTCCTTTGTAAATTGACATTGGTTCCCTGTAGAAGAGAATTAATTCCTCCGAAAGGCTTTGTTACAAACAAATATATATAAAATTTAAACATTGTCTCTGGTATTCAGTTTTGTGCTACAAAAATGTATGTGCCCAGCAGCAAAAAGTTAAAATACCTAACTTAAAAGGGAAGATACAGGAAGAAATATTCTGGGTCTTGTTTAAATTATTTTAGTACTGCAGTAGTGCTGCTGTTAGATCACATCACTACAGTCTCAAACACGTAGCCCAGGGGATGCTTTCTTCTTAGAAATTACAAACAGTTTAATCTCGAAACTGCTTGGGGAGGAGTTCTATCTGAGTTGCTATAGATTGATAAAATAGCTTATTAGAAAAACATATGATAATTCTGAATAGAATTTTTTTTTAATTTGGAAAATTAATATTAAGTAGTAAGCGCCCTAGAAAAAAATATTTTGCTACATCAGCAATTTATATAAATAACTTGTGTTTAAAAATAAATTGGAATAAACAATTTCGCCCATATTCTACTTCTTATTTTCCATAAGAATTTCAGAGGCAAGATCAGTTAGTAATTATTCAGAGATGCATTTTATAAACATTTGCTGAAGTGATTAATATACAAGAATTCACAACCACCTCTTTAGATTATCAAGTAATGCACTTTACTTGTTTACCATCAGCTGGCATTTCAAACCCCACAAGGTGACTCTGTGACATTGATGCCTGGCCTCTGCCACTCAGAGTTTTGAAAAGGCCTATGCTATCCTGAGCTTCAGGTGTGCTCCAGCTTATGCAATAAGCACTTGAAAAAATATTGCCAATAAAGCAGATGCTTCTTCTGGTGTTTTCCTGTGTGGAAACCAAATATGAATTCCCTCCATGGCCTCTGTTCTCCCCAGTGCCACGGCTGCATCGTGTGCAGTGAGCAATAAAGGCTGCTTTTGGGATAATGAAGGTTGTGCTGTGCATGGGGAGGTGCCAAGGCTGCAGCACGTGGGGTGCCCGGGGGTGTGTGGGGTGCTGCTGACCTGGGGCACCAGGAGCCCTGGGGAGAGCTGCACCAGCTGCCCTGGGAAGTGTGGAATTCCTCTTCCCTGCATGGCCTTCATGCACTCAGGAGCACATTGATGGATCAGGTCAGTTCGTTTCCTTTTCTCCCTTAAAAGTCCATTATTTCTTTTTAAATATTTTCGGTCGTCTTATCCATGTTGATTCTTTGGCACATAGGTGAGGATGAAAGGGATGAAACCTTATTCCTATCAATGCCATAAATATAGAAGGGGGGGAGGGGAAGCAAAATGGAATTAATATGCCTTAGAAATTGTTTATTTGATACTCTTATACTATCCCTTTAAGATATGCTAATATGAACTGCTGTCAATACAACATCACTTAGTTGGTTTTCATCTGGACCTTAGAGCACAACAAAATTATTAGTACATAAATCTCTACTAATTTACTCTAGATTATGATTCTTTCATCAACATGCACATATAAATTATATCATTAATCATAATGATTTCTTTCAGTATTCATATGTAGTTTCTTGGGAATCCCACTGTAATTCAGCATGAATTAATGTCCACTTATTGGAAAGCACTACCTACACTGATATTTCTAGGGGAAAAAACCAACAACTGTGATGCATCTTAAACTACAGCCTAAATGACCGGGGTGCTGGTAAACAACCACCAAAGGAGCGGCGCCGCAGGTAAAGGAAAGTTGTCTTAAAAGCAGTTTGTTCCAAAGCTCATTAGGCCAGATGGCAGCTGTCTTCCAGGAGCACGTAAAGCACTTCTAAGGGAATGGGGGGACTTCTCTCTCCTTCACCCTGCCCTGGGGAAGAGCAGTGTGAATACACAGAGTGAGGGGAGAGCTGAAGCAGGGGGGCATTGCTAGGCACTGGAGGAGGCAGTGCAAAACCATCTGCTACACTTTTTTGACAGGGCAGAAGCAATAATAACTCCATCAGTCTTAACAGGTAACACTTTCTAATTGGCCTCAACAATAAATTTTGCTGAGAGAGGCAGCAGTATTCATCCACTTTTCTACAGAGTGGATTTTAGCCATGATTTTCATGCTTTGAAGTGGCTGGCCCATGGATTAAAGAGGTCAAGGACCTGTGGGTGAGATGCCTTGGCCTCAGTTTCCCTCACCTAAGAAATGCAGCTGCCTCCTTGAGAAGTGCTGTGCCCTTTCTGGAGGTGAAGTATGATACTACTTAATCTAGCTATCAAATATATAAATGGAACATACATATATACATATGCATGCTTCATAAGTGAGACAGTGAGGGGGAAAAAAAGGAACTTCTGACTATAACAAAAGATTCATTAGGAAAAATGAACTAATCAGTGCTCTCCAAGGAGAAATTCATTCTGTTTAGGAGGCCGTACCCTCTGCTGCTGCACATACTTAATATAATTTATATTATTATTTAAATCACTGCGTAAATTTTAGATACTTTAAAAAATCAAGTTAATGGACCATACTTTACTGCTTAGCATCATTTATATCAAGAATTAGTGTCTGTGGAGATAATATACGCTAACACAGAGGAGAAAACACAAACAAGCAAATATAATAAAATTCATCTGTAGCATGGGCTTAAAATACAGCTGTAGAAAAAAGCCCTTGGAAGAGTTCTGTGTTGTGTGGTACAGCCTTTCCTTTGAGCTATGTGCATCCCTGTGTGTACAAGTTACACTTTGAACCACTTCCCACCACTTAGGGGGCCCAGCCTTGCACCAAGATGTCATGGCAGAATATTTATCCTACTGGGAAATGTCTCCCTCTCCTCAGTTGGGATGCAAAGGAGGACAAGAATCCAGCATGGCTTTCCCATAGCCATAAGACAAAGTGGAGATGGCAAATTAAGGAATTCTTGGGGACAACACAGGCAGCTATAAAAACTACTTAGGAGCTGAAGAGAAAGGCTGAGGCACCTTAAATAGAACAGCCTAGAAACAAAGAAAGATGGAAATAGAGAAAGATAATGGGAACCTGAAAAAGTGAGAGGGTCCTGGCAGCTGAGATAAATCCGGGGCCTTCTGCTGTGGTCTCATTAAAAGACAGAATATATTCCCTAAAATGTCTTACCTGTATCAGGCAATAAAACAGCTGTGCATCATTACTTCCTTCAGGATAGCTGTGCTGTATTTCATCCTTCTTTTTTTGACAAGGAGCCCAGTTTCTCAAGCTTTGACGTAAAGTCTTTCAGAGCCCTGGATCCCTGTCAATGTCATGCTGAAGCTGAAGTCACTGAAGTGATCCATCGTGCTGCTGCAGGAGTGGTGCAGAGATGGGACAGCCAGGGGGATGCAGGAGGCACAGGAGAGGAGAGGGACAGTCCCTGGGAGGTGGGCAGCACCTGCAGCAGCAAATATGAAGGGGACACAGGTAGTGTAAAGTGTGATTTCATAGAATCACAAAATAGTTTGGGTTAGAAAAAATCTTAAAGATCATCTAGTTTTAGCCCCTTAGCCAGGGACATGCTCATGAAAAATAGAAACTTAAGTAAAGAGAGACTGATGTCGACCTTGGAAAAAAATAAACAACCCCACAGCTGAGTCCAGGAGACGTGAGTGTGGGAATCTAGAAGGTAAAGGGTGAAGCAGAGAGATGTCTTGCTGGAGAGGTGTCTTGCTGGAGAAAGGGTCACTTATCTGATCAATGATAAGGAGAGGATAGAAGATTTCTTCAGATTTGAGTATTACTCTCTGATAAACTAATTATGTACAATTTCATTAAATATGGTCTTCAAGAAAAACCAGTTTGGAGCTGAGAGTGCTTTGCTTTTGCATCTCATAACTCAGGCCTAAATTCACCCATATTTCTTATTCCCTTGTTTGCTATCTGCTTTCTTCCTGCCTGACTGGTAAACTTTCTACTCAGTGAAAGTTGTGAGGTTTATCCATCTAGCAAATGAAGCTCAAGGTGTAGTCTTTGTTGTGGCAACAGACAAAAAAGTAAGCTTTTATCAACAGAGATGAACTTGGGCCTCTGACATCTTTCAGCAGACCCTGACAAAATAGATGTATTCAAAATCTAATTTTAAACACAGAGAGCAAAATTCATAGGCTGCACATCTTCACATCCTCTTTGCACTGGCTAGAATCATGTTCTGCCAAGGGGACAGTGAGAAAAGCTGTTTACAATTGTGATGATTTATACCTACATAAGGTAGGTTTCTTTGGGAAGTACAAGTAATTTTTTACAAAGATGTGTTTTACCTTGCAGTTTGGAACCTCAAAAGCCTCTTACCTCTTATCACATTATCTCCAACTTGATGTTGGACAGGTTATTTTTTCCTTTCAAAAAAACTCCTAACAATTATATTTTGGTCAGGTCATTTCATTTAACAGTAATTGTTTAAAAAAGTGCTGTACCTAAATGATTAGTTGCCTCCCCAGTGACTGTCTGCATTGCTGGGTCACCCGGCAGTTTTGTACGAGCATTTTCATTGCCTATACATAAATAATTTTCTTTCCTGATGAATTCACAAGCTGCTGCCTCAGAGTCTCCCAATGTATCATCTGTGTATTACCCGGTGTCTGAAGCCAAGTGGGTAGGTTGCTCACAGCAACGTATTTCATCCATGTCCTTTGGTTTCGGCTGCAGCGCTCACTTCCAGCTGTCCGGGAGCTCCTCCATTACCCGGGCTCGTGGCAGAGCAAATAACATTCTGGCCTCAGTCTTCCAGCAGTAGATTAGTGACAGCAGTAGGCAGACAACTTTTGTCCCCAGGGAATATTAGAAATCTAGAGCTAGAAATAGATGGATTAACTGAAATGCAACCCAACCTCTGATCTACATTATTGTCTCTCTTCTTTATCTCACAGGGGAAGCAGAGATAAAGAGTGATAGACACTGATAATGATGGAAGTCCGCGATAATACACCGAAGTGATAAACTTCTTTGTGGCCCTCATTGTGCCCAGTTGTCTTCAGCTGGTTATGAGCTCTAGCCTCAAGCTATTTACACCATGATCAGGCTAGTAATTAGCAAAATGTTTAATATAATATAGAAGCAATTAGGAGGTGATAACACGCAATTAAGATGTGTTTTCAGATTAAAGATTTTATAGTGCTCTCTTTCTTGAAAAGATAAAGTGCCTATCTCAAAATGTCAAACTGCAGTGATTTAATCTGAGTTATTTTCAATTAATATGCATGTATTCTTGCGATGTGTTCACCGTTGTTATTGACATTGATAAATTAAGCTCATCCCAGCAGAATTTATCCTTGAGTCGCTCTATATTTCCTGAATGTCAGTTCTTTATTCGTATTTTTTTTTGTGCCTACAAGCTGTGCACGATCTAACTCTAAGTCCCTTGATTCATCCCTGGGATTACAGTAATGTGTCAGTCTGAGTGGAACAATAATCTGAAAGGGCATTGTTATAAATAGTGTGCAGGAATATAATTGTTTGTCATGTCGTTTCTCCCCTTTAAATCCCTCTGAGTCTTGTTTAAGTAATTTAGACAGCTAGAATGACAAGAGTCTTGAGACTTCACTTATAGAGTTGTCCAACCAGTCTTCAGCCAACCCAGTCTTTTGAGACTGTCTCATCTGCAAAGTAGGAAGTGCAAAGAACAGATGAGTTCCGACGACACTGAGAATTTGTTATGAGATTTTGCTCAGGCCATTTATAGAACAATGTAAATGCTATTGATACTATTTTTTCCCTGGATAGTCAATGAAAATGCTTAGACAATAGAAATTAGGGTGTTTCCAATCATTATTTAAGAAGTTTAAATCCTAAGGATGTTTTTTGATTAAGTTCCTAATTATAAAAATAAAAAAAAATCCATGACACAGGAAAGATAGGTTTTTATTATTGCGATTAATGGTGCCAGCTTTTTAGCAAAAGTAGTAATACTTCCAAGGAAAAAATTGCTAGAAATGGACTCATTAAATGCACTTCTATTAAATCATCCTGTCCAGATCCTGAATCATGCAGGATTATTCTTTGCATTTTTCTGCTGTTTCATTGTCTCTAGATTTTTCAGACATGAAATCAAGTGCCCAAACATCAGAGGATTTTCACACAGCTTGTGTCAGAAAGGTGTTTCTCAATTTAACAAGTATTTCTTCTCCTCTTTCTGCTAAGTATTTTCCCCATAACTAATGCTAACAGTTTTCAAATATTTGTATTTATGTCTCTTCTCTTGCTCTTTCTAGGGTCTGCTTAATGATATTTTGTTCATATGTGGTTGCAAAAAGGCAAGTTAGCTGACAGCCATTGCGAAGCATTGGCTTTGTGTCATGCAACTGTGATTAAACTCTTTTGAGACCATGGATTTAGCAAAGTAAGATGATATAACTCATCACAGCTTATGCTGACTGGCCAGTCACAGTTAGCATTTAGTGAGCTAACCCAGCTCTTCAAAGGGCTGCTTGAACACGTTGAAATGTTGCTGTTTGATAATCCCTGAGTCACTGTTGGTCAAACCAGGCATATTTGATTCCTGCCTATAAATAAGCACCTGCAATATTCTTCTTTAATTCTGCAGGCCAACTTCCAGCCTCTCAGTGTCTCTCAGGTAAGTCACAGTGTGTAGAATAAAATGCAGATCTGGAATGCTATCTATGAATATCTGGGTGTCATGTCCTTCAGCTCACTTTCACAGAATTTTCAAAAGACTAGCAAAGAAAAAACAATACAATTAAAGGAAGCTGACAAAGATCTGTATAGGTGTCCTCTGGCACCACTGTTCATTATACAGAAATAAAGTTACTGACTTTTACATACACAAATGATCTTAGCTCAGGAAAGCTTCTGGTTTTGCATGCTCCCTCCCGAAAAAAGTAATGCCGTAGTCCAAAGGTGTTAGCAGGGGAAGATAGTAAATAAGGCTGGAAAAGTATTGGATTAGAATAAAAATTTCTAATGTTGACTATTTAGGACTAACGAATACACAAATACAGAAGCCACAGAAATGTGTTAATGGCATTGGGATATGAACAGAGAGAGATATTTCTGTGCTGAATTTGCCTTCAGCTACAATTATAAGACCATTTGTACAGTATATTTTAGTGTAATATTTTTCAGTGTATTTTAGTATAATTTTTTTCACAGGCAATCTATCAATGTCATATACAAAGCTTACTGAATTATGCTACTTACATGTTTAATAATAAATAATCCTTCTATGAGCTGTTATGGATCTAAGTATTGTTGTAGTAAGGATTTCCAATAGCTACTTTAACTTATACAAGTACCCATTTTGCAAACTTGCAGACTTGATTATAATGTAACCTAGCTATGTATCCATTTTAGTTATGCTTCTAACAAGTTCTTTTACATTTTACTAAAAGCAATGTGCATTACAAAATATTCTCAAATTGTGTTTGTGGTCCTTATTCCCTCTCAGATGAGAAAGTGGCATTTAAAATAATGTTGCAAGTGGTGCTAAAGTGAATTTTGATTGCTGTTTCTCTGGATTAATTTCTACATTATTCAGAGATTGCTACAGAGATTACTAGATTTCTACGTTACTCTGAATCCAGAATCAGGCCCAATATTCCATGCAAATGGTCTCTCTTGTAAGATGCCAACAGCAAAATGAGAAATTTTCACTAGAACAACAGTATCAGCCAGTAAACGAAAAGATACTGTTCTTTTTTCTTGTGTTTGTTTCTCTGTTTTCACATTTATATAATACACATTTAAGAAAAAAGAGGAAAACAGATTTCAGCAGTGCTACCTTTGAACCTTAGAGTTGCTTTCCTACACTTATTGCAGTACTAACAAGCCACAGGTGTACACTACAGGAGCGGGTGAAAATGTAATTGAGGGGTATGATGACAGTTAATTGTCCATAATGTATTTATCCCAAGATGCACTTATGCATCTGTTATATATTTAGGTATTTGTTACTAGTAGCTTTGGTGATACTTAAGCAGAGGGGCATCTATATCTAAAAGACAATAAAAAAGGAAAATGCTATCAAGGGGCTCTAAAGAGGCGAGACAAAAAGTTCGTCTCTTTTTCACTGTCTCTGAAATGAATAGGTCTATTTATTTCAATGGGATTTTTTTTTCCACATATGCCATACGAAGGTTTGAGTACAAAAAACTTGACTTCTGTCTCTGGATGTACTACAGGACTGAATTACTTGATTACCTGCAGCTATTTTAGTAGTGATGTATTTTGATATTTGCCTTTCTAATATAGTTTTTTCCCTGTTTCAGCTTATTGTTGTTATAAAACAGCTTTGCACAATAGACTAAAGTAGTGTCTATTCACCCATTGACACATAGAGGATTTATGTGTGGGAGTAACCCACAAACTTCCCCTCCTCTTTATTGCTTCCCTCCATGCATGCCTTGAGAATAGATGTGATAATTAGTATCTACTTTTATCTATATTTGTATGCCATCTAGACATTTAAGATGAGAACAAGTCACTGTATTGAAGCAGTGTCCTGAATTCAAAATCCAGTGATACAGCTTGGATGACTTTGGAGGATTAGACATTTTTGGGCCTGTTTCTGCTGTCTGTGAAGTCAACAGCAAAACTGTCACATGGGTCAGCAGTGAGGGGGGAACTAGAACACAAAAAATGAGGTTATTCTTTGGGGGATTTTTCAGCAGGAGTCAAATAGCTGAAACCGAACTGCATATCTTTAAAATTTGGTGTAGATTGAAGGAATAACAAAATCATTTTAGGGAAGTGCATATTATCAGGACACTGATAATATGCTGATTTTTACAGGTTGTGAGGTAAATGGAGAAGCTGTACTACGGGGCAGTTTGTTCCACATCAGGCAGTGGGAGCACTGAGATCCCAACCAAGCTGTGCAGCATCTTACCCTCTTTGGAAAGTTCACCTTTCAATCACTCTATCTTTCTTGCCATGAAACTGGCCCTGCATTTCAGTTTGTTTGCACAGGCTCCCATAAAGTTTAACAATATTTTATAAGGGGGACAGTAGTCCCACTACGTGTAAGATCAGGGCCTATATAACTACATTATCTTAAAAGACCGGAGCTCAATTCATATCAGAAGCCGTTTGCTTATTTGAAACTGCCCAGCATTAGCATCTTAGAAATATTATCTGAAATTGCTGAAAACTGATATTAACCTGCTGCATGCTTGGAGTGCTCTGATAAAATGCAGTTGCTGTGGTAATTGTTATATTATGTTCAGAAAAGTGCCAAGAATATAATTGCTTGCAAAATGACTCTGCAGTTCAGCTTTAATCTACATGGCAAAATTGTTTACTAAAATAAAAAAACCCTTCCAAGTCTTTGCATAAACAAGTATATTCAGAAGTAGACTCTTTATTGAACTTTTAACATCAAAATTATGCTCATAGTTTTTTAACCAGATGCTGCTTGTAACATTTCCTGTTTGTTAAAAACAAAATCAAAAAGCACAGAGACACAAGAAAACCCAACAAAAAACAAAACCCCCAAAACACAACAAACCCAAACCACCATAGGATGATTTCCTTAAGAATGTTCTCTCAGGTATGTCCAGAATATTAATTAGGCCCATCTATTTCTGTCGGATAATAACAATGTCCAAGAACTGAATAGAATCTGTGACCTGTGAAAGGGCCATTCATATGCTTTAGTCTGCCTTAGCGCATTCCTTAACAAGTGAACATAGACCTTTTTCATAGTCATCCTAAATGTTTCAACTGTGTGTTTCATGGTTTGGTTCTTGTGTCTCCAAAACACATAGCTTCCCCCCCCCCTTCTTTCTTTCTTTCTTTTTTTTTCTTTCTTTTTATTCTCTCTCCCCTTTTTTTTTTTTTTTTTTTTTTTTTGTCTAGTGGGAAGTATTCCATGCTCTCCTCATTTAAATGCTTATGCCTTTATGGTTATTTTTACTGCCATACCTATGGGGCTTCTTACTTTATTGCCTGTAGCTGAAGGATATTTTAAAGGAATTAAATTTATTCAGTTTAAATCTTCAGGGGGATACAACAATATCTTAAACAACTAGCAATAATTAAAAAGCATCTATTCGAACTGTGCAAAAAGCAAATAGATTTAATTTAAATACAGTAGTCAGGACTAAAGGGTTTTTTTATTAAAAACCAGGGAGGGTCCTGCCTCCTCCCAAACCCTTGTTTATTTTAGGCAACTTTTCAGCAGTTACTTTTTTTCAGTATTTTTTCAGTTGCTGGTTCAGAGCATTTCCCAAAGTGTTTGCATCAGCCATTACCAAAGTCTCCACAGGGCTGACCTGGGGACACTGTTTCACTGCCTAAACTGAGGGTAGATGTTGAGCTGCTTTGAAGCTTTAAGAGCCTGTTCTGTTTAATGTAGTTCTTTCTATGTTCTCCTCACTGGCTGTACGAACTTATCTGCAGAACAGTAATTTCATGGAGATCAGATCAAATATATGTAATTGCCATGTATCCCAGTAACTATAATAATTAGAATAAATAGCAAAATTACATCAGAAATATTTTACAAAGAAATCTCTGCTCAGTGTGGGATTGTTGGATTTGGTAGAGTTTGCTGTAGTGACTCTCCTTTGACACAGTGATACGTGTGGGCAGAACAATATTCACAAGTGGTGTGAGTGCCAGAACCAGTTCCTGCTGTGACTGCTCACAGACGTGGTGGAAGCACCTTCAGGTGGGGCTCCAGAAGCTACCTGTGGTTAGACCTTAGTCAGAGCTCCTTCCCAAGGCAGCTCCAGGCCTTTCTGCTTGGCTATAATGCATGCTTAGGAATGTACAGTCAAATCTGGGACATTTTACTTTGTGCTGCTATGGTCGAAAAAGGTGCTCATGCCATCCCTTGCGTCTGCTCTTCTCCCTCATTGTGTTCAAAACTACGTTCACAAGTGTTTTGAGTGTTGTAGCATGAAAGTAAAGGGTTACTGAGTCACTTAAGTACTTTTGGTAGCAATTCTGAGTTAAAGATGCTTGTCCCTACCTCATCATTCTTGGTCTTACAGCACAGTTCATTGATCAGAAAAGAAACACGTGCTGACCCATGATGGAAGGCAGAGCATTTCATTGGGCTGAAGCTGACCAGAAACTGCTTGTGCCAGTGGAGAATAATGTCTGCAGAACTGTACCTTCCCTGGGTTGTAATCAAAATAACAGATTCAAACTGAGAAAGTTTTGTTTGCATAGTTTGTCAAAGTACTTAAAAACACGTGGATTCAGGTTGCTTTTTTTTTTAATTAACCAAAAATGTATATGCTTAGCTAATATGGTTTGGGGTTTTTCAGCTCAGTCTGAGGATATATTCATAAGGAGATGAAAGGGAAGGGATAAATTCTAGACATTTTGTTATAAGTGTCAAAGAAAGTGACAGCTATCTACATGAGCAAAATTTCTAACAGTGTCTCACATCCACTGGAAAATGCTTAAGAGTCCACAAATAGAAAAAGGTTAAAAACTACTGACCTAAATAATTGGTTCAATTTTCAAGACTGCTGAGCATCCAACTGTTCTCATTGATTATAAACAGATGATGATAACGAATAACAGCTCCCATAGTTGATGAAAGGCATCTTTTCTGGGGAACTTGTCTACAGATGCTTAGAAGAAGGATACATCTTATACAAGTCTTTGATAAGGAGGAACATTTCTCCCTTGGTTGTCTATTCTGTATGCATAGCGTACATAAATATTTTTGCTTTCACACCATCTTACGTTTCTTAGAACTTGGTTTAGAATTGAACTGTAGCTGATAAGAGGAAGCATAAGACGAGATCTTATTTCCACATGTGCATTATTTGCTGCCCCATGCTTCATCCTGAAACAGATTTCATATTTACTGTATCGCTTGACCACCTTTTTAAAACTTAGTAAATTCAACATCCTGTAATACAGAGGAGTTAGAAAAATTTATGAGTAATATGTTACATTTTACACCAGCTTTAGATCTTTTCTTGGTTTCTGCATCCAACAGATTTTGTGTTTTGATCCCAAATTGTTGTGGTAAATACAGAAGAGCTGTGTTGTTTACTGGGGGGAAAATTGTACCAAGTGGTACTAGGAGAAAATTGAAGCTTGCACTTCAATTTAAAGTTCTGAACACTCTCCTTAAAGTTTTTCTTTTTGATGTTGTGATTCATATACTTCAGATATCTTGGGTTTTAGAGCTTTGTTTTAATTAATCTTTTGCAAGTTCTTGCAAGATTGATGTGGGCAGTGAATTTTGTCAGTCTTGTTTTGCAATACTAATGCTTGTGGCTGAGAAGAATCTAAGCTGAAAATATGTGAAGTTCTTTAGTCTAGGAGGATTGGCTTAGAGAACATCCAGGCAGACTTGAGATCCAAAAGCCTATGGCCCTGACGGGCTGTACCCATGCATAGTGAGGTCACTCATGATCATCTTTGAAAGGTCAAGGTGATCTGGCCGTGGAGAGGTGCCTGAGCTCTGGAAGAAAGCAAATGTCACCCTGGAGCCCAAAAAGGGCAAGAAGGAGGACCCAGGGAACTACCAGCCAGTCACCTGCACATCAATCCCTGGAAAGTTTATGGAGGCCATCTCCATCCACATGGGCAACAAGAAGGTGATCAGGAGCAGTCAGCATGGATTCACTGAAGGTAAATCCTGCTTTTCCAACTTGACTGGCTTCTACAGTAGAACAGCTTCCAGGGTGGATGAGGGGAGAGTATAGGATGTTGTCTGTCTTGAATTCAGCAGGGCTTTACTGTCTCTCACAATGTCATTGTAAGCAAACTCAGTGGAAGTGTGGGCTGGATGAGTGGAAGTGAGGTGGATTGACACCTGGCTGAGTGGGAGATCTCAGAGGATTTTGATCACTTCTGCAGGATCTAAGTTGGATGCCTGTCAACAGGGGTGTCCCTCAATACTGGGCCCAGTACTGTTTAACTTATCCATCAATGGCTTGGATGAAGGTCCAGATGCCTCCTTAGCAAGTTTGCTAATGACACAAAGCTTGAAGGAGTAGCCAGTATGCCAGAGGGCTGTGTAGCCCTTCAGAGGGAGCTTGAGAGGCTGGAGAGATGGGCAGAGAGGAAGCATCTGAAACTCAACTAAGGCAAATGCAGGATCCTGCGCCTGGAGAATATTAACCCCAGGCACAAGGGCAGGTTGGGTCTTTGTGTCTAGCAGGTGAATTAAGCCATAGAAGGGGTGAAGGCAGTGACAGCTCTGCAGGTACTGCATTGGTTCTTCTCACATAGTGATCCTTTTAGTGACAGACAAACCAACAGTTTCACATTGTGACTTAATAGTTAAAGAGAACTTGTTTAATAAATACTTAAGGTCATCCTCTCCATTCAGAAGAGGGAGCCAGAAAACCAAACTCAGGGAATCCTGGGGGCTGTAGAAACAGGAAGGCTGCTGAGAACACACACATGCAAATGGCAAATTTGATTACAACGATGGGCTGTCTGCTTTGCAGCTCCTGGAAGCCCACCCTCAGCCATAAAAATGCAAAAATAGTGCAACAGGCAATGTGGCAGAACAGGGCTTTCTGTATTCATTCACAATTAGGTGTTCTATTCTGTTGTCACCAGATGCTGCCACGCACATTACACAACAGAAATGGGATTAGCAGGAATAACAAAAACCTGTCAAAGCACAAAACCATGGCCTAGTAGTCCTGACAAATTAAACAGCCTACAATGAGTGCCAGAGCATGAAAATCACTCAGTCTTCCTCTGCTATCTCTGAGAGGTAGGCAGTAAATGCCTTCTTAAAGGCAGGCCACCATGCAGCCAATGCTAGATGTAGAGGAGAAAAGGCATTTTCATTTCTATGAAGCATAAATTAAGGACAAACTACCTTAACGTAACTAGCCAATATCTGAAAGGTAGATGTTTCGTTCTGTTAAATACAGAATAATCCACATGGTTCTGGCATGTCTTAAGTGGCCCACATTACAAACCCTGTTATTCCTAACAATCCATTTCCACATGTAGAGGTGTCCATGGAGTGCTGTTAGTTTTATTTGTATTTGTGTAATGCAAGATAAAATAGGCTCAATAGCTATGTAAAACACGTGTTTTTCTAACCATGCTCATGCCTGTGGGTCATCAGCATGAGATGCTGGGAGACTCAGAGAATGAGAGAAGACTTTGTACAGAAACTAGCTCCAAGGCTGGAAACCAAGTGATGAGTTGTGTATTACTCGAGAACGGCTGCAGTATTCATAGGTTTTTAAGATAAAATCAGAAAGTTTATGTCTATTATAGCCTGTTTTACCTATCCTGAGTTTAATAATGGTGTCATTAAACTGAGCAGCCAACTGTGCTTGAAATTTTTCTGGAGATACATGACAAGTTGCTTTTTGTAGCACTGTTGTCCACTCTGCATCAAACTCATGTCAAAAGCAGTGACTTGTAATAAGCTTTTTCACATGCTTTTTTCAAGGTTTCTTTTGAGTTTGTGGGTTGCCTGTCACTCATCCTACCTTAATATTCCCTGTAGATGATGATCATTGTCTATTTCTCTTGCATTTGTACTGCTCTTCAGTTGGATGTTTTTCTCTGAGCCACTCTCAGATATTATTTGCTTGTCCTAAACTTGGTGAACTTTTATTCTTGCCATAACATCAGTTCTTCATTTTTGCTATGTGTGATCTCTAAAAACAGAAGTAATGTCCACATCTGCTATAGGGAAACAAGAGCTAAGTGGCTGAAAGATCAGAATCTTTAGGCAGTATTTTAGATGATACTTTCACAGTGTATTTTCCCCCTTTCTGTACTTTGGCCTCACTTTTCTTCCTCCCTAAGGAGTGGCAGATAAGTCACTCAGCTCTAGTGTTACTGTAAGTTTAGATGACCAATTCAGCAAGAGTGACAAATGCTACTTTCTTGCCTCTTTCCTGACCCCATAAGATTTCCAAGATTTCTTCTGGGAATTACTTACAGAAGATGTATTTCTTCATCTGTGGCACAAAACCCATTTTTCCCCTTTATTTCCGCCCTCTGAGAAAGTCCTTGGAGTAATAGGTAGAATGTCAAAAATAATTAAGAAAAATACTGATATACACTGTGGCAGAGAATTATACCTTTTGAGATGGTTGTTGCCATCATCTGTAATCAGTCCCCTGACAGATATAAATACCAGCTTTATCACCTTGTTTTAGATGATGATGTGTTGAATCAATGTTGATGAAGACTGTATTTTGGCAATTTCAGTTAAAGGGAAAGAATACTTTCAATTGTGAAGCAGAGAACATAAGTTCAAAGTAGAGTAAGTACCTGACACAGACTACAGACATTCCTTTATATAACGTCTATTTAATCCTATTCATAAATTTTTTTTCTCATATTAAAGAAAAGGTCTGACAATAGCACAGTTCTGTCTCAAAAAATTCCCGACTAAGAGCTTGCTTTTTGCCTGGCATGGAGACCATGTACCCAGCGAGTACCCATGCCCAGGAGCAATGTCTCTACTTTCTGGGCTAAGTGGCTGTTTGGATTAATAGGTGTTTATGTCCTTAAGAAGGAACCTTTTTGTCCTGCATCTTAAAAGAAAAGATTGTATTTATTTTTAGGAGAAATGTATCATGACTAGATTTATAGTACCATGTGCTCAAAGATCAAATTGCATGATGGCAAGCATTTATACTTTTATTTATAGGAAATAATATAAAGGAGCAAGAAGCTTATGTGCAGCTTAAGTGTTAGGCATTTATCTTTTTCAAAATGCATTAGAAAGGCAAATGGACTTGGAATGCCAGTTAAAAAGCTAGAATCACTCACTGTAATTTATTATTTTTTACATTTAGGGAGGATTCAAAGTACAAGTTATGGTGCCTAAAGTTCAACTGCTGTACTATATTTTATGAAGTACAAGGCAGCAATTGGTTGCATAAGGGTCTAAAGATTTGGTACTAAATCCTCTTCAACTTTTAAGTGGTACTTCTGTATTCTTTGATTTTTTAAAATAGCTTTAACAGCTATGTCTACATAGTAAGTATGTACCTTAACCTGCTTTGGAATGGATCTCCATATCAAAAGCCTTGTGCCTACGTGCAAACCTCTGTAGACAACTTAGAATTTTTCCAGACCTCGGGAATTTTATGATACTGGGACAGTGTTCAGGAGCAGAGTTCTCATGGTCTACATTACACTTGAAAATTAGCTGTGTCCAAAATCCTCAACAGAGGCATGCTGTGTTCGCATGGTGGATGATCCCTCAAGCAAAATGAGTGTAAACAAACTACCCTGCACACTCAAATCTTTTATATAAAAGCTACATTTTTCCAGAAATTTTTCTTGAATTTTTCTGGTCTGTTTTGACCTCTCTACCTTTAAATATCTTCTCTCCTTGTCTATCTATTCAAAGCAAAACTAACAAAGGAACAATTATCCAACAATTATTATTATTTGCATCACAGATACGGCAGGTCTCTGATGACAAGCAATTACTCAGAGTTTATTTTCATTACACGGGCACAAAAATCCACTGAAGTTGACTTGGGAAGCCTATACATTGCTGCCTTCATGAAATTCTGTATTCTGGAAACATGGAAAACTCCCTGATCCCTGAGATGAGATGTGCATGGACTTGCACGGAACACAATATGTGAATATAATCTAATATGTGTATCAGGGAGCCGAAGAGTACGTTGTCTTTTCATGTAAATGTATCAGCAAAGTCCCCAGAACTAATTTCTGGAAGCAGTAAGGAAAGCTGACAGAGCATAGCAAAGCTGGAGACTTTTTCTTGTTGCTCAGCAGACTGTGTTGAGCGGCTGGGCTCAGTAGAGCACTGCACACAGTCTGTCAGTAAAAATTGTTGGCATCACCTGAAGATTACTGTTATCTCTGGAAGACTGCCTGTCATGTGGATAGCTTTCATGCACAATATGATGTGTGGTATGAAGCAAGTTCTGTGTGCTTTAAGCAAGAATGCAAACCCAGGAGCTACAGAGCATATCTGGGCAGAAATAGTTAAGGGGTAACAAAACATTGCCTCCTGTTTCCCTAAAACCTGGTTCCACTGGAACTTCTGCAAATGCCCCCTTATCCTCACCTCACTGCTGGCTCCATACTGCTTCGAACCAGGCTTCATCCAGCTGGCATTGCAAAGGCTGAGTCTACCTTTTAATTTTAGCTTGGATCAGATGGGAACTTCTAAAGTAGGTCTTGTGATCATTTCCATAATTTATGCTTTTACTCGTGTTTAGGAACTGTCTCAAGTGCATGAACTGGAATTAATTTTAAATAAAAGTAAACCAACTACATCTTATGCACTCCAGAGAGAAATAGTAACTGTGAGGTTAAACAAAAGATAGTCCAAAGTAAAAAGAAATCAATTAATTAAAATTAAAATTTCTTATACAGTAGTTTTCTGGTCCTCCCTGTCAACTCTTTTGCTCTAAAAATCTTCCTCTTGTCTATGCTGTTTGCCAGTGTGGATGTAGCCTTAAGGCTCAGCTGAGTTTTTTTTCCAGTGTAGAAAGATCTTCCTGATGGTTTCAGAAATTGTTCAGTTTATCTGTGGTCCATATTCTTAAAGTGTGAAATGGGGAAGATAATACTTAACCATCTTTATCAAACAGTATGCATCACAGATGGCAGCCCAAGCAAGTCTAAAGTGTAGTAATTTTTCTGCTGTTACTACATCTCCAGGATCCTCCTACAATTCTCTGTACATATATACATATATTTTGAAGTTGCTAATCTGAAATGTAAAAAATACACCCAAGTTGATGGCAGTGCACATAATCAAATCCTCTTAATATAAGCTCTGCTTAGTTTCCCATATGATTTTTAGTGCCTGGTTGTAGTTTATGGATCAGTTTCCACTGAAATGCTGCTTATGTGTGTATTTATAAAGGTGAAGAACAGCAGTCTCTCTTGGGTAGCAGATAGTTGCTAAATAAATCTCTACTAGGTAGGTGCACTTTCACCCTAAATGAGGCATAAATAATGAATTAAATTTTAGAAATAATGATCTTAACTAGGGCAGTTTGATGCTGTGAACATTTAGTGAGAAAACAGAAAGCGGAAAAAACCCATGTAGCAATTTGTTTCAGCTGTTTTAATAATGCTCAATTTTTTTCAGTGAGAATTGCAGGTCAGTTGGATTGTTTTCATAGAAATTAAAAAAAAAGTACTTCTATCCAAATGAAAATAGATTTAGGTTGGTTTTTTCCTCTTTTTGAAAAAACAGAGGTACTTAGTACACAACATAGGAATATCTTAGTACACTGGAATATCAAGCCATTTTTGTAGAATTGCAAGAAAGCATGATAAAACACAATTTGCTATTACTGTTATTGGCACTACTTTGAACTGGTGTAAGATTCATTCCTTATCATTCAGATATATTTTGCTTTCTGTGTTAATATATGACAAATATACAACCAGTTCTATAAGTCCTTGAAAGATTTGAGGTTTCCTTCAGTATTTTAAAACCAAGTTTTAGCCATCCTAAGTTTCAGTATGTATTCTCATTGGCAGCACGATGCTAATAAATTATCAGAGCCCCATTGATCAACTGGCTTATTTAACACTGTACAAACAGCAAGAACTTACACTAGGCCACAAGCCCCACTCTTTGCATTTAGGAAAGTTAATGATTTCACACTGACAGATTATTAAGTTCTCTCTAGACCCAGAGTTAATACAAAAAGTATTTAGAAGAGGTTTTTAAGCAAAGATCAAGTTAGATCAGGTCTGATCCCAGATTGAGCTGATCTGTTCCAGGTGAGACCATCACTGCTAATGCTATTCAGAACCTCAGCTTCTACACCTGAAAAATGAGGGAAATTACCTTGGCCCTTACTTGGTTAAAGATTGACTGGGTCCCATTCATTTCAACCCATTTTCTACTCCTGCTGTAGGATAACGTTTCCCAAGTGCTGCAATCTTTAAGCAATTATCTTAGACTTCAGTCTGATTCGGCTCATTACATGTTTCTCTGCTCTCCATTCCCTGCTCATCTTTCTTTGATGTTGCATTTTTATACATTACTTTCCCCACATGTACTTGTAGGATTCAGCCTGTATTGGCCTTATTAAAACTTTCACTACTTCATAACGAACTGGCTCTATTTTCTCATTTCATGTAATGAAAAGAAACCATTGTCAAATAGCAAACATTAATGGCACAAATTTCTGCTTCTCGCTAAACAGAAACACTTAGATCTTCACCTGATAAATTTAGTGCAATTTGATCTAACTCTGTCCCCTTCAAAGCATCAGCCTGGTATCTAAATTAGGTCTTAGATTAGAACTGTCATCAGGACTCTTTCCTCCAGGGAAAACCAGAAACATTTGGAAAATAATTCAGCCCATACAAGGCTAATCATTAAATACAAAGTGAAGGTATGTGAACGCTCTCCATGGAGCAGAGGAGCAGCCACAGACCCCTTGAGTCCTGACTTCACATCCTTTGCAGAAGGAACATCCACATATGTCATATTCTTCAGCCTGCTGAAAGGGTAATGCAGAGAAGGTAAGAAAAGGTCTGAAGATCATGACTGCCATGGAGATGAACAAGTGCCCATTATTTTTTCTGATATCAGAAGCACAAGGATTAAATGAAGGCAACATACACAGCCCCAAAAGAGACCATGATAGCTCTGCACAGTGTGAGCCTGCATGCTGTGATTATTGATCAGTTATGGGACAGGTCAGGAGGCAACTGGAGAAGTTCATGGAAGAGAAATCCAGCAAGGTCTGCTAGTGGGGGCCACTAAACTACAAATTTTGGAGGCTGGCACAGTTTTTTGGCTATCACTAAATGTTTGTTCTTTGCTTGTATTAATCCCGAGGCACCCCCGTGGTCACTGTTGAGGCCAGCAGGGCTGAACACATCTTGCAGAAGTGGGTAAGACCTATTTTCTGATATTCAGTACCTCAGCTGGCTGCCTTCACTTGGTGGGGGGAATCTGTGTCTGTTCACAAAGTGTGGTGATGGGGTCTCTGTGGAGGAAGGGCTGTTCAGATCTACTCATGGGTCTGCTCTGGCAGCCATTTCACCTGTGCAATAACATTTGTTAAAATTAAGTTTCTAATAAAACATTAAATTCAGTTTGAAATTAATGAGCTGATAGAAATGCTATCTGGATGATCACATTTCTGTTCAGCAAGACTGGATTTCTTTTCATTTGAGGGAGCTCTGATCTAATTTTGTGTCTTCCCACCAGATTTTTTTTCTCCCAGTCAGCAGTGTACTGGGCTACATTCTGGTAAAACACACAAATATTTTCTAACTGCAAACCATCGTGTTTCAGTGGTCTCAGCTTCTCAGATTGTTATCTGCAACTGTTATTACTATGCTATTGTAACCAGCACTTTTTTCCAGATCTAATGTGCTGCTATTTGAACTCTGATCTCATGGACAGAGTGTGAGCAGCACCTTTAGTAGGACAGCAAATGCCATCTGCTTAACCATGGCCATAGAATGGGCATTGTTTCTTTGTATACACTGACCAGTAAAAAAAAGAAAATAAGCTCTGCTTTTTTTAATTAATGGGTGAATTATGTGAATTAAAATATTTAACCATTTTAAAGCATGGAATGTGGATGTGCTAAGTTGTTTGTGGGATTAAATTTCTAATAACTTTTTTTAATTGGGGGTTGAATTCAGGTCCAAATGGGCAGATCTTAATAACCATATAAACCAGCAATCACTTTGCTAGGCAGATCTTGATGCGTCTTCAATAATTAATCCAGGCAGATATCCTTAAATAATTCAGTGATTCTTAATTAAAGAAAATTGGGTATTTAGTTGATTTTTTTAGTCTGGGGAATATTTATCAACATGATTCCATGCCTTTACTTTTCCGTAATATTTTTTCTTTCCCTGCTTGGTATTTTATGACTTTTGGATTCTTTCTTAGTTAAATATTTTTCTAAGAGCAGAGACTTTGATTTGTAAATGTGACTGTGATCAATAAAAACTTATGGCTTCAAAGTGTCCTTATTTATATTTAAATCCTCCCTCTCACCTGCTGTTTGTTGCTTTTTAGTTATGTCACCAATCCCACTGGAGGTCAAAAAATTGAGCTGGTCCTCTCTAAACTTCCAGACATGTTCCTTTCCCATGTACTCTTCCGTCCCTGCAGCTTCTGATGTAAAACAGATTTAAGTTTGTGTAGAGCAGAGGTCAACATGAAAGCCTAAAACAAAACAAAAAAAAAAGCTGGCATTCAACTTTTAGCTCTGGTTCTTATTATAACTCAAAGCTCTATTTTAGTAATTTAAAAATGGTAGTATTGTTCTACACCCATAACCTACCTTTCACCGAGTTTTTTAATGACTGTGATGCCCAGTTTAGATAAACTTCTAGACTGGCTGGTGAGCATTTGGAGGAACTGCAGGCTGTTATGTGACAATGGTAAAACTAACAATTATTTTGCAAAATTATCTCTGTGAATTTTACATTAATTTTGCTTGAAAGTATGGCCAAGAGCTAAACTTTGAACTTGTTTCTCCTATTCCTAAAGAGTTATTTGCAAAATCATGACACTGGTGAACCTTTGGTATGGGTAGTGGGAGCAATGGCTACAGGAGATCCCTTCAGTGACAGATTTCCTAAAAGTTTATTGCCAACTGCTTCAAACATTTATTTATTTTTTTTTAAGCAGACCAACTTCTCAGTTCTGTATTTTGCAGTATCACATCCCTTTCTGAAAGGCTCAGTAAATAACTGTGAATTAAATGTGGAATGAGGATTAAATGCTGGGTGTTATGGCTGACTGTGTTAGTCCATTTACCAGTGCTGTATGCATGTACACAGCCTTCTGCATTTTTCAGTGTTAATCAGATGGAAATAGCAATTGGAGGTGTAATTCAGTGTTGTGCTTAAGGTCATTAAATCCTGTGGTAATGGGTAAATCCAGAGCCTGCTGTGGCCTTATCAGGCAATTTGGCAAAGAAACCAGTGCTGTTTTACTGAGACAATGCAAGCTGGACAATGACTGCTTCCCTGCTAAGGGACAAAGCCCCATTGTATGAATTTGCTGTATTTTAAATGCACATGGAACACGTCTAAAGTGATGAGGATCTAACCTGAGTGCCCACCAGCATCTCCTCTTCTTGGGAGAGGAGTGTACCCAGAAAAGCCCTAGAGCTGTTCTCAGTGAGCACCAAGAGTGTTTGTCCTGCTCTTCAGCTCAACAACCATCTTGGGAGTAAATTTCTGTGATAAAACTTCTTTTTTCACAGCAGTTTCATTCATGCAAAATGAGTCCTGAGATGAGATAGAAAGTAAAGGAAGGTGTTCATGGTAATAATTAATTATACATCAAAATAGAAGAAAAATATTGTAAAAGTTTAGGCCTTATCCTGCAGTGGGTTTGAAATCAGATTGAAGTTAGAAGGATGCAAGAGGTATGAGCCCCTTCATGGGAGCTCAATAAAGACTGTAGTCTGTGCTTTGCAAAATCTAAGACTAGGTCTCATCTGTGAATTTGGTATTGATTTAGCACCTCTTTCGCTTCTGGATAAAAGTGACCATTCTTTCTTCAATGGTAATTTATTGCCCCAGTGGTAGAGATGGCTTCTTTGTGGAGACAGAAGATAGGGTAGATGTGGAGAGCAGATAAAAAAGGCACTGGTAAAACAGAGTCCTCTGAAAAAGTGGATGGAGGGGGTTTTGTGCCTGATAGATAAAAAAACATCATGGCCCTAAGGCCTCCAAATGTGTTTGATTCTTTTGTGTGCAATAAGGAATTTGAGCTCTTTGAGCATTTTGGGGAAGGTCAGGTGGTTAATTTTGAAGTGTTTGCCACAGCTGTGTAAATATTAGAGAATCTCATGAGGCCTTGAACACATTATAAACTCAGGAGCTCTGAGGTAGGCGTTATAAGAGGCAGGACTTTATCACAAGAAAACTGTTGATAGAAAGGGAGAGTCATTTACAGATGATTCTGAGATGGAAGAAAGGGGTGAGACTATCAGTAATTTGGATCCTAGATGCCATGGGTATTCAAGTAATAGACATTCTTTTAAATCCACTGAATGCCAAACGGTACAATATTTTGGGAATTTCAACAAATTTTATTTTAGTGCTTAAAAGTCATGAATTCAATTTCAAAAAAAGCTTTAGAAATTTAAAATAATAGAAACAACATTATCACAAACAATGCATGTTTGTGATAATGTGGCACATTTTCAAGCAGTCTCTGATATTAAGGATTATATACCTTGTCTTTTTATTGTTAGACTTAACATATTGCATATCCTCCATTGTAACAGAAAAAAACTAAATAACTGAGACTTACATATAATCTTAAATTGGCAATATTGTCCAGAAGGCAGTAATTTTCCTTCTTCACTCTTGTTTCCATCCTAGTTACCTGTGCACATTATTATATGCTGATTAAAGTTAGAAAACTAGAATTTCCTGGTCCTATTTCTACCCTTTTGCATTACAATATTGAAACATGGCTGCTCGTAATCTTGAGGATTTTTTTTATGCTTTTATTTTTTTGGTGAAATCGCCAAAAAGAAATTTTGATACTCTCTGGTTAGAGTAGAAGGTGATCACATCCAGTCATGTGTATGATCAGTGAACTTGTCTGGGCAATGTGGCAGGTTAGAGCGTGGGAATGGGTTGAGCTGAAGAATGTGGTAAAAGATTTTTAAATTATTTTGGGGTTTATACATAGGAAAACAAGATTAAAGAAATACCCATGTTGATGATACAATTATTTTGGAGCATGTTCTGTACAACTCCAGAAGTTAAACTTTGCATTTCAATGGATTTGCAATTCTTCCTTTGGAAATACAAGGTACAGCTCTGAAACTACTACAGCTTTTCATCTGAGTATTAGATCATGTCCTGTTGAAAGAAACATTTCCTCAAAAATTTTCATTGGCTAAATTTTCACCATCATCAAGGGCTCAGGTAAGAGTTCACATGCTTTTTGTCTCCTCATATTCAAGAAATTATTGCATAGAAATATCGCAATATGTCAAATTTTATTTGCTGGAGACTCAGAGTCTGTCCCCTTTATTGTTCTTCCATAATTACTTCACAGATGTTCATCAAAGTAAACATGGGTATTTATAGAGACTTATCTGTCTCTACTCACAAGCAGGACAATCACTATTATTTTCATGAAAATTCTTTTTAAAAAAGCTTAAAAAAGGCTGCATTATAATTACTTAAACTTTTTTTTCCTTTCTTCCTTTTCTTTTCCCTGCAGTTAGAGTTAAGTATGTGAAAATTCTGTCTTCAGAATCTCAAGTTTCAAAAGAAATATAACTCTAGATTTTGGATGGTCTGACATCCTTTTCCAGGGACGTGTCAAGTCCTGTATTTCAGTTTGAAACACTGATGTGACAGACTGCCATAATGCAATGTGTTTAACCTCCTCAATGATGCATCAAGTGAAAAGAGTTCTCAAAGATTCAGTTCACACATGCACACACACACAAAAAAAATGAGGGATAAACAGTATGGGAAGCGGAACATAAATCTTTTTCACATAGTTTGGCACAAATTCAATTATAATTTGTAAATGTTCAATCAATTAGACCACTCAGCTGTTTAACTTATAACGTTGAAGGCAGATTATCTTTTCCAAGAGAAAAGCTTCTCTTAACCAAGATATTTTGTGTTAACTGCTCCAGAAGGAAAATGCTACATTTGCCATAGAATATGAAGAGATTCAGGAGAAAAATGTGTAATACCAGGATGTCTTTGGCTGAATGTCAAGATTTTCATAGGAATAGGCTAGTTAAACCTTTAAACTTCCAAATGACACACAAACACTTTTTCCCCAGAAGAAAGAAACCCATTTTTTTCCCCTTACATTAGAAATAGTAATCTAATTTCTTTATAATGTTTAATACTTATAATTTGATATTAGTTGCAGGTACATTTCAAAGTTGAAGAAATTGCATAAAAGCCCATTACATTGTCCTTAATTTTCAAGTGCTTTCTGATTTTACACGTAGCCTCTTTAAGATCAAAAGCTGTCAATTCCCACGCAAGATATCACAGTCTTCTTACATTATCAATACATATTGATACAAATACATATCATACATTATCCCAAACACTGGGAGCTGCAGTTGGCACCTGGGTGCCACAGATGGGAGACTTGTAAATACGGAGATACAGAAAGCTACGAATGAGAAGAGGGAGACATCAATACCAGGTGTTACACAATATGTACCGTTGTGTTTTTTGAGTGTCAACTTTAGGAAAGGGATGGAAAAATCCTTGTGTTAAACATTTTTCCTGCTGCAGATGCAGAGCTTGCCTCTCAGAGAGCAGGAACACTGGTGGGTTTGGCAGTCCCACAATGGCACCAGAAGCAACAGAGACACCCAGGAGTTGGAGGTATGGCCCTTCTGCCAGCTTGCAGCACTACTACATTGAGTACACTTTATGTGGACAAACCAGAGCTGTCTGCAGTCTGGGACCAAATTGGAGAAGTTCATGAGTGGCTGTGGTCCACTCAAAAAACAACAACTGAAATATTGTTCAAACTGAAAACATCACATTTACTCTCTCTCCTATTGAAGGCAGTTGCTGTGCTGGCTGCACAAGAATTTTGACT
This sequence comes from Thryothorus ludovicianus, assembly GCA_013397245.1. Lineage (NCBI taxonomy): Eukaryota > Metazoa > Chordata > Aves > Passeriformes > Certhiidae > Thryothorus > Thryothorus ludovicianus. The sequence goes on along the minus strand of VZTB01012895.1, from coordinate 16,784 downwards.
GAGCACTGAACATGTAGACCAAAACTAAATCATAACCAGAGTCTGTCTGAAATCTTGTCTGCCAAAGAGCACAACAGAAATAATGTCTGTCCAAGCACTGCTGCTGCTGGGTTAAGATGCATCATAAGGCTGAGCTGCCTCACTAATTCTGGCTGAGTGCAGGAGCCTTGGCTGCCTGCTTTTGACTGCATGTAACCTTTTCAAAAGCACCCAAGTATCTTACAAGCCAGAATCTCACTGGAAGGCAGATAGCTGAGGGGTGACTAACAAAAACAACAGCCTAAATGCAGCGAAATTGCCTGGAACAGTCTCATAAATCTGAGAGCTCTCCCTCTCCGAGTTTAGGTAGTTGTACCCTGTGGAAGTTGCAGTCACCAACTGAGTGTTAAACATAGTTGGCCAAAGCTGGCTGGTTTGTGGAAGAGAGAGTGGCTGCTAATCTTTTTCAGCCTCCCATTACCCACACATGTAGATCTGCTGTGGGACTTTGCAATTTGCCTGTAGGTGCGTGGTGCTCTCTGCCTGCTCCATTGTGCCACCCAAGGTGGTGCTGGGTGTGGAGTGCTCCCACAAAACCTGTGGCATGCTAGCTCTCTTTAATTCAGTGAGGATTGGAAGATTTTTTCCTCTGTGGATCTTTTACATTCAAGTCAGGCTTCACATAGCCCACAGTCTTAAAAAAAAAAAAATCCTTCACTACAGAGACAAATAGCAACATGTGGCTGGAAGATAACAGAAATGTACATGCAAGTGCAAAAATTAAATATGGAAATATGAAAATGAAGTGGGGTTTTTTTTAAGCAAAAGAACTGATTCACTTTTCATTGCTGGAAATTGCATGGGGTTTTATTTCTTCAGCAGCTGATCTCAGAAAAACAAAATAGAAAAAAAAATATCCATAGATAAGACACACCACCACTGTACCCTGACTTTTTGGTTTGCATTGGAAGAGGCAGTCTTTTGCAAAACTTTTGCAGCTGGCATGAAAAACAACGAAAAAGATAAAAGCAAGAAAAGTACATTAGAACTAAATGTGCAGAATGCAGATGTGCAGCCTTTCTGCCTTCCCTTCTCTGCCTTCAGTCTTCTTGCAGTGTCATACCTTTCCAAGGAACATTGGATTTCTTTTAAAAGACTGTTTCTTCATTTTTCACTGTCATTTTCTGCAGCTCCTCCCTCCCTCTGTATCCCTTCTCCCTGTCTGCAGCCCACATCTTTGCCAGATAGTTAATGTAAAAATGATTACCTCAGCTTCTTGCAGGCTCTGCCCCTGCTCTGTGGTGGTTTAAACAAGCTGCTTGGTTGCTGAAAAAAATCACAGTGCTCAGCAACGAGGCTGGTTGTCTCTGAGCCACATCATCCTGGAGGTGGCTGTTAAGAGCTGCCTCCAGGAGCAGCAGAGAGATAGATACAGACTCCAGTGTCAAAGAGGCAGACTGTGGGGATCACTCTCTTCCTTCTGCTAATGACTCAGTCTGTATTTACAGAGGAACAAAGCAAAAAAAAAAAACCAAAAAAAAAAAACGTGGTCCTGTAATTTTCATTAGTCTCCAACAGATGAAATCATTTAAATATTCTTTGGAAGGGAAGAAAATGAGTTATCTAGTTTCTTCTTCCTATGCAAGGATTTTGTATGATTTTTGCCCATATTGCATTTTAAAGTGCATGGTTCTGGGACTGTCCCTCACCAGGGGCCTTTGCTGTGTCAGGTACAATTAGAAACCGAGGCTAATTGGGGTCAATATTCCATTATATGAAGCAAAGTGATAGGAAAATGAGCTTTCATTTGAAGGTAACTGGTCCTGGTTTGTGTGTGGAGGCAGTCCTGACTGGAAAGAAACAGAGGCTCATTTTGAACTTACAGACACCAAAATTTTGAGGTACAAAATTTGCAGCGACTTATTGAGTTTTCCTATCAGAATACATCCCCAAAACTGCTAATGTTCCAAATCTAAGATGTATTTATTTGTGCTGTAAAATGCCAGAATATACTTTTTATTAAATTTTTTTTAAACATATAGAGTTTGATAACCAAATAGCTTCAACATTATCTAAAAAGACAGCTTCCCAGCTTTCCACTAAACAAGCAATAAATAATCTAAAATAGGGGTGGTTTATCAGTTCTGTGCTATACAGCATGAGCCACACGACAGCCCACCCCTCACTGAGGAGTGCAGGGCTCTGCAGTGTACCAGGAAAGGCTGTTAAAAATAATTAGGGAATCTGGTCCCATCTCTTTCCCATCTGACTAATAACAAGTAGTGCTTCAGAACATGCTGTTCTAAAGATTGGAGAAGGCAAGGCCAAAGTTAAGATGCACATGGCAGGCACACAGGGAGAAGAGCCTGGTCCTTCCTGTGGGTGTGTTGTAATACGCAGAATCCAAAGCAGAACTGAGACAGCCCCAGTGTCCTGTCCTTGCAGACAGTCCTTGCCAGCATTCCCCTTGCTTGGCTGTTATTGCTGCTGCTTTCCCCAGGTTTTTTTGGTGGAATCTCATGGAGTCCCAGCCTGCAGGATGGTGTGAGTGCAGCATATGCACCCAGCAGAGGCTTGTGCTCAGCAGGTCTGTGTCTGATGGCCTCCAGTGGTGTTAACCTCCTGGTTAACAAAGTGCTCAGGACCTGAGCAGTGGGTGTATGAACACAGAAGGGAGTAATCAGAGAGAAAATTACATGGTTTTTATAGTTCATATAAGTCTAAAGAAATAAGGTTTTTCTTTTTTTTTTTTGACAGAGTAATATCATTATTCAAATGAGGCAGGCATCTTTTATTGCCCTCCTTTCATTTTTCAGTGTCACATATGCACCCTCTTCCCATAATTTGTGTTTTACTTTGCACAGGTATTTAGTAGTCTCAAACTGTTTCCACTACTTTGAGATTTAATTTTTATCTGTTTCCTTCTCTTTATGTTTATTTTTTCCTTACAATGCTCCTTATGAAACTTTTTCTTCCACTTGACTAATTGTTTTTCTCCTTTCCAATTGTTTTTACTCTCTAGAGAGCACCTATAATTTTCCTGGGCTAGTAACAAACTTGACCACTCCTCAGCTTTTAAGAATATCTTTTACTGTCTCAGAGGTATCTGAATTTACCTTCATTTACTTCTAATTTATCTTAATTTGTGTATCTTAATTTACCTTCATCTTCTTTCACCATACAGTACAGTTCCTTTAATCATTCCTCATGGTTTCCTCAGATCAACTGTTGAAGTTCAGAGTTTCTGGAAGGTAACTGCCCTGAGGATTCATGGTACCTGCTAGGTTCCTGAATGGAACTTCTTTCACAGAGCTGCAGTTTATTTAATATATTTATTGCAGCTCCATATCTCTGACAGGAGCTAGGGTCTAAACATTCAGTTGAAGACACAGAATTTTGTGATAGCAAATGAGTGTGACACTGCTTTAGACCCAGGTCTCTTATTTTTAAGCAATTCAAATTAAGTATTGTAATGCTGGAGATACTTGTAGCATTGGGTTTCTGTTTATTCTGTTGGATTTAACCTGAACTGGGTGAAATTATGTGATATTGTATATTGACAGCCTAAATATCCAAAGGGAGGGAAAAAAAATAGTTGCTTTTTTATTAGTTTGGAATTTGCTTTTCTCTATTACCACTCTTTTTCCATGTGTTATAAAACAAGGAGAACAGAAGCACTGGATCTATATTCTCTGCACCAGCCATGGTTTCACACACTTTATCATGTTCTGGAGGAAGCTGTGCTATTTTTTTTATACAATGCCAGTAGTACCACAGCACTTTTCAACAGTGAAATGCATTTCCTTCTACCCCTGCTGCTATAATTTTCTAGGATATTAGAAAAGATCCTAATCCCAAAAAGTTGGATTAAGACCTCCACTTCTCCAACAGCTGAGTCCTCCATCTTCTGTCATTGGTTTGCAGTTCTTGCTCAGTCTGGGAGAGGTTAGAAATAGTCTCCCCCATTTTAACAAGCAGGCAGGTCCAGAGGCAGGTTTTTGCTGTTGTGCCCTAATTAGTGAATGACTGAGCCGTAAAGAAGGAAATTTCTTTCTTCTTATCCATTACAAAGCATCAAAATCTCAATTCAAAACTTTTTGCAGTTTTAAGAGGTCTTCCCTCAGTGTCAGGAGGTTTTCCTGAGTAAACTGTGCACCTGATACTACTCAGACCCTAGTTACTGTAAGTAAGACATTTATTTCTTTCCACAAGAAACCCTTTTGTGTTATTAAAATATAAAAAATGCCCAACTGACTGAATTCCATATAAAGAGGGGGAAGAAGGAGCCACACATAACTTGAGTTACTCGAGCATAAGCTATTTTTATTCAATTGAGCCCTTTAGTTCAGATTAGGATCATAGCTTCCTTTGAATGTACAAGTTACTTTGAGTTCTGAGTTCAGTGTTGGAAAACTAACACTTCTAGACATCCCTGGCAAGTTCAAATAAAAAACCATTAGGAACTTCTGAATATAAACCTCAATGAAAAGTCGAACTTATAAAAGTGCCTGTCTGCAGTGTATATGAATCTTTACAGGAAAATAAGGAAACAAGCTAAGGTAGCAGAGGAAAAGTCTTATTTGTATTTGCATCTTAATATTGGGAGAAGAAGACCTGTAGATTATAGCAACAAATTAGTAATGGATTCTGAGAAAACTGTGGAAAGGTTGTGATGATGGAGAGTAGTACATGCTTTTTTTCTTATATTTTTGTGTAGTAAGAGGCAACCACACCAGGGCCAAATTCTCTTAGAAGACTATTGGTTGGTTTGTTTATTTATTTTTCATATATGACAAGGGAAATATATTTTGTTATAGGCTAATATTAATATAATAATAATAGCCACCATTTTTATGCTATTACTCCACTGTCTTAGTAATGAAGGCCACTGTTTTAAGAGATCGACCAGGAAGTAAAAAAAAAAAAAATAAAAGCCAGAACTCTTTTCTAAAACTGCTACATCTGAAGAAGGTTGTAATTATTTCCTTCTCTGTGAGTTACAGCAACATATTGAAAGTTAATAAAGATAAATGTTACATTTACTGAGTAATAAGAGATTGTGGAAGGAAATAAACAAATGTAGGATACAGTGCATCTAAGTAAACACAAAGGTTGTAAAACCTTCAAACTCCAATATCAAGAGCACTGCAAATTAATGCTGCACACAATAGACCCTTTGGAAGCTAACTTAATCCACCCCCATGTATCTACATGAGGGCCATGCATAACAATGCATGAGCTGGATTTCCATTAGAGTTTCCTCTGCAGGCTGTCAGTTGTTTGAAGAAATAACAATTTCCTAGGCATGAAAGCTTTTTCAGAATGTTCCCACTGATGTGTAATAAAAGTGACTTTACTTTTTTTCCTTCCCTGCTCTCCTTCAGCCCCTCCCCCTGAGATGTGACTTCTGGGGGAAGAAGAGGATGGACTTAGACCCTTGGCCCCCTACCAGTTTACCTTGCCAGGATTATCAGTGCAGGTGTTAAAATAATTGAAGGTGTGGTAGGAGATAGAACCCCTAATAGCTTTTCCTATATGGAGATTACCTAGGTAGAGAATGCCAGAGTACCTGAAGAATAGGCAAGTGAGTACCTTATTAACATAGCACCATTCAGCAGCAGCTGCATATCTGGAAAAAAAAAACCTTTAAAGAGCCTATTCATCTATGTTAATGGGCCCATTGCACAGTACATTGTGTGGGAAATTAAGTCTCTGGCTGTGAACTTCCTGTGCTGTGCAAGCTGCCTTGACTCTTTTTTATTGCTTCAGTGTTATTATCTCCTCCTGGAAATAAAAACAATCATGTTCTCACATTTGAGAAGCCAAAACATTCCCAGATAACAAACTGGTTGAAAGTTTCTTTTGTTTCCCTTATTAAGTGAAAAAATATGTTTTGAAATTAAAGTAAACCCTAAATTAACATCAAAGCCCATCAAATTAGCTGAGCTGTCATACGCATGACAATGTTGGGTTTTCTTTTTTCCCCCCCTCCCCTGTAAAATACACAATTTAAATTGCTTTCGTATTTATTGTTCCTTCCTTGGAATTAATTTTTGCCACAAAATATGTTAATTTATTCAAATGAGACATGATTTTTGAATGTTTGACTGGCAAAAGAACTGCTTTCCTGCTGAAAGACTGTGGTAGAAAATAACATTTTTTTTTAAAGCATTTCTCAAAAATATAAGCCTCTTTCCATTTTAGCAAAGAGTGGACAATTTCTTCAAAAGCAGGTCAAGGAAAGTATATTAAAAAATGCTTATTCAACTTCTTTTCAAGCTTTGTCATGAATTTGAGAGTAATATATATTGTGCAGCCTATATCACCTTCAAGAAAGAATTATTATCAAATATTTAAACAATTTTCCATCCTCTCTTTATGATCCAAGGGCTGCACATTGCATCATCGTCATCATTATCATCATTATCTTCATCATGCTGATAAAAGGACTAATGATCAATACTAACTGATTACAACTCAATTAAGGAGGATCTTTTCAGTGTAAATTTTTTTTAATCTTGCCTCTTCTAGTCCTTCTGCATTTTCAAGTTAACCTAATATGTTCCACTATTTAACATGTTTAATGAGCATACTGGAGTATAAGTAAAATCATTATTTAATGTACGGTATTGCTTCCACGGTACGTACCCAACTTCCCATGGGCAACAGGAATATATAAAGAACAGTCAAAAAACCCCCAAAAATTCAGTTAGAAAATAGAAATTGTTGATATTTACTGCAACAGAATTTATCTCTTCAGATAAGCAGCTGTCTAGAAGTCTTGTAGAGATGGCCAGGAGAATAAGTTACCACGCAAGAGAGAGTGTGAGGAAGCCAGTGTGGGACCAGCCTCCCAGTACAAATCATCATTTTATCAGTCTCTTTGCACAGACATCCCTTCTAACCACCCTACTATTTTTCAACAAAATGTGAGCTCTTTGGGGCAGGGATGGCATGGCACACACGGCATCTTGCTCTGTTTTCTGTGCTTGATAGTGCTCGACAGTGTTATCATAATGCAAATTATTGTTGTTCCTGGTAGGGACTGCACTGAGTGCTCTTTGCTTATCTGCAAGTCTGACAAGTGATAATACAGTAACATCAGAGAGGAAATCAATATTTCATATTAGTTAATGATTTAATTATGGAAATTCTTCCCTTAATGCCATTTGTTAACTAAAGTCACCATAAATTGTATTCTGTTCAGCTCATCTTTCAGTGGTACTCTGAATTACACCTTCCTGACATTTAGATATTGGAATTTTAAACAGATTTCTCTTTCCAGTCCGGTCCAACACTTTGTTCACAATGCAGGCCATCTGGGAATGTGTACCCATTAATGATCTGGGAGGCACTGTTAAGAGTTTGCATATTTTAAAGAGTCAGAGAAAATTAGAACTGCAGGAACACCAACGTATTACATTACATAAGTAGATTTGTCATCTATATTATTACTTTTTTCCAGTGATATCTTACATTGGTTTTTTTTCCTCTTTGCTTGTCTGTTTATTTTTTAAACATGCAACTTTTTTTTTAAGGCTGGAATTTCATGTTTTATAGTGTGCTGTTGAGAGTTTAAAAATGTAGAGTGATTTTACACAGCAATATTGTTTTTATATAGCAAGTATGCTGTTGGCATTTCAAGAATCACAGAGGCGCCAGTAATTTGGGTGCAAGCAAAATTTTTTGAAACGGTTCCTGTAAAGATAATTCAGATTAATGGGCCATTTACAGTCTTGCTAACTTACTAACTGGCTATGTGCTCTAGGTAATCAGGGTGACATTACTGCCGGCACAAAAATGACATCTCGTCATCAGAAATTTTCTTCATTGGCATGGAAAATGCCAGGCACATCACCTCTGACTGTGTGGCCACCACATCTATTAACCTTATTGATTTGGAGTCATGCTGTGCCACACTGGAAAACTACTCCCTGCTGAAAGACTCAAGTGGATCAATCCTGAACCATGAACAAAAACTCAATAACTAAATGTAGTAGGCACCTTTCTCCATTAAGTATTCCTCAAAGTAAATCACATTAGAGAACATCACTGTGAGGAACTTACCTTGGGATTCTGTGATCTCCCAGAAACTAGCAAAATAGGAAGGCAAAAAATTTCACATTAATAAATATACTTTATATCTCTTCTTCTTGTTCTCAAATATCTATCTTTTTGTCATGATATTTTAAATTTATTCTACAACCCTGTTCCCCTTTCTAAACCCTAAAAAAATTTCCTTGCTGCTTGTTTTTTATTATGATTGTCCCTGCTTAGTCATCCCATGACAGATGATTATGAAAAAGAAAGTTTTCTATCCTTTATGAACCCTTCAGCATTTTCATGTATTTATAAGCATTCATTTTTGAGACCCTCATTGTAACAGGGTTTGAAAATGAAACAAGCCAACTCCTTTCAGCCTCATACAGTTAACAAAGAAGGCAACAAAAGAACTTCCAGAGCTTCATATTTCCTGACAAAAGATAGAGGATGGCAGCAAGCCCCATTCATATTTAAATGTTCCTGGCTTTGGGATTAAAAGTCCATCTTTCATGTTACCATTTCCGTTCCTCACTTTTTGTTGGTGTTTACTGGCAATGAAAACTCTGTCCCAAACATTAAAGTGACTCTTCAGTTCAGTCCGCAGAACTTCTGTTCTTAGAAAATCTTCCTTGTCACAGACAACTGAAGATTTCTTAAACAGAACTTGCAAATCATTGTACCTTATAATTGTCTTGCAATACAGATTTAGGACAAGAAAATGTGGATGCAACCACTCTGTGCACACGTGAGTAATGACCGATTGTAGCTGAGTTTTTTACGGGGCCAGAGGGACCCTTCTCATCAGAAAAATTACTTACATGAGTAAGGGGTACAGGACAGGACAGGATCGTTTCTGTTGCTCAGTTCTGTTGCAACTTTGCCCAAGGGTCTGATCTGAAAACTTGACAGCAAAACCTGAAAGCAAAGGGTTTAATTTTGCATAGGTTTTGGTGTTAATGGACAGAACAAAGTTCATTAAAAACCCTCGCACTGTGTTCAGTCCTGCCTATCGTCTGTATACATATCTGTATTACATATTTTAATATTTTATTTCAAAGTAAATTGTGCAGAAAAGGGAAAAGAAAATGCAATTACATATTAGAAAATATTCTCAGTTACTTGGGAAAAAGTGATTTCTCAAAGCCATGTAGAAGTCTGGAAAGTAGTCATTTTATTCCTTAGGAAATAACCCTGGGTATCTAATTAATATCATGAAATTAAGGCCATTTATCTGAAAAACTGAAAAAAGATCTATATATGCACCAAAGTTCAGTGTTTGTCCCTGAGCTCTAACACAAGATACACTGTGTGAAAGTCTAACATGGGATACACCATATATCATCTCTATTTAGAGCCCCTAGGCAGGAAGTATGGATAAAAAAAAATAATCAAAATTACTGTTTTTCTTTACTGAAAGCCCTCTAAGGAATTCATTGGAATGAGTTCTGTCTGCCCATCTAATTGATAATTATTTAATTAGCAATTTATAATGATAATGGGATTTTACCCCCCACCAGTCCATCTTGTCTGTAAGAAAAATATAAGTAGACAACCTTATGTATTACTTTACCACTTTTGGCAGTTGGCACAAGATATTGTGGGCCAGCGTTGTGATTTCCTACAGTTAAACCATAAAAGCAATGTATTCATATATTTCCTTTGCCTACAGTGTTTCCTTTTCTCATTACCGTGGGTGACTGGCACTCTCACAATGTGTGTGGGTGCACAGGCTTGTTGTGTCACCGTGGACAGTTCTAAGAGCAGCTTCATTAGTTCTTTTTACAACAAAAGCTAGGT
>VZTB01012894.1:609937-629352 GCA_013397245.1 Thryothorus ludovicianus | reverse complement strand
CTATGGTTAAGGAGGTTTGTTGGGTTTTGGTGTTTTTTCCAAAATTCTTTTACTTTCCCCAATGCAGATTCAGTCACAGAATCACAGAATATGCTGAGTTGGAAGGGACCCATAAGAAAAATTGAAGCTTACTGACAAGCACTGTCTTCTGTCCAGATTCAAGAAGGAATCTAGTGGAAAAGCATCTTTTTGTGTTGTATCTGACTAACACTCATTAAAGAAAAGCTATTCACCATGATCTGAACTGAGAATGCACAGGCAATTTTGTTCTCCTGACTGTCTGACTCCACTATCTACGAAATGTTACTCTGACCATTTTTTGAGTATATCATGTACCTGATGTGCTCTTCTAGGCACTTACAGCAGGATTAATGTACCTCCAACCGAAGCTGGTGAGCCCTTCAAATATACTTATTAAGGTTAACAAGATGGCTTATTTGAATTAAAGTTTCATGAACAATGGAATGCTACTCAGGCCTCACATTATATAACAGTTATCTTCTTCAAAATACTTTCAGAAAGGTATCTAACTGTGGAACATTTTTAGAGCATCTTACTGCTTCTAAGAACATTATGAAGTTTTCAAAGTTTGTAAATGGAATATGGGCTCAACAAGCCTTCTCATTTTAAAAGGTTCAGTAAAAAATACAAGGCTGCAGGGTTGAGAACTACATTTTTGTCTTGCAAAGACTTCTTTCCCATTGACTTGTGATGAGTCTGAGTAGCCTGTCAAATTAATATATACTTCCTACGTGGGCTTCATTAATCTACACAGAATACATAGTCCATCAATATTAAAAGTACCTTAACAAGGAGAGGGGGTGGACAGGCAGCAGGGTTGTGTCTCATCAATTGCTGTGCAGTAGGTCAACATCAATAAATGATTATGGCAAGGAATAGACCATTTGTACAGAGAGGCTGTTCCTAAACCCATTAATTTAGGGAGTAAGAATGAAATGCAATTTTTATATTACTTATCCTTATCTCTACTTGGTTTAATTTTACTTTCCTCTCTCCATCTATTCTCCTCTGCTCTCCTCAGCAGTTGTCATTTCTGTCTGGAAAATATATGTGCTGGAGATTCAGATTTTGTCATTCTGCTTTCTCTTTCTTTCCTCCCTCTTCCTTTTCCTTCACAGTACTTATCTTTCCTTTGTAATACATTTCAACTTCACTTTTACTTTGCTTTTTTACCCCTTCCTTTGCAGCTTTTTTCCTCCCTCTTTTGCAGCTTCCTCCCTCTTTTGCAGCTTCCTCCCTCCTTCCCTACATATTTTTCCTCTCTCAGCCTTAGTTTCTGATGAAATAACCACTTTACTTTTATGAAATACAGGTGTTTTACTTATTTGTTGAAAGATCTGACTAATGTATAATTTTGATCTGGTTTTTTAGGTTGTGAATCTGCAAAATTTTTCCATCATATTTGTATCCTCTAACTTTACATTTTTTTTTTTTCTGGATCTATCTAGATCTGTCCACAAAAAAAAAAAATGAACTAGATTTTAGTACAAATTTTCCATTCTTTGGCCAAAGTCCCTCTTGGCTGAACGTTTTCAGAAGAGGAAAAGATTTTTCCCGTTGAATAGTGAGTAACTGTGGAGATGACATTGTCCCAGCCCAAGGTATCCTGGAATGGAAAGGGAACATGATAAACCTTGCATCAAAAGCAGTTTGTCTGTAGAAAGAGTGATTGTGAATTCCCAAAGACTTAGAAAGGTAGAAGAAAGTGGCAGCATTTTACAGCCACCTGATTACTGATTCATCAGGCTTAATTAAAAGCAAATTCTTTAGTACTGAGAGCTGTCATCAGAAGGGAAAGAAAAAAGAACCCCCATAGGTATTCTTACTTCTTTTTTTTTTAATAATTTCCCTGAAACTTTCACAGGGCAAAACTGAGCTTGACGAAACCAAATAAAGGCATCCATCCAGTTAGTGAAGGTAGAAGGGGAGGAGCATGATTCCTGCCTTGGTGGATCAAAAATGCTTGAGGTAACAGAAGAGGGTGGAAGGTGGGAAGGAAAGGACACTTTCTAAGGACAGACTGCCACTAACAATTCAAGTTTTTTTATTCTTTTCATAATGAGACTGTTCCTGCTGTCCAAACTGGGAGGGTAAGGGCTATCTCTCCTAGCAGAACAGCAACCAAGCTGTCCAACAAGTAATATTTTTGAAATCCAACATTTTTCACTGTGCTTCTTCACTTAATTTCTGGCATAAAGGAGAACCAATTGCAGGGGGAGGTCGAGTTCACAGAGTGTACATATATATTTACAGTTTATCTGTGCTTGAAATACCAAAGAGCTTCAACTCTAAGCCCACTACAGCAGCAAACTACCACTGGTACCACTGGTACCACTGTGTGCATGCATGTGGAGGGCAGCTGCTGCTGGTGGTGGTTTAGTAGAAGATATGGGTTGTGCTCTTCAAACCAAACAATCTGAAAATCCTTCCAGGCTACATTTCAATACTTAAATAAAACCTTAAATAAAACAAAAAATTTTTTTTCCTTTTTTTTTTTTTTTATGCTACCGAAGTTAGACTCTACTAATGCTGCTTCAAGAGGACCTTTTAAAAAAAGCCTTTTCTATATCCCATTTCTATGCAAAATGAATTGCACTGCACTTTGTCTCCCTGGTTTGCACATCCACTATCACACCAGATGGATGGTGACAGGATCTCTCCAGGGCAGATCATGTTCTCCCTTTCAGCAGGGCTGCTGTGGCCACCCTGATCTGAGTGGGCAGCCAGTGTTTGGGACCCTCCTAGGGTGTTTCTGTCATAAAATCATACTAATGACATGTGGCTCATATCTGTGATGTAATCTTAGGTGACAAAGCATGCTTGTATGTATTCTTCTGTTTCCTTGCATACAAGAGAAAAGCACAAGTTTGCCTCCCACACAGTTATGGTTTTTTTTGTTGTTTTTTCTGATCATTACAAGGTAAGGAAATGCAGGAAGGGAACAGAGAAGAAGGAGAGGAGAGTAAGTCTTTCAGTTGTTCTCTGGGCAAAAATCTTCAGTAAGAACAGCAACCTACGTCTGCTCATAACCTGCTGCAAATCTGTCAGACCCCAAGGCAGTTTGGAGTCCTGCTCTGACAGCAGCAAATGGCCAGAGTGCACAGGATAACTCATGCTACACATAAGCTCTGATTTGTGCCCCCTAAAGCTTTAACAAATAAAAGGTACAGCATGCTCACGTAGAAAGGCAAGTGGTGCCTTTCCTACCATCATTTCACACGTGTGATGAAACTTGGCCAGCTGTGATCAGTTGGACATTGCTCTTTTGATAAAGGCATCATTAACATGTAGCAATTAATGCAGTCTAGGCTAGAATAAGCTCTGACATGAAGCATTAAGGCAAGTCACAAAATTAAAAAAATATTCTCTACATCTGTAACTAAAGCAGCAGAAAAATACCTTTACCGGATCATGTAATCACTCAAGTTGCCACTTCATGGATCTTTAATACGAGGCACTTAAAACTTTGTGTAAAAAAGGAGTTTTGTGATATTGCAGCTAATCTAGGGATAATACGTAAAATGCTTCCAACACACCCAAGTTCTCCTGTCAGCTGACTTTTTAGGAAATATTGTTAAACAAATATTCTATCTGATGTTACATTTTCAGGTTAGACCACAGAGGGATTATCCACTTGTTGCTTTAGTTTCCCCTCAGAGACTGCTGCAATGTTTCATAAATCCAGATGATCAGTACAGGTCGTAGGGAAGATACAATTTGGCACAGGGAATATATTCTTAGAAGAGATGGTAGACTTCCAAGATGCAGCTAAGAAAAATGATGTCTGAGAGGCTGTTTAGGTCTGTGGGAGTTGATCTGTCATCTTCTCAGATTCTTATAAATCACTGCAGGTGAAAATCAGGATAAAATGTTAAAATTTGTCCAGAGCATCTGAAAAAGTCACTTTTAAGATGTGGCTTAGACGTTTAAGTTTTAAAGTCTGGTAATCCCTGTCAAAAGTTTCTCTAGTCTAACTTCCTTGAATTAATAGAAAAGGCTTTATTTGTTTACCAGAAGTAAAAAAGTGTTTACCTTTGTCCACAAAGCTTTGCTGAAATGTTGTCCATGAAGAGTAAGACTTGGAATTGGCTCGCTGGACTGAGAAGGGATGGTAATGGGTAAATGCTCTGACCTTTATTAGTGAATAATTTTGAAACTAAGCATGGAAGGAAAATGCTCTGGTCTCAGGAAAGAAACAGTGAACACATGAATTGTTTTTCCTTCTTCCAGAATCTGTGCCAGTAACAGGAATTTCCTCAAGCAGTTCCATCACAGCAGATCAGGAGTTTATATTAAATATTCTTGCCTGGGCTGCAAACCAAACCTCATCCTTCTTGCCATTATTTAATATGTTGGCCATCAAAGATTCATTTAAGGAATTAAATATTTAGTCAGCTTCTTACTATCCTTTTTTGATACAAGGCTGTATGTGGGTGGAAGGACAACGATATTATACATGAAACTGTAACTTTTGTTTCCAAGTTTCTGTTGTGTGTCAGCTTGAACACAGAGGTATCACATTTATCATCAGGGTCACAGAAATTCCGTGAAGATCCTGCAGGCACAGCAATGTTTCAGGTTTTCCCTGAATGCTGTGGAAACACACCAGCTGATCCCAGGAAAAGTCTTGTATGTGTGAAGTTTTGAAAAAAGATTTTCTGAACTCTGAGGAATCTGGGGATTCTGGGAGATATCTCTCTAACTGGTCTTTATTAATAATAGTTTCATGCTGTGATTATTTGCATACATTTACTGAGCACAGCAGAGCTATTTCCCTTGTTCTGGTTTTGCCCTAGAAAACCACGAAACACTGGCATGAAACAATTTATCTAAAAGCAAGGTGGCTTAATTATGCTTATGTCTTATCTTTAATAGGTGGATTTAGGATAAGCATTTTTGTTTTGTAGCAACTTTCAATTTTCCTTTGTTTTGCCACTGTGGCAGTAATTGCTCATGTCATACGAACACCCAGCTCCACAGAGGGATGGGGAAGGCTGTGCTCAAAAAAAGTGAAAGCATTTGGGAGACACAGCAAAGTACCCAGGAGCCTGCTTTTTAAGGCTGATTAATGCCAACAGGCAGATCCTCACACAGTGTGGAGCAGTAGCATGCTGATCTCAACACAGCTAATTGGATTGGTGGAGGCTAAAAATCTGGGTCTGTGTGTGTGTGATTCTCTCCTGGTACTGATGTAATTATCACCACTGTGCCTGAGAAAGGTTGTCTTTGTCTTCCACTCTCTTCACAGCCCAGTGACCCTACACTGCCTCTTTGCTTTTGTTGAAGGTTATCCATGATGGGGAATAAGCTGGATTTGTGGCTGGGTGTCACTCACTGTGGTAGCTGTGATGCCACAGGCTTGGTGGCAGCAAGTGCCCAGTGGCACTGGCATTGCTGTAGCCTTGTTGCTTGCCCCAGAGCCCCTGAGCTCCCCTGGCTGGTCCAGCTCAGCCCACACTGCCAGCCCAGGTGCTGTTGGCACCGAGGCTGGATTTGTCTCTGCACACTGAGGCTGCTGCCCCTCCCTGCAGCACGGTGTGCTGAGGAGACAGGAGTCACTCTGAGCTGGGTTTCCCTGCCACCAGTGGCTCATCATGGACCTGGCTTGTTCCTTACACAGGGCAGCAGGAAACCAATCCCAGTGCTGCTGCAATCGTTTATAACTTTAAAGGCATGGTCCCTTTGATTAGCACTCCATCTGGGCCAGCTTTACATCTTCAGCTGTAAATGTAGCTCAGCTGGCTGCCATTGCAGTCTGTTATCCTTTGGAGCATGGGTCTTCACACACAGGTTCACTGTGCATTGCATTTGCCCATCTTTTATAAAAATGCTTATTTTTCTAGAGGAAAAAATGGTTCAGCTGCTTTTGACTCTAGCAGCCCTACCAGCACAGCAACAAAAAATTCTTCAGTCTAAGTATTGCACACTCATAATGAGGGCATTTTCAACTGTTTAACCTGAGGGTTTTTCTGATATTGTTCTGTTAAGGAGACATTGATCTCAGCCCTATCAGTGAAATTCATTATCAAGTGTGACATTTGATGTCCATAAATCAAAACAAGTCCTTCAGCTTTTCTGCCGTGCTCAGAGACTGTCTTCAGATGCTAAACCTCAGATTTGTTCGTTCCTGAATTCTCCACAGCCCATCAGACTTTTGGAGTTTACATAAGAAAAGGATGCTCCTATGCTTGCACAAGCCATTTGGGTTCAGATGAAATACCTGCTCTTTCCTTTGTCATAGAAATTTGCTGTATTGCTCAAATTAGGGAGAGAGTGGTTCACATATGCATGCCTGCAGTCTTTAATCTTAGATATGATGCTTTATATGCAGTGAATTTTTTTTGCATTAATTTCTATGAAATTGAGGCTTATGCAATCCTGATGTACAAGTCCCAAAAGACTTTCCAAAAAAGACAGCGTGAACCAGCCAATCGGATCACAAATTAGAAAACTTATTTTGAGATAAAGAGAGGTGGAGCTGTGGGGACTGAACTTTGCATGAGACTGCAGGGACTATCCTGCTGCCTGTTGGATCATGATGTGGCACAGAGAAGGTGGGTGATGCCCAAGGCTGTGTCCTTCTGGAGCCTTTAGGGGAATGTCCATGGAGGAAGTCCTGAGGCAGAGAGTCCTAGAAGCAGGGAACAGTCTGTTCTGGGAACTCCTTTTATTCTGGTCAAGAATTGAAGTGAAAAAGGGAACAATCAACCCCATGAAGCTCCTGCCTCCCTGGGCTCACCCAGAATCACATTAAGAATGTCCATCCATTATCTTCCTGACAGCCAGCCTGGGTCAACCAAGTCACCAACCCCACTGTGGTTGGGGACATCACCACAAACTCTCTGCCTGCTGTGACGTGGCTGCTTCATTGCCAGGGCTGTTACCAGGAGCTTGGTGGCACCCAGGGAAAGAGGGTGTGGAGCTCCCGTGTTCTCAGGGGAGCATCCATCTCTCAGTTAGACCATGACAGGATAGGCTGTATTGATCTCATCTGCTCCACAGTGCATTGGCACTTGTCCATTCGAGTGGCCAGGGAAGGAGGGGACAGGTGGGTGCCATGATCTGGCAATATCTCTGTCATATCCAGCTCTAACAGGAGAATTAACAAAAAGAGTGGCCTTCCCTCTGAGCAGCCTCTGCCTCCTGCAGAGGTGAGTGCTGGGAGGTGAGTGCCCAAGCTCACCTCAAGGCTGTCCATGTCTCATCTCCCTGACCACCAGGAGACACCCATCCCATGCTAACCATGTCACCAGCCCCACTGCAGCTTGGGCTGTCACCAGAAAAGTGAAATACCACTCTGAAAAATCTCCTTCAGAATGTAGAAAATGAAAACTATTCGACTGGTGTGAGTACTGATCTGCTTCAACATGTTAATATTTGTTCATCATAACCAGTAAGTTGTATCTTTTTTAATTATGCTTTATTTTTCTCTGTTTCCTTCCTATAGACTTTAACCCATTACAAAAATTTGAGCAGGAGAAGACAGCAGTCTGATGACTTATACTGAGTGATGTATTTGTGAAATCCGTAGTTTATCTGGAAGTTGGAGTATATCTTTCAGAAAGAGACAATTATTAAGTTAGAGAGAGACAAATCCTGAGGTAAGTTTCTTCTAAGTTTAACTGTTATCCTGATTAAAGATGCGTACATTATTTCTTGTCTGAATGTATTTAACTTCAGCTAGATCTGGCTGTCAGATACTGTTATAACTTTTCTTCTAAAATAGAAAGTCTTATTGTATCAGGAATATTTCTTTCTCTCTGGATAATTCTAGGCTGTGATCATATTAACCTCCCCTTTGCTAAACTGCTGCCTGAGCTCTTGTAAGCTCTCACTGAAGGGAGATAACTTACTCCTCAAGCACAAAACTACCCTGGAATATCTACAACAATTATATAAATGAAAAAATATTCATAATGAGTATTCTGGCTTATATGTTTCTTTTAGAGGTTTCCTTTTCCTCCTTTCACTATCCACATGTCCAATTCCTGTATCTTGGTTGCCCAGGCAACCTCTGCTGGCTGAGCCCTGGGTGCAGTGCTGGGTTTTCAGTTCTTTGCACAGGAGGAGGATGTGAAAGATGGAGGAGCAGGTAACAAGCTTGAGTGGGATAGGAAAGCCCAAAAATGATGCCAGTAATGGGAGTTTTATTTAAAGGTTAAGAGTGTTAATAAATGCACTTATGCAGATAATTTAAAAAATCCTATGACTTTCAGGAAATAGGAGGGGGAGATTTTACATCAGTGCATTTCTAATATCAGATGCAGTGTAACAGCTAAAAGTAATACAAAGACATGAGTGACATTTGATAAGCATGTTACTTAAACTGAAACTGATACAGCTCATGCTTTCCCTTGCATTTGGAAAGCATGATCAGAAACTACCAGGCAGGCAAAATAAGAGCATTTAAAACATTCTGGAAGTGCCTTGAGACTTGACTTTGATGTAAAAATCATAAACAATAGCTTATATTGAGCCACTTCAGGTAAATAACAGAGGTTCAATGGTTCAATTTCCATATGGAATTTGTTTTTTCACTGCCCATCAGTAGATGTTACTTTACAGCACCCAATTGACATTTGCTTGCTTTTATAAAAGTAGCTGGTCAGAAGACTACTTACTCCAATGGAGGAAAAGTTTAAACATTTCAAATGCCCCAAAAGGAAGTTCTCACACTAAACCTTTCTTCTTATGTGGATTTCAGTGTTTCTTAAGCAGGCAGCTTTCCTTTGGTCCAGCAGAGCTGAAATACATGTAAATAACTCACCTCCAGATAGTCAGACTTGACTCTGGATGCCAGTGGGGATCAGGTCAGTTTGTACCACTGTGTCAGTGACTTGAGGGTGGTGGCAGTGACAGTGAGCTTCTAGATGTTGCATGCTCTTGGTACGTAGGTAGAGTGTAGTCTTTGAATTATAAGTTTCAAAAGCTTTTGAAAGCTTTTGACATTTTGCACCTCCCACTGATAGATGTGGGCATAGTACTTCAAAGATCATTTGTCTCACTGTTTGTTAGAAGAACAGGTGACTTATTCTAACATGGAAGGAAGAAAATCAGAGTTAAAATAATTTTTAAATCTCTAAACAATAAAATAGAAGAGATAACAAGCACATTCCTGAAAGAAAGCCATGCTGAAGATAATTTTATAGTGTTAAAAATGCTACCAAAGCAGGGAGAAGGGGAATCTGCACAAGACCTTACTTCCACCTGAAATAAAATATTTCTCCTACAAAATAGTTAATTTTCTCAGTACAAAATAATCAAGGTTACTTGCACTTTTCTTGTAGGAGCTCACAGACCCAGAAGGTTTTGAGGGATAATGTGTTAGAAAGATCCCAGCTAATATTCAGTAGCACAAGAGCCTTCAGACAGCTGAGTTTTTATTGAGAGCTGAATCTCTAAAATGTTTGACCACCTAAAAGAGGCTCTGGAAACATTCCTGTGCTGCTACAGCTACCACTGCCAAATCATGCAGCAATGAGGATTTATTCTGAGATTCTGTGATTTCTGCTCTAATGAATGATACAGGCTATACCTACAGCTGTAAGCAGGAATTATCAGAGGAAATGTTCAAGAGGAAAGGAAGGAGATGCAGAATTACACAGAGCAAGAGGAAAATGCAGATGTTTTTGAAACAAAACCACGGAGGATAGTTACAGACATTATTGCAGCATTGTCAGCCTCAGGGGCACGTGCACTGTGAGAGACTGAGATCAAAAATAGTCTCTCTTCTCTCCCAAATAACAAGTAGGTCCTAGATGGGCAACAAAGACAAAGCAGCTGTGGCAACAAAAAGTCAGCAAAAGAGAGTTTTCAATGAACACTTGTATTTCAGCCATCCCAGGCTTAAAGCACAGACAGCTGCAGCCTTTCTTCAAAGAGAGAGGGAAGATGCTGTTGTGATCAAGGCTGGTTTAGGGATCACTCTGGGAGACACCCCCCACTTTCAGCTCCCCCAGGCTCTCTGGCAGATGTCCTGCCTCACTCTCAGTGTTTAGAGTGACATTGTCTCCAGAGGATGGCTCTGAGAGTCTCTGAAGACCCTCTCAAAGGCTCAGCTTTGCCAGGAAAGGCTGCTCAGGCTCCTGAGGCAGATGCTGAAAAGCCTGAGCTTCTTTTCCCGAGGACCCTAAGGGAAACTGCTCCAAATGGCTCCCATGGCACAGGGAATGCTTTGCTCCTCCCAGGACCACAGAGACAGCCACTCCTGTCCAAATGCATCCATCCTGCCTCTGCTCCTGTGGCCACCCCTTTGCCTTGCACCCTGCACCCAGCCTGAGGCAGCTGACCCAGGCCAGACTGTCTCCCCTACTTCCACTGCATTTGTATTTCATACCATATCTGCAAGAATTACGATGGGGCATCTTTTGAGAACCTTTTCCTAGAGTCTGTTATCCCATAGGAATGCTGTTAAGGAAAATGAAGAAGATTTCTTCAAGATTAATCTTTCAGTGCTAGATTTGGTTAAAATTTCATGATCATAAAAATTACTTTACTGGAACTCCCAGAAGACAGAAAAATTTCATACTGTCTTGGCTTTCACAAGGAAATGAAAGATTGAGCTTCTGGAAGTTTCAATGAAAACTAATAAAAAGAAAAAAGCTGAAATTAAATTAGGAATGGTCATAAATGTGTGGCTTGTGAAGCTGACTTATTAGCATTACTATCTTGCTCCAATATGGTCAAAAAAATGAAAATTGTTTACCCCTTCTTGCTACAAGTCCTTACAATAACACTTGCAGATAATTCACAAATTTAAATAAAGTTAATGAAGTAATAAAAGAAAACCAAAATTTTTCATAGTTCCTGATAAATACCCTTTCAGTCTCAAATTTGGAGGTTGAAGGAATGAAAGATTTTTTCTTCCAAGCTTCATTTTCTGTTTTAATTATCTTCATTGTTATAGGGAAATTCAGAGAGGGGACAGGGAAAACCAAAATCTAAAATGAAGCCTGGGAACTTAATTCTTCTGTAGTTTGGTCTTAATTTTAATTTTAGAGAAAATTCACTTTAAGTGAAGAGCTGTATCATTTCTAAAGCATTTTAAAAGTTTTGAGTAAAATTTTATTCTATTTTCCTCTGATTAACAGTGCAGTTTGGATTTAATATTTCCTCAATCTTTAGTTGTTGTTTGTTCCTTTCTAAATTTTCACCATTTATTTGATGATTACAGTTTCCTAAGACTTCAGAATGTTGATTACTTTGATTGATTGGTTGATTAAAAGTGATGTCCACAATATTCCCTTTAAAAATTCTTTAACTAGACTGTAAAATTGCTCAGACCATAATCATGGCATGTATTTTCCAAAACCTGTCTTTATTAGCAAGGTTTCCAAACTTTGTGATCTGCTCTTCCTTTATATTTCCCAGTATAAACTAAAGAGGTTGCCTCTGTGTTTGATTTCTTTTGTAGTTAAGCATTTTTCAGGTACTTTTTCTTCTTACTTTTTATTGCAGAATTTCAGCAGTTGAATGTTCAAGACTACCATTCAATACAGTGTTTACAAGTGGAGTTGTTGTTTCTCTGTCAACAGGGACTAGTGTGAAAACAGGCTACCAAAAAGTTCAGGAATAAAAAGAGTCATGAAAGGAGACCACACAGATGTGTTTGTTCACTCTAAAAACATAAAAGGTGGATACTGGATGTGATCATCCTCCAAAAATACAGGAGGTGAAGAACTGTTTCTATTAAAGGCTAATACTGACAGAGGAATAAACAGATTTAAAGGTACCATAAATTGTGAACGCATTTATGCTGGAAATAAGATGACATTTCCTGAGTGCTAGAACATGGAGAGTCTGCTCTGATGAGTGCGAAAGGAGCAAGATCTGAATTAATTTGAGGATAGAATAGGTGCAGAATAATCTCTGATATATTAGAAATTTGTAATTGTAGCACAATAAACAAACAAATGTCTAACAGAAACCATATGATATGACTGTGGGAATGGAGTTGGTGAAGTGATTTTCTTTTCCTGGTTCTATTGCAATTTCAGTCAAAAAAAAGGTAACTTCAGAAGCACTTTAAACTGTCCAGGCCCAGAAAAAAAATCTTCCTTTAAAAAATGGTGGGACTATATGATTCCTCCTACATCATAAACAAGATCTCTCCTGTGACTTCCTAGCTGCTGAACTTTCTTTTCAGAGGTTACAGAAGCGCTCTCTATAAAGCAACCAATCCATGGGTTTCCCATGTAGGTTCCCCTTTTTGCTCCCAATCTTTGTCCAGTCAGAAAAGGAGTATCTGGGGGTGCAGTGAGAGAAATCACTCTGCTGCTGCAGAGTAGTGCACATCTGGAGATTCCTGAGGAATGGCCTAGGTCATGAGATTCATGTGTTCACTGCATTTTGCATGCCTAGAAAGAAATGCTTGTACAAAACCGGTGAGAAATGTGAGCCCAAACCTCTGAAATTGCTCAGGTGGGAAGAGAGGGAACAGGTTGTGGGGAAGGGATAGAGAAAAAACAGAATATAAAGACAGCTTCTTTTTATCTTTCTGTTTTGGGGCTGCTGGAAAGTTTTTGAGGCATTTTAAAATCCTCTAAGCAGCTGTATTTTATGTGCAGAGGGTGGGTAATGGAGTCAGGCTTTGAGACAGAACGATTGCACGGCTGCCTGGAGCCCATGGTAAATATTTATGGACATGCCAGTCTAGAAGCAGTGGCATTTCCAGGTAAAGAAATGCAATGAGCACATCCTTATCAAACAGCTCCAGTAATAGCCTTTCCCAGCCACCATTGTGCTCGCTTTTGCTTTTTCTTTCATGAATTTTTATATGACTTTCAGTGTTTTGTCCTCTGGTTTGTAAAGGAAAATTGACAGCTTTACAATTATAAACTGAGGAAAGCGGCTCTAAATTTCCATCTTAAAAGAGGTAAAGGATATCTAGAAACACCTTAAGGCATGTTCCTGAGGGATGTTATTTAAAGACCCATTTTTTAATCCTCTTTTCTCAAGATAGAACATCTATACAGAGTTAAAATATAGCAGATCCTCCTGTGATAAGTCTTGATCAGGATTAATGAAAATAATGAAATGCTGTGTTAATCTAGATTCTTCCCCTTCTCCTTTATAACAGTATATTTTTTCTTCTGTTTTCATTAAATATTTTTTCCTTCCAGCAGACAAAACAGTAGCACATTCCACAGACAAAGTGTGTAGGTGTGTTGCCAAGGACAACAGTTTCAGACATAAATTGCCTTTGAACCACAAACCCTTTCATTGCTCTTTATTGAAGGCCATCTGTATGTTTTTATGTTAATTGGAGATTTTCAGCCAACCCTCCTGCACACGGATTCGTTGTGTTAACAAACACCCAGGTTACCTTTTGCTTTTTGCACAGGGTGGTGGCATTAAGTTTCACTACAAATAGGTATGTTCCAGCACAAGTTAAGGTTTAAAATAAATTTTATAAAGTAGGAGAAAAACTGTCCCTGAAAGAGTAGTTCCTTAAATGCTGCTAAAAGGGAATTAAAGGAAGCTGGCAAAAAATATACAACTAATGGTTTTGTTTTATTGATTAATTATACACAAGAGAAATAAAGCACAATGCATTGCTCAAGATTGCCCACTTTCCAAATTACAATTTCACAGTGGTTGCCTAGATTGAATCCTTTATCACTATCAATTTGATCTTTGCCTTTTCCTAATGAAGGTGGTGGAGCTTAAATGAGTTTCACATTTGCTGAATCTTTGGACTATTTTACCAAAAAAATTGTCTGACAATATGAAAACATCAGTCAACTGGAAAGAAAAGTTTTCAAAGCAGAAAGTTCCTTTTATTTTCCTATCAGCCTTGTCCCTCAACATTGACTGAAGGTAAAAATTAGTCAGGTTCTCAGAGAAAAAGTGTAATTGATGGTTTTATGAAATTGCTCTGACTTCTGCCATTCTAAGACCTGGCATTTGCTCTCTGTTTTGTGTTTTTAGGAGTCACAAGTGTAATCTGTGTCTGGCTGGATCCAATTACAAACTTTCAGGTACATAAACCACATGGCTTTTGCTCCTTTTATGTTCCCAAAAACACTTTTGATGCTCAAACAGTTGCAAACATTATAATAATAATGGTTTAGTTGCAGAATGCTGCAGAGTTTCAAACACCAATGTCAGAAAGAGGTTTAATTAAATTGTTTAAGTCCATCCTCCCATTCAGCCCTCAGACCTGAGATGCTATTTTTTGGGGAAGAAAAAAGGCTGAATTGCTAACAGCAACACTTACACAGAAATATTCAATATCCGTAGAAGAATAACGCTCCAAAAGAAACACTTAAATTGTGGCAGCAAAAAAGGGATGGCAAAATGCACAATTTTTACATCTGACACCTAGTTTTATGAGAGCTTCATGTTGGTTTTGAGTGTTGATGTCCCTGTAGTCTTAAACACCTGTGGAAATTCAGAGCAGAGATCCACGTTGGTCCCTCACCAGCTGAAAACCCACACCAAAGAGCCAGGGCAGTTCTCAGTGGCTGTGTGGGTCAGAGCACCAGCCCCAACACATATGGGACAGATATTGCTGAGGGCAGCCCATTTCATACAGAACACAATTCCCTGGAAATGAGAACTATGACTAAAAATAGCCCAGAGAAGCAGATCCTCTCTGAAAATCCTCACTTCTTTTGAACTTGTATTTCCCATGATCCTGAAAAAGCTGTAAGGTTGGCCTTCAAGCCTCTCTTCGAGGTGAGATTGTAGCACAAGCTCTGCTAAAGCATGTTGTTGTGTTTCTCTTGTGACACATAGAGACAGCTTGTTCTCAGCAAGTATTTTACAATTTTCTTTTTTTGATGTCTAAACTGAACAATGGAACCACACAAATTATACCCTAAAGATATTTAAAATACTTCTAGAAGAACTGAGGGAAGTTTACTCTGAAAATCCTCACTTCTACTTACCTTGCAGAACTTGTCCAGACTAGAGGCTGGAGGGTGTCTCAGCCCCTGCTGATCTCTCCTTCCTGCAGCATTTGGCCCCTGGACCCCAGAGCTCCTACACCCCACGGGTGCAGTGGGCAGTGCTCTGAGAGCCCCAGGCTTTCAAGCACTCTCACAAAGTTACCTGCTACCCCCAGGGCCAAGTCCTCTGCAATGTGAGGCATAGAGACTCCCAAAACCTTCATTTTTCAACCTGCGTGGTAACTGAGTCCCTGGCCACATACTCTTTAACAAAAATTTGACCCCTCAGTCCAAAGAGCTGATTTAAGGCTCTTGTTACTGGGTTCTTTATTGGTGTCTCT
Organism: Thryothorus ludovicianus; assembly: GCA_013397245.1. Taxonomy (NCBI): domain Eukaryota; kingdom Metazoa; phylum Chordata; class Aves; order Passeriformes; family Certhiidae; genus Thryothorus; species Thryothorus ludovicianus. Next base: position 614,099 of record VZTB01012894.1, on the reverse strand, counting down.
GTTTCTCTTTTCTCTCAAAGCAAAACTCAGGGAATCTGAGCAATCAAATATCCCATCCCTGCCCTCCCACCAGGATACAGAGTACAACAGGTAATTCAAGTTAATAAAAGATAAGGCAAATAGAAATATCTCATTCTTGTTAGATAAGGGGAAATGACTGCAACAGATAGGATAGAAAATAAGGAAAAGAGTATCACAAAATAACAACAAGATTTCTAGTGTCAGAATAAGAAAAGGATTAGATTGGTAGATTGTCAGCAGTGTATGTGCATCCACATGTCTGTGGAAATCAATTTGCATATTAAAAGATGAATGAGAACATAAGGGAAAAAAAATAGAGTATTTGAAAGGGTTAGGAAGATAAAAAAATACGTATTGATGTACATGATTATTGGAGAAAGACTTGCAGAAGTATCATTTGAAGGGCTTACAAAGAATAGGCTTATAAAGAATAAAAAATACAACAAAAGATATGCAAAGTTGCTTTGTGCTTCTGGACTATCTTGGATAAACTTTTATAAAATATACAATTACAGACACTTGTGTAACCTTGTGTAACTGTTTATGAGGGTATTTTCAGGAGAGGTTACATCTCTCATGTACACATAAAGAAATCCTACATTTCAAATTATTTTTCAAATGAGCCGTTTGAAAAGGAATTTTGAAATAATAAGGAAGAAAAATGCTAGCATTTACCTCGACAGAGATGAAATCTGAGGGATTTGAGGGATTTCCCTAATTCATACCTGCTAAAAGGATCACCTGCTGACCCATGCTTAACTCATTTGATGAAGGAGAACTCCCTAAATAAATGGCTTTGCAAAGCTGGGTTGACTTAAACTATTTAAACAAAGGTGATGAATCAGTGATGATACAACCATAAGTAACAGAAGAAAAGAAGCAGAGAGATTACTTTTCAGGAAAAAAGTCATGGCGACACGAGCATTAGTCAGTCTGTCATTCTCCCAATAGAAGCAAAAGAATTTTCAGTAAAAATTAGGCTGTAAAATACAGTAAATGGTCTGAAAGTGAAATCCAGCACTCCTGCTTTGGCAAGGAGCACAGCAGAGAAGCAATCTCTTTTCCAGCTCTGGTGCTGTCATTCCTGTGCTTCGCTTGCCAGTTTTCTTTAGCAAACTGATCACACTCAGAGCTAACACACATCTTGCATGTCCTCTTCAGTTGTACTAGAAACATGATAATTTTTATCTGTGAAAATCCATATTTTCTTTTGTCCTTCCAAGTCCTGTATTTTCATGGCACTCATCACAGTAAAATTTAAGCCCTTCTAAAGCGAGTTAGATCTATATCACATGAGCTTTCTAATATTTCCAAGGAAAAGAAAATAAATCACTGTGATATTTTCATAAATATATAAATCTCTTTTTCAGCAATCCCCAGCTTTTGAAGAAAAGTAAGAAGCTTAAAAATTATTGATTTCTGGGATTTTTATGTAAATAAAAACAAAACACAACCAAAAAATAAGTGCAGGGTTTTTTTTAGCAAAAACAACCTATAAATACCTTGCTCATCAACTAAGACAGCTAATGGAGGCTACACCAAAATATTTCCATCTCCTTTACTTGGGTCTTATTATTTTAAATTATTTAAGAAAAATATAAAAACAAATGTCCCATGGAAATGTATGGACTTACTCTAAGTGCTCAAATAAATTTTTTTCTGCTCTTTACCTCTGCATAGTCAAAGCAGTGTGAATGCAAACGAAGCCCATTTTCCTAATTCATGATTCCACTTTTACAACATGGTGCAAATAACCCATATTTTCCCCCTGGAAAGGAAGCACAGACTCCCACATAAGACTTTCCCCGGTTTCTTCTCCTGGCCCAAAGTCAGATTTCACCTCATGAGTCAGAAGTTCTTCACACATTGAATTGTTTGGCATTTGCTTGAAAAGAGACAGCACAAACCAGTCAGGAGTGCAGAAGAAGATCCAGTGAAAACAGTAACAAAATTCATTTCTTGAGACCTCTGTTGTGATTGATATTGCCTGGAGCTGCTGTGTTGCATTTTGGGAACTTCTCACTAGTGCTGAATCTAAACTTCTCATGCAACAAAGACTTGTATATCTAGAAAAAGACTAGTAGACCTCATTTTGACCCACTCAAGGACCTGCTTGTCAGAGTCCCGTGGGGTACAGGCCTGGAGGGAAGCAGTGATTTGGTTTGTGCTGCTGTCCAAAGCGAGCTCAAGGGCTGAAGAAATGTACCAAAAGAAATCTCATGACGTTTAATAAAGAGAAATAAAAAATCCTCTACCTGGGGAGAAATAGCCCCGTGTATCGAAGTGGGCTGGAGGCCAGCCAGATAGAAAAGCTCTGCAGAAAAGGGTCTGAGCAGTGGGGTTGGTACCTGACCATGACCCAGCAACGCCTCCTCACTCTTCCAGCGGAGAAATAGCCCCGATTTTTTTTATGTTGACATGTTTTCACATCCTCATGAAATATTTCATGTCACATTTTCCTCAGACAGCAAAAATCTGTCAAGTGCCCCTGCTGCCAGCTGGGTGAGGCAATAGGCTAAGAACAAGAGGGGACTTTCACCCATTCTCTTTCACCTCTTTGTAACTTGAATGTGCATCTGTGATGCTCCCACACTGGTTACTCTGTAATGCAGGTCCTAAGCACCACAAGCATACGAATTAGAACATTTGTAAGTACAATAAGCTTGGCAGAGAAATTATAATGATGAGGACTGATCAAAAGATGACTTTCATTGTGCAGCTGAGAATACTGCAATTCAAGAGAAATTAAAGTCTTCAAAGTTGTGGCTGTGCTGCTTAACAGATGGGCTTCTTCAAAGATTCATTATTAATCTAACAGAAACTATAAATACCAGAGTGTGAATTGAACAACCAAACCACACACCTGCTAGTTTAAATCCATCAGGAATATGATCAGATCTCTGCAGCAAGAGCAATGGGGAAAAAAAGCCAAACTCCCTGTTGGTTAAAAAAAGCAATATCAAGCACCTTGTCTTGATAGGTGAGACACAATGGTTGTTTTCACCATATAAATCATTAGAGGAAATGGGATGTAATTAAATTTCATGGCATTTTTAGAAAAAGAAAAGAATGAATGAAAACATAGTTCTATACAGAAGCTGTCATTTTTGGGAACAAGGAATCTTTAAAACCTGTGATTATCCTATGGAAAAAAATTCCAGACACTTTTCAGTACTGTTCTTCATCCTCCCTTACCTGTGTAACTCATGCCTCAGCTTCTGGTGCTCAGATCACTTTTAGAAAATGGCTACTTCTTTTAGGTCTGAAAATATAAAGTAGAAAAGGGAAACACAGAAAGGCTGTGTAGCAACATAGCATTTCTAGATATACCAAGGGTAGATAGTTGCCAGCTAAAAGGAGAAGTGAATATAATAGGATTCTTCAAAATCACTTCCTGCCTTGGGTTTAGAAGAGCCCAACCTGGCAGCCATGCTGCTGTGGTTGCCCAGCCATCAGTACCCTCACCAGCTAAATCAGCACTAGCTGCTGCCTTTGCATGTGTTGAAATCTCACCATCTCATTAACCTCAGAAACAAACCCCTGTACTCAAGATGACAAAGAGTAAAAGCAGGGGAACAGCCATGTAGAACATTTGGATTTCACCTTCCTGAGAATGGACACGGGAGGTTTTTGACTAAGAACAAGTCTGGAGCTGATGGGACTGCTCCAAAGCAGGCAGGGTGAGGTTAACTCCCTGCTGGGCTCTTTGCCACTTCCCTGGACAAAGAGTGAAGCTCTGTTCTTCATCCTGGAGGAGAATGTCCCTTTGGCAGTGACTGCTGCTGAACAAGAAAACCTTTTTAAATCACTCTGTGTCCCTTGCACTCTGTATTACTTACACAGGAGATGTGGTCCTTGTTGCTCAGTGCCCATGTGTGGTTATGAGCAGCAATAATCTCCATCGTGGGCAGCAAGCACAGAGCAAAATCACTTCACTTCTGCTCAGCTCTCCCCATGTGCTTCTGACTGCTGCACTGTATCATTTCATTTAGTAGAGTTCTTCTGTGCAGTGATCTGCTGCATTTCATCTCTTGGTAGCTTGTTGGAGCTCAGATTTAATATTTTAGCTGAGGTCTGGTAGGCTTCACTTTGTTTTCTCCCCACCACTTTTCACCTGTCGTAGCTCCTCCTTTCATTCCTA
>VZTB01012894.1:517287-609210 GCA_013397245.1 Thryothorus ludovicianus | reverse complement strand
TATATAAATAAATAAATAGAAATAGAAATATATATAAATAAATAAATAGAAATAGAAATATATATTAATGAAGTAAAATTTCATTAAAATATTGTCAAGCCTGATTTAGATGCAGCCCTTGAAAAGTTGCAGAATCATAGAATCTTCTGAGCTGGATGAGATCCATAAGGGTCATTAAGTCCAACTCTTAAATAATTGGCCTGTACAGGGATTAAACCCATGGCCTTGACATCATGACCTTCGTGCCTCATGGCCCATGACCTTCATGCTCAAACCAGCTGAGATAACCTCAGGGCCATTTCAGGGCTTATATTTGATTTTGTAGCTGGCTGAGGGTTTGTTGTCTCTAAACCCTGTGGTGTGGGACACCCATGGTAGCAGTGCTGTGACTTCTCCCTCCCCTCTCTATCATGACAGTTCATGTCCATGTAACTCAGTCTGTGCTGCTGCACAGGCTTTGGCATGAATCCTAGAGGAAAACAGAGATTGCCATTTGACAGGGTTGCTGTTTGAAGGATAGTAAATTTTTGTGTAACATATATTTCCACCAAAACATTTCACATCCCAGTCCCCATCCTCATGATGTACTTTCTCTGGCTGACACCATCATTCTGCTCCCTTGCAGAGAGGAAATGTGCAATAAATAAACATTAGTCAGAATTTTTTTAGCTAGGGTTTTAATTATTTTTTCTTAGAAACAGCTTTTTCTCAGTTCCCTATGCTCATGCAGGGTTAAGGTTATCACAAGTGTGAGAAAAAAAGAAAAGAAGTTTTGTGCAAACAGTGTAGGCAGGGAGAGCACATTAAATTGGCTGTTTGAACTCTAAGCTGCTCATTACTTTGGAGGAGAACAAAATTAAAGGCACATGAGGAAAAAGACCAGAAGTTCCTGAAGAATGCTGTGTACATATATCCTCCAGAGCCTCCTCCAGCACCTGGTTATATTTGGAAGGTAAACACATACTGCTTTAACTGCAGAGAAAAGATAAGATGGCAAATTAATAAACTAGTGATCATCTGATGTTAAAAATTACTTTTACAGAAAAATAAAGATATATTCATTTGCTTCACAGAAAAGTAGACCTATGAACCTGCAGAGATCTAGTCTTCTATCTAAGGTGCTTGAGCTCTGGTATGTCAAAAGCCACCACAGTGACTCATTTCAGGCAGTGTTATTCTAACAATACACTATTCTAAAATATATTCTTTATCTTCTCTTTGGCTTTTGAATGCTCCAAACAATGTATACACTACCTGGTGAAAAATGCAGACATTATTTGTAAGAGAAGCTGAAATAAATATTTCTTTCTTCCTACTATCTTTTAGCTTTTCTTTTTNGTCATTAACCTCAGAAACAAACCCCTGTACTCAATAGGACAAAGAGTAAAAGCAGGGGAACAGCCATGCAGAACATTTGGATTTCACCTTCCTGAGAATGGACACGGGAGGTTTTTGACTAAGAACAAGTCTGGAGCTGATGGGACTGCTCCAAAGCAGGCAGGGTGAGGTTAACTCCCTGCTGGGCTCTTTGCCACTTCCCTGGACAAAGAGTGAAGCTCTGTTCTTCATCCTGGAGGAGAATGTCCCTTTGGCAGTGACTGCTGCTGAACAAGAAAACCTTTTTAAATCACTCTGTGTCCCTTGCACTCTGTATTACTTACACAGGAGATGTGGTCCTTGTTGCTCAGTGCCCATGTGTGGTTATGAGCAGCAATAATCTCCATCGTGGGCAGCAAGCACAGAGCAAAATCACTTCACTTCTGCTCAGCTCTCCCCATGTGCTTCTGACTGCTGCACTGTATCATTTCATTTAGTAGAGTTCTTCTGTGCAGTGATCTGCTGCATTTCATCTCTTGGTAGCTTGTTGGAGCTCAGATTTAATATTTTAGCTGAGGTCTGGTAGGCTTCACTTTGTTTTCTCCCCACCACTTTTCACCTGTCGTAGCTCCTCCTTTCATTCCTATGGCCTTGCTATATCACTGAGTGTTAAGCCTCACTCTCCTTTGAAACCAAAAGGGAGTTACCCTAGAAAATGATGGGTTTCCTTGCTCAGAATGGGACACCTCTCACTCCTGAAAAGTATTCTGCAAAAGGTAGATTTCTGTGTTCATGTCTGAGCTGTGTATTGTGCCCAGAGTCCAGCACCTCTGCCTTGTCTATCCAGCACAGCAGCTCTGGGAGTGCCCTGGTGGGGCTGGGTTTCCTTGTCTGCAGGACACACAACGAGACTGTCCCAGCTCTGCCCTACCCACATTTCAGACCACAGGAGACACAGACAGTGGGTAATGAAGATGCAGGCACAGCTTCTCCAGGTGATTAAGGTTAATGCTACAGCTGGGATCTGAAGAAGCCTGAGATTACAGATTTTCAGAGTCTGGACAAAGAAAAGTTTAAATCTGATAGCAGAGGGGTCCTGCACACAAACACAGCTCCTGCTTGAACTCAGCTGAAGATACCAGCCTGGCCTTGTGCTGAAAAGTCTGCTCCTTGTTGAAAGGTGAAATGCTCCTGGATAATTCAGCATTTCTAATCTGAGCTGCCTTGCATCCAGATGGTTAAACAAGCTTACTCCTCAATGGATGTCAAAGACCACACAGGCATCCTCTGCCACCTGGGACTAGCAGCCTCTTGGCTTCTACTGTCCAGCTGTAAAATAAAAATAAATTGCCCTCTTTTGTGAGGTTTTGTAAAGATTGCCACATTGAAAATGTTTATATACTCAATTAATACAGAAATAATATAAATATAAATANATCTTCTGAGCTGGATGAGATCCATAAGGGTCATTAAGTCCAACTCTTAAATAATTGGCCTGTACAGGGATTAAACCCATGACCTTGGCATCATGACCTTCGTGCATCATGGCCCATGACCTTCATGCTCAAACCAGCTGAGATAACCTCAGGGCCATTTCAGGGCTTATATTTGATTTTGTAGCTGGCTGAGGGTTTGTTGTCTCTAAACCCTGTGGTGTGGGACACCCATGGTAGCAGTGCTGTGACTTCTCCCTCCCCTCTCTATCATGACAGTTCATGTCCATGTAACTCAGTCTGTGCTGCTGCACAGGCTTTGGCATGAATCCTAGAGGAAAACAGAGATTGCCATTTGACAGGGTTGCTGTTTGAAGGATAGTAAATTTTTGTGTAACATATATTTCCACCAAAACATTTCACATCCCAGTCCCCATCCTCATGATGTACTTTCTCTGGCTGACACCATCATTCTGCTCCCTTGCAGAGAGGAAATGTGCAATAAATAAACATTAGTCAGAATTTTTTTAGCTAGGGTTTTAATTATTTTTTCTTAGAAACAGCTTTTTCTCAGTTCCCTATGCTCATGCAGGGTTAAGGTTATCACAAGTGTGAGAAAAAAAGAAAAGAAGTTTTGTGCAAACAGTGTAGGCAGGGAGAGCACATTAAATTGGCTGTTTGAACTCAAAGCTGCTCATTACTTTGGAGGAGAACAAAATTAAAGGCACATGAGGAAAAAGACCAGAAGTTCCTGAAGAATACTGTGTACATATATCCTCCAGAGCCTCCTCCAGCACCTGGTTATATTTGGAAGGTGAACACATACTGCTTTAACTGCAGAGAAAAGATAAGATGGCAAATTAATAAACTAGTGATCATCTGATGTTAAAAATTACTTTTACAGAAAAATAAAGATATATTCATTTGCTTCACAGAAAAGTAGACCTATGAACCTGCAGAGATCTAGTCTTCTATCTAAGGTGCTTGAGCTCTGGTATGTCAAAAGCCACCACAGTGACTCATTTCAGGCAGTGTTATTCTAACAATACACTATTCTAAAATATATTCTTTATCTTCTCTTTGGCTTTTGAATGCTCCAAACAATGTATACACTACCTGGTGAAAAATGCAGACATTATTTGTAAGAGAAGCTGAAATAAATATTTCTTTCTTCCTACTATCTTTTAGCTTTTCTTTTTAATAAAACAGTTGTGATTTTTTTTCTTGAGGTGCTTCATATACCCTGACAAGAGCATTCTCAGACAGAAAGGGGGAAATGCTTTCTTCAGGAGGATATTTATGTCAGTAAGGTTCCCTGTTAATTCTTGATTGAGAAGTGGAGACGTTTTGCTGACAAGAAAAAGAGCCCTCAGTGGCTCTTGGAACTGTGAAAGTACGTCACAAGCATAACAATAATCTTTGGAAGTCACACTCAGCAGTACTTATCTGAAGGCAGTGCATGCCAAAGCTGAGCACAGTAGAGGGGCCATTTTATTTTCAGAGTCCCTGGAGAAGCTATTAAATCTCCTCTAAAGTTCATCATTCCTCAGGCTCCATGTGCTTCACAATATCTGGAAATTGTGTATCCTATCAATCAGTAAGTTTTGATGCAATTTGAAAAGCCCTGGGTGGAGTCTTTAAGAGAGAGCTGGCTGTGTTTTTTGGCTCTCATCCCTGCTTCCAGATGGTAACACATGTTTAAAGACATTACATACATTTCCACCCACAACATAAACAAATAAACACAACCCATGCTAAAATTTCTAACAAAATCAAGGAGCAGAAGTTAACAAATGTGAAAAGGCAGGGTCACCAAACAGTGGCATCTCTGGCTGGCAGCACATCCTTCACAAAGGAGTTCCAGCTCCTTCCCACCTCCCCAGCCCAAGAGCAGCACCATTCTTTGGCAGATACCCGAGTCCACCTCTGGGCTAGTTTTGCTTCACCTGCACAAAGCCAGCCCAGGTCAGCTCAAAGCACAGGGTGCTCAAGGGGCCTCTTTGACTGAGCTGATACCCCCTATTGCCAGCTTTACCTGGGGCAGTTCTTTGCCAGTCTGATATTATTTATGTATTAAAGATTTATCCCTATTCTGCACTCTTGCAGCAATACTCAGAGCAGCCCTAGGCCAGGTCTGCACAGACTGATGGCAAATATTTGCAGAACCAGTTTCGTTCATTATGCCTTACTTCAGAAAACCTGGGCTAATCTGCAGCCTACACAGAAAAAACTTTTGCTTCTTGGAATCCTTATATAGAAACATTCTCCCATTTTCTATGGTTTAGCTTTTGTTTATGATGCTGAACACAAATTTCCATAATGGCATTGATATATCACTGTCTACAAGTCATTACCATGACTGAGTTATTTATGTCCCTAAATGTTTACGTATTCCATTTCAACCACAAACTATTTATCAAACAAAGGCAATCACTGTGAAACAAACTCAGCCTTTTGCTTGTGAAGAATGATCCAAATATAAGCACTCTCTTCCGACTACACATTAATCTTCTATAAAATAAAAAGTCTGTCCCTTCTTCCGAGCCAGGAGCAGCAAAATGACTTCAGGATGAATTTTTGAAGTACTCTGTAGAAAATTGCTCTTTTGAGAAATCCTGGTCAACATATTTAGTTCCATATGTATATTTCATAGCATAATAGATTGGTAATAAACGTACATAACAGCAGCATATGAAAAATAGTTATTAAAAGAGCAGTAGTTATTTATTTGATAGCAATTTGCCTTCAAAGAGGAATGTACAATCAGTTATTACTTTACGTACAAAACTCATCCTATTCATATTTTATTGGTCAAGATGACTTTGTTGGGTGTTTTTTACGGGTTGAATTGTTCATCAAGTGCTTTGCAAAAGACATGAGAATGAAACTGAATTCCCTGGAGTGGGGCCCAGCTTTTGTTCTGGGTGAATAATCTGCAGTCATCCTGCAGATCCTATGCCAAACTGGACCCTGCAGGCTGATTTTGCTATTAATAATTTCAACATGGGTTGCTTGGACCATCACTTCCAGGCTATCCATCACTTGACCCATTGTATACAAATCTACTGTCTGCAGAGGCACTCCCAGAAAACAGAGACCTCCCAAGTCCATCCCCCTGTGCTAAGGCAAGATCATGCATATGTAAATCATTCCCCACAGCTTTTATCCCAACAGTTCTTAAAAAAGTCTCAGTAATAGAAGCTCCATAAACCATTCCACCTGTAACAACACACTTCTCTGCTTGTTAACTGCAGTGTTAAACACTGCGTTTATACCAGGTGCTGAAGTAATTTTGATAGAAGTTAAGAATTTAGTACTCCAAATCACTTAAAATTTAAATGAGGCACATTATTTTAGACATAGTTCAAAAGCAATCTTGGCAGGGGAATGTTGTTTAGCAATTTACGATTTTTCAGCATATTTTTCTACAAACTAAGTTTGATCAGTCCTGCTCCTAAAACTAACACTCATCCCTTCATGAAAATAATGTGAGGTACCTATATCTGTAGTACAAATCACAATAACTGAGGCTATAAAACATACATACAGAACTGCACCATAAAGTTAATGGGCAGATTAATCTCTGAGTTGTTTATCCATAAAAAATACTCTTCTACTGATTTGCATATGAGCGACATACACATTTCTGGATTTTATTATCATCATCTGTTTACTGACAACTAGGAAACATGAAAGCACTAATTTCAATGAATAACTTATTTGCTGTCAACAGTTCATCAAGCAGTCATTTTTTTGTTGGAACTAGAATACTATTGGTAAGCTTCAAAGGAATTCTTTTTGTCTAATTTTTCTTTTTTCTTTTGAATGAATCAAATTTCTAGAATAAATCAGCTAAAGGAAACAAAAAACAAAAAAAGGAAACAAAAAACTAACAAACAACAAAAAAAAGCCATAGAAATGATCGTGCTGTGGTGTCCTGGGCAAAACAATATGTGTCACCCTAAAAGTAGGCTGGCAGTGTTCCTTTGCCAGGTCCCACCCTAGGCCAGCCACTCCTGGTGCAGATCCCTGCTAAATTCTCCAGCAGGCACAGGGCTCTCCAGTAAGGGTTCTCCTCACTGACATTTATGCAACAGAAAAGCAAAAATGAGCCGGCCTTTGCTGTGACAACTCACACCAGTCCCCAGAGAGCTGCAGAAGTACAAAGCAGCAGATAAAATGAAAACAAAAACTGAACGGTCTTCGGAATCCCAGGAACTGTGCCTAGTAAACAAAGGATGTTTGTGCTGGGAAGTCATGGGGTAAGACATGGGGCTGGAGAAAAATCACCTCCAATGACACATGTGCATCAGTTCATCATTAGGGGGAGTGTACAAGCCTGTCATGCTCTTAAGATATAAGTCATAAGCAATTGATTTTAACTTCCACTGCCCCAAGAAGATGGTAACAAATTAGAAATTTTGTCCAAGATGTCCTTATAAAGGCGAGGACCCAGCAAGAAGTGGTGGGTGAATGTGGATGGGACACCACTTGACAAGAAATGACAGCTTTTCCAATGTCCAGCTGCAACACTAATGTCTAGCAGGTCCAGAAAAACCACATCACCACCAAAGCATCTTAGGGCTCAGCTACTGAAGCTAAGCTTTGCTCGTTAGTTTTTAAGACACAGCCACATTGTCATAGTCAAGTGTGGTTTTAATTGCAGTCCAAATCTATTAAGGGTCATTTAATTGCTATTCATCTCCTGTGCACAGGGAGCTGAGCTGATCCAAACCATTTCAGGGCTTTTTTAGCTGGGCTGCCTTTGAACAGAAGTAGATGAGAAAAAAATATGACCTCTCTGTGTGGCTCAGCCTTGAGACAGTTACCTTCAGACAGTACAAACCAAGGACAATTTTCCTTAGACTGTTCACACAACTGTAAGAGGACCTGGACTAGCAGATGGACTGGAAACCTCTGAACACTTGAAAATTTAGATTATGTGAAACATTGCTTGTTAATTATTTTTTCCTAAATTTGGCTGGAAAAGGAAGATTTGGGAAGCTATCCAGGCAACAGACTAGGACAGGAAATTTGGAACCAAACCATGGAATACAGACATGTGTTGTGCCTTTCTTATTAGCAACATGCCAAATCCAAAGGTCTTCATCAGACTCCTTGGCTCTGAGGGATTAATTAACAGTTGCTGCCAAGAGCTGTATGATAGTATAGTACATATCCCATTTCTCTTGCAGGAATGTGAGCTTATTTCAGTGAGTCCTACTTTGTTTGATATCTACTTTTTAGGAACTGAAAAACAGATATTCTTGCTCAAGCTCACAGTGCAATTTTGTTTGTCCTGGTAAAAGAGCAAGGATGAAGCAGGCTTGCCTGTAAACAATTTCTTTTTCTTTTATCAGTTCTACATTCTCCACAGATTACTTGTCACAATATCAGAAAGGCACCACTTGAAAAAAAAATAGGAGCCTGACTCAGGTATTGGACTACTGAGATAACACTGCAGAATTGGGTTCAGGGGAAAATACAAGCAAGATAACATATCAGAAGTTCAGCTTGCTAAAATAATATTATGTTGTGGCCCTAAAATACCTCACACTTTAGATACCTTACAATTAAAAATAACTACCAGAGTGCAATATTGGAGAAAAGACCATGCTAGCAGTGAATCCCAGAGGCTGTGAACAAGGACTTTTTATTTCTTGGCCCTTAATTCATCAACTGCTAAACCCAAAACTGTCAGTATAGCTCTCTAAAGCAAGTGTGTGACTGTGTGTGTGTGAGTGAAATGCTTTTAACAGTTTGTCAGAGCAGAAGCACCAATTTATCCCTGGCTCAGCTCTGCTGACACATTCAGAGCAAACGAAGGGCCCTGCAGTGAGCGAGCAGGGCTGGGGCTGCCCGGGATCTCCTGCCGGGGACAGCCCCAGGCAGGCAGCGGCTCCTTCGGCAGAGTGGGGCAGGTGTGCCCTAAATGCAGATAATTGCCTGGGCTGCTGAAGCCAACACGTGCTGCTTGCAGTGCCAGACACAGCAGGTCCCCCTGACTCCTCATATCCCCATCAAACCTGCCCTTCATCGGGATCTGAAAAATATGGCTCAGTTGTACTTTATCCTGGCAGCCACAGCCTCTTACCTCTGTCACGAAGAAAACAGGAGACCCCCACCACAGCAAAGGCTGGTCAAGAAGCAGAGAAAGTTTCCCAGCTTTACTAATCATAAGTGGTAAAATACAGATGACTCAAATTTGACTCTGACTGGGTTTCTTGGAAATGTGTTTAAATGTGTGTTTTATATTGTCAATGTAAGTATCAGAGTTGTTCAAGAGAATCATCAAATATTTTTCAAACATTAATGGGATAGCATTTGCCATTTAGTATTTTATCATGTGGATTTTCCAGGTGACAGGAATAATGTTTGCAATCAAAATAGGATATCAACTTCTTTTTTTTAAAATCTAATAAATAAGTCTGAAATTTACTTCTCATCTCTTGCTGCATGTTGAGGCAACATAGATCACCTCTTCTAGCTTTCTCTTAAAAAAATGGATAAAAAAATTTCTTAAATAATGATCTAAATTTTTTAATTTAAAGTAGATCATGTTGACACTTTAATGTAATTATGATGGAAGCATAAATAAAAGCACACCTCTTAAAAGCTAATTTAATAATTTGAAGCAATTATCTTAGTTTACATATTGATGGAATTAATTTTCTTACACAAAATTAAAAAACAATTTTAAAACATTAAATTCAAAAGTAGACTAGGCTTAAACTATGTTATATGGTTAAATTATACCTAGATACAATACTATATTATATAGTATGTTCATATTACAAAATGCTGAGGTACTGATGTTTAAAAACTTGAAAACTGAAGCAAGTATGTCCCCATCCTCATAAATCCATACTGAATTTAGGTTTTAGCACAGTTCAATGAGTTGAAAAGCAATAAATCAGCCCTAGAAAAATAGGTGAATATCTTAAAAACACACTCCTTGCTCTTCAGATTCCTTTCTGACTTGAATTTTGATGGTGTGCATTGCTCCCAGCCCAGCTGAGTGGATGACAGAGGATGCAGTTTGTTTGTCCTGGTAAAAGAGCAAGGATGAAGCAAGTTCCTCTTCCCAAGGAAGCAGCAAAACACTCCCTGCCAAGGGGAAATGGTGCCCTGCTGAGGCTCCAGTGCTGGGGGCTGACAAGCAGCTCTGAGTGGGGCAGGAACACCCAGGGGCTGAATGAATAAAATGCAGAGAGAAGAGGATTCTGGCTGGAAGTCTGCCTAGGGCTTATTTAGAGAGGCTGAAAAAAAAAATTTTTTTTCAATCATTCCCAGAGACATATTGGTACAAACATCTTTGTGCTGCTAAATCTCCACTCATTTTCAAATTTCACCATGCTGGAATATAACGTTTCATACTAAATCTATGTTTTCTCACCCTCTTTTCTTCCCAACTCTGTATGATAGATATCTGTGAAGTTTTATTTCTGCTGAAGGATCTGGTTACCTCCTGCCCTGGCTGGAGCTCAGCTGGGTGAAAAGGTTACGTCCCAGAGCTCAGCAATAGCTCCTCACCACCACCTCCCTGGGAAACACTGGCACGCTTTCACACCACTCACTGCAAACTGCTCAGCCGACAGCTCCCTAACCTGATTCAGTCAAACCCATCAGGTTCAGTTAAACCGAAATCAAAAGCACCCACCCAGGCCAGGGAGTTGTCAACCCCAGCCCCTCCCACTGTTCTCACCCCACCTTCCTACCAGAGGTCACCAGCTCCTCAGAGCTCCCACTTTAACTGATGGGTTTGGAGCTTTTTAAATACCAATAATTGCAGAAGGTTTTTTAAATGCAGTACAGTGAAAGAAAGAACTCAGCTCAAAATAGACATGTGTGGAGAAGGATGATTTCTGGGCAAGGGTTGGAACAAACATCCTTGTAGGCAAAGATGGGTGGCAGCTGGAGAACCTCACCCAAACTGCTTCTGCAGAGTTGCAGTTGCTCTTCTAACCCAGATTGCTCTAGGGAGCCTTGCTTTCAGCTGGTGTTTAGGGTAACGGGCTTTCCCACTTCTTGAGATGGCCAAACACAGCCTCCTCGAGACGAAATTTGAAAGGTTTTAAAGACTGCTCAGATTTCAAGGACACTAGCTATACATCCTTTCCATATATTTCTATTCACTCAGAAAAAAAAAAAGATTTAAAGCCTAACACTGAAGATGCAGTGACTATTTATAAGGCAGTCTGGTCAGAACTGTAACAGCTCTTTCTGTCTATAAGGTAACTGGTAAGTTGAGGTGGTAGAGAAGGAAAGGACTATAGTTATTATGCAAACTCAGAGGAAAGGGATTTGGGGAAGAGAATGAATTATCACCCTGAAATTCAAGGACAAGATAAGATATCCCTAAACCTCAAAAACTGAAAGCTATTTAGGAAGAGTTATGGCTTTGTACTTTTCCCTGGGTTTGAAGTCCCTGTCAATAGTTATATTTTATTTGTAAAATGCATTTTTCAATTTGCATTTTGTGTATTTGCAGACTTATCTGATGTTACATTCCTCTTAAAAAAACCCAAAAAACAACTAAAGGCAGTGTCCACCACCTGTCCTCCCACTACTAGCCAACAAATCTTGTTCAGCCTGGGTTATTTTCTCTGTAGCTTACAGACTCACTTTTACCACCTCCACTTCTCTCAGTAACTCCTCAATACTGTCAGGCTTCACTGCATTTATTTAGCTGCTAGCATCAGAAAGGAGGAATCTGACTTAAATCTTTACTGCAGATTTCCTTGCAATTTAACCCAAAATAGCAATGGGGCATGCTTGTCCAATTAAGGCATTAATTGTACCAGGTGATTCTCTGATCTACACTGCAAAATAGCTATAAAAAATAGCAAATGCTTAGCTGTGTGATCCATGTTCTGTGCTTGACAGCCCAAAAGGGAATGGCTCTCATACTTGCCATTCCATTATTGAGCTCTTTGGTCCTGCTAACTTTTGTAGGGCTTTTTCCTTCTGCTGGAACCACGATATGGCAGAGCAAAGCAGCAAGCAACACTGCCAGCCCTGAGTGAGCAGGCAGAACACATTCCACCAAAAAGAAGGAAAAAATCTGGAAAAATCTGGTAAAAGCAAGACATATTTCCAAAGCTGGATCTGCAGAGAATAAACGGATGGAGGTATTTCTGAATAGCTATCCTGAAATAACCTCTCGTGCAGACACCATGGCTTCATCTACACTGTGTAGGAAAAGCAGGCGTGCAGTCAGATTCACAAGCTGTCACAAGCACACAAACCTCAGTCTGCTCTCAATTTTTAAAATATGTCTTCATGTACCAAGGCAGTTTCCAGCTAGTTCAAAACTCCATTCTCCTTCATTCACTCCTTAATTCCAGTGTTGAATTTTTACCATCAAACTAATTCACCTACTCTGCCATGTACCTCTCCCAGCTGTTTCCCCACTCCACTCCATTATCTTTTCCAGACTTTGAGTAGTTCTTTTCAGCTTCTGTTATACCTCAGGTGAAAACAGTTTTATTCTTGACTAACTATTATTTGAGATAGAATTTAAAAGGCAACCAGGTTCAGGCGTACAAAGTCAACACAGCCATTTGGGACTGCACTGCAGACTGTCCCTAGCTTCAAGCCACTCCTAGAGCAACCTTCTCAGTGCAGTAGGGATGGTATGAAAGATCCTTTGGTTTTTTTTTTTCAATTTATCCAAATGAGAAGGATCCCACTATCTTTATGTATATTAAGAAATTGCAAACATACATGACAGAGATTGCAGAAACTATGATCTATTAATGTAAAGAAATATCACTGGGAAGCCCAAAATCAAAATTATTCAGGGAAATTCACAAAGACTGCAGAGACTGGTTCTTAGATAATTAAATAATTCTTTGTACAAAACTGAGATAAAACTTGAGGTAAATTGATATGGTCATCAAAGGTTCCAGCAAAGGAGCAGCATCTTAGAGCATTGTTTCTTTTTGTTTAACTAGGTCACTAAAAACAGTTCTTGTGAAAATAGTTGGAGGATGCTCCTTTCTTTTGAGCCAGTGAATCCATTAGGAGCTAACAATTTGGGCAGGACTCTGTAGCTTTCCTGAAGATATTTTCTAAGGCCTGAAGATAGATGAGATTGAAAGAAGTAGGCTGGTTTACAAAGTTTGTTTGGGTAGGTACTGCCAAAAAATCCTCTCAGTTTTGGGTTTCTAGAAGCCGTGGCTGCAAGAAATATAAGAAAATACTGCTACAAAAGGTTTCTTTTGACATGGCTATTATTTTGCATGAACTTTCCAACAGCGCCTGTGTTTCTTTCTAGCATGGTAGAAACATATACTTTAATCAGCAGTAAATTGAGCCTAAGATGTTAAAGTATATGGTTTCTTTTCCATTATGGAGGAAAAAAAATCCAAATTTTCTTCAGAAAGTAGAAAATTTCACCAAAAAAAATGGAAAAGTAAAACATGCATTACACACTTTATGGGTGGCTCTGTCATGAAGTCTCTTTGGCTCAGCTTTGGGATCACTGCAGCACCAAAACTTGCACTTGCATTTAGAAATCCCAGAAGTACAACCCTTCTCATCAACAGTTTGGTCTTATTCCAGGCAGCAGAAGTCATTCTGGAGATTTCCTTCCCCTGAGTCAGTAAAGAATGTCTCAGAATCACTAAGAGGAGCAGCTAGAAAATTGCTACAAGAGCTGGAACTGTAATAAATCACACAGCTAAGTCAGGGGGGAAATGTTTGCTTCCTCTTGCAAGACCTGACAAAGGGGAAAACATGATGCTCTTAGAAAAGTAGGCTTTGTCCATTCCCACTTTGGCATTCTTAGCCCTTCTCTGCTGAAATGATGTTTGCATAAACAAGAATTTTTAAGCTTCTGAAACAAATTGGTCTTGCAACCCTCACTGCTTCTCCTAATAACCAAAGAAGAGTAATTCCTGAGAAAAGTACAAGCTAAATCTTTAAAAAGGAGAAGAAAATGTCCCCTTTGTTGTAGGGAAATGTCAACCTGATGCGCAAATGAAAAAGTCAAGGCTAAAAATACTTATTGCCAAGCCACTAAAAAATGACTGAAATTGTGTTTTCTAGTTAGTGGCTCCACAGATGTTTACTTTAGTTTTAAAATAAATGAAAAATTAACACAAAACCTATAACTCTCCAGTGCTAAATAAAGCATTTCGTTGGTATGTCTAATGCATTAGGGTTCTGTTTAATGTAAATAAATGTATCAAAATTCATCTGTTGCCAACAGCAGCAACAACATACGAAGGGAAAGCTCATATTCCCTGTCACTTTACCAAGTACTTTGCTGCTGCACTAGAATTACTGCTAATTAACAGAGGCATGACTGAGAAGAAAATTAGGCCTCATCTCTAATGTAGATCTAAACATATTGCTGGTGCTTAACATATAAGTGTAGTTAAGAGAAACTAATTTTCTTCCTCTATGCAACCACTCTTACTAAATACATCCTTCTAAATGCCAGGCTCCCTGATGAAGTAAACACTGGGTGAGTCATAAGCTTCTTTAAATGCAATGCTACCATACTGAAAAAACTGGAAATGACTTTTAATTTTCCCTTTAATGACACTGAAGAGTGCATATCTGTGAGATGACCAAGTCTGACACCCGAGGCAGAAGTACAAATGCAGTTTCTTATTGTCTGTAAATCATCGTCCATTCAGTACTTCTTATTCTACTATCTTGCCTTAGCTTTTCTCTTCTCAAAATTCAATAAATCATATCATGAGATTTAATCATAGCTTTCTGTATGAGTTATGAAATAATCATTGTCTGCTACATTATTTCTCCTTGATAACTTTGTTGCATAGTAGAACTCCAGACAATGTCCTCTGCTTCAAATAGCTAATTCTTTATTAACAAAGAAACAACAGCAACAGCCCATAATAATCCCTTTCATTATGCTCCAACACCTCAGAAAGTCCTTGGTGGTTTTTTGTATTTTACTCAGATATAGAAGAAAGAGATCTCCCAAGAGACTGCCAAGAAATTTAAAAAAAAAAAAAAAGGGTGGAGGGCAGAAAACATTTATTACTTATCAGGAGTTTAAACCTGAAATTTAGAATCATGGACTAAAATAATTATTATCTTCCTGAGATCAAGTTGTAGAGCTGATCTGAAGCACAGTGGACTTCATGTCTGAACAGGAAAATGAGATTACCCCAGCACTGCTTGTTCACCTCTGCCTTGCACAAGGACAAAAAGCTTTCTGAGAGCTTGCACCTCTCCCTGGCTGGAGTCTCACCAGCTCTGAGACAGCCCAGGCTCCTCAGAGCAGCCTGGTGGAGATGGTTGAGTTCAATCACTCCACAAGCAGGTCAGCTGAAGGGAATAGCCCAGCAGGAAGCCAGCTCTAGCTCTTTCTGGGTCCTTGCATGTGCAGTCTGAGGGAAGGACAGTGCAGTGGCCCAAGCAGCTCCAAAACTCTGGATTTACATTTCGTGGGGATGTCTGTGTGTCATGGCAATCATACTGATGGGTAAAGACAAGGCTTTACTTGGTGAATCTAGTGGAAGTGTTGTCTACAGAAAGAAAGGTAAAACAAGAACAGGCAACTAAAATTTATTTACATGCACTCTCCTTAAATTCATCCCAACTTTCAAGCCATTTACAACTTTGCTAATGTCTTATCTGTCTCTCCAGCATTGTTCCTGGTTTGTTTCGGCTCCTTTCTGTTTCTTTATGTTCCTGTTGCTCTTTTAACTGCTTGGTTTATGCTGCCTCATTCTGCTTTTATCATTGCTATTTTTTTTTTTGTTCTCTCAGCTTTCCAGTGTTCTGTGTATTTCTGACTAGTTGCCAGTGAACAACTATATTCTGTGCAAGTCAGGTGCCTTATTACATAAGAATCCTCTGAAAAATAGTTGTGTTTGTTTTTCCAGTTACACTTGGGAAGCTCAAACTATCCACAGTTCTGTTCTAGAGTAAAAGATAGGAAGCTTGAAACATCTATTTTGCTTGAAACAAAAGAGTATATTAGGAATCACCAAAATTAGCTGGTTTATGGAAATAGTTTGTATGGTCAAGACAACTACATGAATTACTGTCTTTCTCCATTGCATCTCAAATGAAACATGATATATACTTTAGCACTCCACCACCACCTTCAAAGTATTTTCTGCTACTGTAACTCCACTACCTTTAACTAAGGCAGCACTGATTCATCCTGCATGGGAGTGAAGGAATGAGGATAAAATGTTCTCTAGATTTAGCAGAAGACATTGCCATGGATCTCATTTTTGTGGTGATATCAGAAGCCAGCTGTGGTTACCTCCTCTTTGCCATCATGGGGTTAAAATACTCTGATGTTTGATAATAAAAAAAATCTGTTTACTAAAGAAACTTGAAAGGTTTTACTCCACCAACTGAACAGCCTTGAAAGAATCAGGTGCCTGCTCATTTCACAGCTACCATAGCACATAAGAAGACTCAAATAAAAAGTGACCATGACATACAGCATCATGAAGTTCCAGACCTAAAATAAGGACTTGTGGAGTGCTCATGTTTCAAAATACAATTTTTGCAGTCTTGCTAAAGAAATGCATATTTGCAAACTGTGGCCACATCATCTTTACATCCAATTTGCTAGTACAGCATTTTATCTGTGTATATTTTAATATTGGAAACAGATGGGGCTTCTGCTGTGCTGAAAATGGAGCCGGTAGTTCAACTGTTGTCAGTAGAATTGGGTGCCAGCTCCACTGCTCTGTTTTGGGACTGCTTCTCTCCAAATTCAGCTCCCAAGCAGTTCCAGACTGCCTCAGTGACAGTGTAGACAGAACTCTCAATACAGAAATTCAAGGGGCGCTGCATTCTCCTGGGACAGCCTGTCCCTTTCTGATATCAAATGATAGTTGCTTGTTAGGGGAAATAACAAACGTTAGAAGGAGGTATTTGAAATAACATTTTCTTACAAAGAAAACAAACAAATTAACAGACAATGAGAGTGACAAGACTGGAAGCTCATCTATTTGGGAGCAGTAAAGAAAGTCAGTCTGAATTAGTGAGGGCTCTCAACACACAGGTGAGATACAAGATGTGAGATGCTGTGAATTTAGAGCCTAACCTTAAAAGCCCTTGCAGCTGTGTTTGTGCATCTTTCTGCCACCCAGAAAATGAAAGACAATTTATCCCTTTTACCCACTGTTTATCTCTTTGGGTGTGCACATAAACAGCTGCCTCTGGTTTTTAAATCCCACCTTACCCAGCAGTAACATCTGGATGCAGTGCACACCTAGGGCTGTAAAGTGATCACACATTAAACTCCTGTGGCAGGAACCCTGCATTTTAATTAGAATTAAAATACTATATCAATTTAGCATAATTAACATTCCTAGTATGCTGACCAAAGGCTACTTTATTCTGAGTGTAGGTGTTCACAGAAA
This sequence comes from Thryothorus ludovicianus, assembly GCA_013397245.1. Classification (NCBI taxonomy): domain Eukaryota; kingdom Metazoa; phylum Chordata; class Aves; order Passeriformes; family Certhiidae; genus Thryothorus; species Thryothorus ludovicianus. The sequence continues at coordinate 592,091 of VZTB01012894.1, read as the reverse complement.
GACTAAACACTTTTTAATTTAATCAGTATTAAGTGCCAGTGGAGGCTGGGGGTCTGCTGCTAACAAGCCCTCAGATATCATCATGTGCAAGTACTCATAAGAAAAAGCAAGCTGCATGTGCTAGCTTAACTCCCTCACCTTATCTGCTAAATTATGGTGTCCTATTAAAACATTTCACATTGTTTGACAGTTAACAAAGTTATGTAAGAACCAGATTTGTGAGACACCTTGATACTGATTTCTGCTTAAGTATTTAATTAAGTGTAAACCAGCCATGAAACCCTGGACTTGGGGATAAATAAAGGTTAAAGAAAGAAAAGTAAATATCAAATGGAAATTAAATGCAATAAAGGGGGGTTTTATTCATTGTGGTATTTTCCCAGGTTAAGCTTCTGTGAATTTCATAAATGGCATCATCTGTTAACTACTTAAGCCAGATAGCAACCTCTACAGACTATCCCAACAAAATTCTACTAAATTTTTCTAGAATGACTATGAAAAATTGAGTGATATTGAAATGAAATGGAGTTTTCTCCCACACTCCCTGCCTGCAGCCAGAGAAATGGACTTAGGGAAGATCACCTGTGTAGTTGGCATTTTTGGAAGTGCATAACTAGTTTAGAAGCAATAGCATAATTGAAATGTTTCCCTAGTGTTTTTTTCAAGCCATATAAATACTACTGAAGAGTGCATCCTCTGGAAAGACAGGCTCAGCTCTTCAAACCAAAGAGGTTTGGAAAGCCATCTGCTCAGCACACACTTGTACCATGTATAATCAGGCACCAGGATGTAGAAGCCTTTGTGAAATCTCAATTTCCCCACAGGGTGACTTGTCAAGCCCGTGCCAGGACACACACCTTGGTGAAACCAGCAGCTGCTCATGGGAAGATTGATGGCACAGCAGATACCCACAGTAAGTAATTCAGAGAGTAATGTCACTATTATGACTGCCTGGGGGTTTTAACAAATCAGTTTTAGCTTGGTAGAAATCTGCTTGTCAAAACCCAAGCTAACCACTGAAACATGACCACCAATTGAACACCACTACCAAGAGACATTTTATTTGCTCTAGAAAAGCTCATAGGTAGCCAGTCCTGTGACATGAACATCTCACATCTGAACAGACAAATTTTTTCCCTGCTCTTCTGAGGTTCTTCCTTGATTTTCACCATGGTCCTTGTTGCAAGGTAGTAAGAATGAGTTTTGTCCTAGGTCCAGCCATGCTGGATGGGGGTCTTTGCCCCAGGGTGTTGCTGCTGCTGCCCTGCTGCTCCAGGAAGCTGTGTGCTCACACCTGCTCAGCCACTTGTGTGATGGGGTCACTCAAAACCGCTATTCAAATAAATTTCTTCTCTTTCATTAAAATTAAAAGGCAGCAACCCCACAAATATCTTGAGCAGGAGACTTGAGGCATCAGCAGCATGCAGCTGAAGGGTACTGGCTATAGCCAAGATCTCCATCCTGGACTGAAGCAGAGATGCCACTTCCTGTGTTCAAAGATACAAGATCAGCCACCCAGCTTCTCTGCGTGAACTTTTTCCTACTTTCCTTCCTCCTTGCAGGAAGGAAAGATTTACTTAATAGGCACAGTCAGTCAAGCCTCAGCACCTCTCCATCACACCAATCAAAAGATTTTTTCTATATGATAATATACTTTTTCTGGCTAAATGAATATTTATTTATACAACATAAGTGACACAGCCCAGAAAATGGAAACAAAGGAACCAGCAAACCTAGAATTTAGAAGTTGTCACAATTTCAAGTTTTTCTAGGTCTTAGAAATGTATTTTTTATCCTTCTCAGCTTACAGGATGATGTGCAGCTTCAGTCAATTACCTTGAGTTTCTGAAACCCAAGTAGGTACTAATTATGTAGGCAAATGCACCATTTTATTGTTGTAATCCATTAATCCATTTAATTATTTCATCACTATTCCTTCTTGATGCTCATCTCCCCTTTTCCTTCCCCAAAGCTAGAGAGCTGATTTATAAAAGCCTTTCAGTTCCTATCTGTAGCATTCAAAATCCTTTAAAAAGCTAATCTCAGGTTTTGTTTCATTTGACACTAACACATTAAGCCTCTGAGAACTCTCTGTATTGTGCTGTCAGCTTACATTTCTTAGTATAGAACTGAAAAGATGAAAATTAAGTGTCAAGCCAGGGCTCCCTCCATCAGCACTGGTAGGTAACTGGTTCAATCTCACCTCCTCAGTGCATTTTTGAAGGCAGCTGAACAGATTTTCTCCCTCTGCAGGCCCAACTTTCATTTTCTCTGCAGCTGTAACACATCCCTGCTCTGAGGTCCCATCAGCATTGCAGGTAACTTGCAGGAACATCCCAGGCTTTTCAGTACAGGCTGTGGGTACCAGCTCACATCAATATCAGCCACATCTTTCCCATGCTGAGGGAAACAGAAATTATTTATGCTTCTGTCAGGCTGCAGTGTTGTTTGCTCCCAGCCAGACACAGGAGCTAGGCATATTTGCTTTTGTCACTCATGACAACAGCCTGCAGCTGATAAAAGATGGTATTTTCAACTGGTTTTCAGAGTGCTTTCACAGCATGGACACTGTGTTCCCACCTTCTGCCTGTGCACTGGGTTCTCTATTATGTGAGACAGGAGGTGGCTCATGCTGCCCAAGTACATTTTTGAATCTGATGGTCCATGGCCTGACATCACACACCAGTGATACAGAACAAACACGTGTCAGACCCTTCCACTGCAGAAAATAGAATTTTACAGAAACTCTGTGCTTGCATAAACTCCCTGTAAGAGGTGCAGAACACAAACTCTGGGCTTGGTGCTTTCTTGCTGGGGAGTGGAAGGGAAGAGGTGTCCATGCTTTCATTTCGGTGTCCAATTGGTTTCTCCAGGCCTCAGCCAAGCCCCAGAGGGAAAGGGGCTCCCTGCTCTCTGAGAGCTGCCCACACACAAACTGCACAGCAGCTGAGGCAGGAGGGCCCCACTGCTGGAGTGCTGTAGCTCCCCAAAGAGCTTCACTTCTGCTGCAGCAGCTAACAGGCTGCTGGTAATAACCTGAATTTGTTCCTGGACAGCTCTAATAGTCTAACACTGGTCAACATTTAGTCTGCTAAAATGTCATCTCACAAGGTGCACAGCAAATACCTTGGTCTCTGCTGATCACAAATAAAAAGATAAAATTAGATTAATTTCATTTGGATGCTCAAAACTTCCCCTTGGAAAGCTGCTTACAGAAACCTGGACTAGCATGCAAAAATATCATGAGCAGGAAAATAGAGAAATGTATTTCATAATATGCATACATCTGTATGCATAATGCATACAGCAAATGTATTCAAATCGCATCAATGTTCCTATAATCAGAATATAAATCAAGAATTTTTATGATGGATTGTCCTGTGATTGCTTGAAAGTCAGCCAGTAGCTACAGTTAAGAATAACTAAGAATAACTAATTTACAATGCATTTCTAAGTAAACTACCCCTACCTACATACACATATAAATATTTACACACATGTGTATAAAATGTAAAGAAAAATATGCATTATAGACAGCCTATGTAACAAACTAGCCTGTTTTTAACAGGCTAGTTAACTTGAAAAATCATGCACACATAATAATCAGTGAGTGCATATTCCTATATTATATTCCTTTGAGACCTTTATTTGTAGGATTTTCAGATGTATAAATACTTGATCAGTATTTATAATATGCAAGGATAAAAGCTTTCTACAAATATTTATGCTAGTGAAAAGAAAAAAATTAAGCACTTCTCACAAGCTGGATAGTTCTTTAATGTGTTTTGAGTTGCTTGCTAAAAGGAAAAAGGTTATTCAAAAAGCCATGGTTGCTGCTGCATGGAAAAATACAGGTAGATCCTGAAAAATAGATCTCAGTATCATCTCCTAATCCAAAATGAATTTTGGTCTAGTCACAGATCACATTAGTGGGTAGTTTGCTTTAGCTTGCAAAAACAAGCAAACCTCTTTCTACAATGTCTTATGATGAAATGCTTACTCTGTGCAAGAATAAATGATGCATCAGTAGGTTTAAAATAAAAACAGTGTTTAGATTCTAAAACTGCTGTGACTTTTCTAGAATCCATAGCCAGAAAAAAAAAAACCAGTGTTATGACTAATTTTTGCTAGATTCAGTCCTTTTATTTACACAACTGAAACTGAATAGATGTGCTCTGGATATTGGTGAGTGTGTAGAGGGCTTTGCAAGCATTTTTATTGCATGAGAACAATCACTCCTCTCCTAAGTAATTTTTAGCTTCTTGTCCTATTCTGTTAATGTATCTACAGGGAAGGAATCTCATATTAGTTGTTTCTCTGAAGGAGCAATAGAGGCAGAGTCTGCTCTCCCCTGTGGTACAGCAATACCTGGGCCAGGCTCCATGTGATTCATTCAGAGTTAATGGAGAAAATCAGGAAAATCGGCACCTCTGGAACACATTCCCTTTCATCCAGTAGCAGACAGCTTAACCAGACTGCAGAACTCTCCCTCTAAAGTGTTTAGTGCTCCCCATTCCTTGCAGAAGGAATTTAAGGGAGCTAGCTCTTATGCTGATCATTATAAACAGCAATTAACCCTGGTGAATCCCAAGAACTGCTGTCCAGTCTAATGAGCCTGGTTACCCCTTTTCACTAGGTTCTTGTGAAGCAATAGAAAACTGCTCTTAGCAACATACTCTGAGATGCTTCTCAGCCTCTGGGCAGTGGGCAGGAGTGAGAAGGAGCCAGCACTCCCAGGGCAGCCACTGTGCCTCATCCCCTGCCCCACAGGATGGGCTTGGAGAGCCACCCTTACACAACAGGGCACCAGCACCATTCCCACTGCGTTACTGTCTGGGGAGAAATCCAGCAGAAAAGATGCACAAAAGGCCATTTACAAGCACACAGAGGAGGGCTGCTCTGGCAGACCTTGGGAAAACAGTCTGGATAAGAGTCTCAGGGGGAGGAAAAGGCAAAGAAGCTCTGAAAGACTCTGATCTCCAGCAGTGAAGGCTAGCCCCAGCTTTCACATCTGACCAACAAATTATTTGCATCAGGCGTGTTTATTTCTAGTATATATTCAAGCATTAAAAGCTCTTGATGTGATAAATATTTTGCTTCTGGTACAGCCAGATCTCAAACTACATAAAAACCATTTATTGCTGTTCTTTAATGTTCCTTAACAAACGCTGCATGTTTAATAGTGCCAGTGATTTTAAATATTATGATTACCTGTGACATTTTCACAGTGTTCCTCTGCTAGGAAAGACTGCCTGGGAGTAGTTAAGAGCAGCCACCAGGTTCTGTCCATTTAAGCTGGCATAAGTCCAGGAGAAGGGGAATCAATTTGAACCTTTGTACTAGGCTTGTAACAATATTTTGAAATGAGGTTTATCCTGACATGAACTTCCTTCAAAATGTAGAGCTTCTGATCCCAAGTGAATTTGCTTTGACATTTAATCAAATTCAATTTTTAGGAGAGTTTATACAAGACTTGAATAGACAAATAAAAATATTTTTCTCTCCATACATCCTTATTCACGCTCACCAAAAATTTATTTCATTTGGCTACAGAGTTGTATTTAACTTCACCAAAGTGTATCAGGCAAAAAGCTAGGACAAGAAGAGTACCTTCCCTTCTTTAAAATATATGGCTTTAGCTTGGACTGCAGGACTACAGTTTTGTCTATGAGGGCAGAGATTTACGTGGCTTCATCTGCATGCACTAGAGCACATTCACTCTTTTGACTCTCTGAAGTACATGAGAAGTTTCAGAGTGGATAAGCACAAGCTGTGCCCAGGAGTTTAAGTCCCTAAATGCTGTACCATAGATAATTTTATTTTTTATGGCCTTGGAATTGCCAGTTTACGCAATCTGCAATACAAATTCCCTCTCAAGTTTTCGTTCCATCACACATAGGACACATGGATGCTCTGCACCTGGATAATGCATTCCCAGAAGATCCACTGTCACAGTCCCATCACCTCATCACCACCCCACGCTGGAGTATGTATTGTGATAAGGCTCTGCTCATCTGCCTGTTACGGGTGATATTCAAATCCAACACGATCTGGGACGTGATTCAGTGAATTTCTTCCTGGCAGAAGGAAGCAGGAAGATCTAAGCCAAAGTCTTTCCCAACACTTCACCTGAATATCTAATAAGGAAGGCGGCAGGTGCTGAGAGAGTGAGGCAAGAAAAGAGATACAGTATCTTTCCTTGAAGGAAGACCAACAGAAATGAAGATTGTGGTTTTTTTCTGCTTCAAATCCACACAAAGGTGTTTGTAATCTCCATAAGCTCTGTATCCACTACAGTTAGTGGATAAAACTCCAAGAAATACATGGCTTTGGGATGTGTTAGGATGTGTCCAAGATGCAAGACAGAACAGGGAAATACCTGCCTTGTTTATTGTTCTCTTTCTCCAAGAATCCATTAGAACCACAGTCTGAGACAAGACTGTTATTTAGTTCAAACTCAGTTTGTTCCTCTTAAATTCTGATCAAAAGATCTACTACGAGTTAACACTGCTATGTTCTCAGACTTATATCTTGAAAAGATACTTAGATGCTGGAATTCATTAATGAGCAAGGCTGAGCAGCTTTCTCCAAGAGGATTCCATCCTAATAGCAACTTTAACAGATATGTTTTAAATATTTAAGTGTTCGCAGACCAGATTTTCTGATCTAGTCTTCCAGGTATAAGTCCCTTTAAGTCTCATTTTTATTAACAGCTGGTGACTGAATACACTAGTAAAATATTACTACTTATAATGTATTACTATTCCTTCTTGATTGCACTGAAGCAAATAGATTTTCTGTTCTGTTCAGAACCTAACCTCATGACTCTTTTATAGCTGAACAGAAGAATCTACAAGAGAGAGAGGTCATGCTGACTAGAGGTCTGAGGACAATACTATTTCTTATTTATTTCTTTCATCTAAAAAGAAAAAAATTCTAGTCCACTAGCCAAATGTTTGATCTAGCCAGAATAACATTACAGTAGTTGAATAAATTACCCATAAATTTTCAGTAATTTATACTCGTTTTATCTTTAAAAGTCCTCATATAAAATTTCATTATCCCATAACTTTTCTGCAGTATGCTGGTTAATACAAGGAGAGCTTTAGCCAAGTAAAATACAGCTATGTGGTTTTTATTATTCCCCTTCAAATAACCAGGCATAATGTTCAGCCCTGATTTAAGAGGGCATATCTTAATCACAGGCATTAGGGTCTGTCTTTAGCTCTTGATGTTGAAAGCTGGAAAGATGAAATCTGTTAGATGAAAGAGAATGTCAGTGCTTGATGTATAACCCTCCTTTCTTTCCCATTCCTTGAACATAAAATTTACATCCACAGAAAATCAAAACGTTTTTCTAGCACTATTATCAAGCTTTTATTCCCCAAGCTTTCACGTGAGAAATTATGAGGCTAATTTATATTTACTCTAAATCAATATGTTAATTACTCTGTAGTCGTTACATGCCTAACAGAATTAATGAGAAAAAGAAAACACATCTCTCAACCTCTTTATTTTTTTCCACACTAAATGTCTGCAGAAGTTGTTTAAATTAAACAAAAGAATCATTTTAGAAATATCAGTTAATGTGCAGAGGTCTGTGAAGTCAGAAAATCTATTTTTTGATTATTTATATATAAACGTGGATATAGATATATATATTTCTCTGGATGAAGATTCAGATAGATGTGTACAGTGACCCAGCAAAATGAGCTGACACCAGTATCAAAAGGGCACAGCTTCAGGAATGGTTCCATTTCCCATATCCATTTCTTTTAAAGAAGAGAAGAACATTCATGTTGACAACCAGTTCCACAATCACCCAGCTGTAATCCCTCAAACTCACATCTTTTAGCACAGTACATCAGCAAAAGGAGGAGCACAAATCATCATAATTATTGATTTGCTATGTATCACCAATGACTGCAAACACAGACAGGATCAGTCACTGTGTATCAGCTGCAGATCCACCACTAAGCAGCCTCACCACTCTGTCTGTTCCCTTATTTTCTCACCTTCTCGTGTCTTTGGATGATTGTTTAATACAAAGTAGAATGGCTCCAAACCACGACCTTCAGACAAAGAACTCTTTATCTCCTTCCTCTGAATTGGAAGCATATGTGAGTTCAAATATTTCTTTCAAATTAGTCAGTCCAAGAAGAAGCTGGACCCAGCCTTAAACTTCTGGGAATTTCCCCAAGGGGAGGGTTAATAGCTGTTCTAAGAGGACTTTTCTCCTTATGGAGGGAGAAACACAATTTAAGCAGAAGAACTTAAGCAGGACTTTAACCAAGGTAAAATGTGAATGAATCTATTGGTTTCTGTCTGGACACCTTAAGTGCTTTTAAACCACACTCCCACCTGGTCTAAGTTATTTCAGTTGGGTTTGAGGCTACACCTATAACAATAAAAAAATAAAAGCCAGACCGAGTTTGCAATGTTTGCTGATATTGCTAAACCTTTGGCTTCTCTAGTGCAGCTTTGTCCTATGCTAACTACAAATGTCCCAGAAAATGCCCAGGCTGTGAAATAGGTGAGGCCACTCTGGGGAGGGGGAAAAGCTGGATGCAAGAAGTGACATTGTCATTTTCCATCAAAGCCACAATCAAGGCCCTTGCACACTCATTTACTAAAACAAGCAAAGCCAGCCTCTCTCCCTGGGTATTTTTCACTGTTCTAGTCCCTCTTCACAAGGCAAAAAGTAAGCTAGAAGTTCAGTCCTGCAAATGATAAGTATCTGCAGCAAACCAGTGTTTATTTTTTTGTGTGTTTTCCCTCATTCTATATATAATGAGATAAACTTCAATTCTTTTTCCTTTTATTTGTATAAATAGGCAGACTGCACACTGCAATGCAGGCCCATCATGTGGCAATAACCAAGGTATGTAGAAAAACAGGTGAAAAATTAATCTCAAAAATATGGCAATACATTATCTTGAGGTCTTGGAAACCCAAGAGATGTGACCTAAACGTACCATTTGCCTTAGATGCAAAGAAAAATCCTTGAGAATCCATTTACAGACAACAAAAAAGTGGCCAAATAACATGAAGCTTTTATGCTGACTCTTTGTTGGACTACATATAAAGATATGTGTGATAGAAAAAACAAGTACTATTGATCACAAGAGAAAAAGAAAGGAGTATTTTATAACTATGGACATCTGCCAGAAATCTTACCTTGGATTAGAAAAAACTAATATTCACATATGGGGAAAACAGGTTCACTGGGAACACGCCAACAAAATGAAATTAAAACAGCAAGAGTAGGAAGCTTCAACAAATCACAAAGTGAGAAAAGACAGCGCCTCATCTGTAAGGCTGCCATCGGGTGAAGATTTTTATTCCCTTCCTTTGCCTGTCTTTAAAGCAACAAAAGATTTTGAAATGCTGATTGAGAAAGCAAATAGAGAATAATGACTGTCCCTTCCAGAAGCAATGCCCAGGACTCTCCTTGCTGGAGAGTTTCTGGAGGTTTCTGGAGGTGAAGGATCAGTTTCTGGGGAAGAAAGATACGCTATGGGTGTGCTCCAGGATAGTGCAATTTGTGTTCCTGAGCAGTGCTGGAGGCACAAAACTGCCTGTTTCACACATTTCTCTGCATATCACTCTGAGGCACAGTGATACTCTAGTCCTAAACCACGGTTAAAAGTTCAGCTCAATGCTCTTGCAAAGGGGATGGAGCAAGGGAGAGCATAGAATGTCAGGTAAGTAGTAGATCCTGTCCTCTGCAGTGACAAAATGACAAAATGGTCCCAGCAAGCAGAAGAAAGTAGAAATTAATATTAATATATTACTAAGCAGTCAGGTATTTTTCCCCTTTTTTCTTTTCTTCTTTTTTTTTTTAGGTTTTAAACATTCTTTTGTGGGATTTCTTACAAGTAGATCTAAAATAGAGCAAATCAAATTTAGATCTTGTGGAGAAAAAAAGGACAGTAGATTATTTCCTTTCTGATTCCTCAGAGGTGAAACAATATTGAACTTTAACTGTAAGAGTTTAATACAAAGTAAAAAATACCAAGAAGAAGGAGTGAAAGATCACCTGTAGACAGATGACTCAGATGCCCCATTTACTGAACAAAGCAAATTTCAATTCACGTTTCTGCTGCAGACTGAGCATACTAGGTCAGGTCACATCCATGAACCCAAAAAGTGCTCTAGACAAAAAGCCACTGTCTCCTCCGTGGGTGAATGCCTTTTCCCACAAAATTTGCAGCAGATATCTTGGCTACCTTGAAGGCTAAGGCAATCCTTCTGCTGAAACTGAACACTAGCAATATATTGGGCACATATAAACCTATAAACATTGCATAGGAGATGTTGGGTGTTAACAATTTGAAATATTAATTTAGGTGCTAATTATCACAAAGTATTCTTAGCATAAATATTTTTCACTCCTTTTGCTAATTACAGACCTTTTTTTTCTTTGCTTCTCAATCCAAGGGTATATAAACTCACATTTTATTAGTAGAGATATATAAAAGGGCCTTTCTGCCCATAATTCACTGTAAATTCCATTTATTTATTTATTTATCTTATAACAAAACTGAACAATTCTAGTGTTAAAATTCATATCAGCACTAAAGTAACACAACTTCTTTTCCTGATGTGCCAAAGAGGACCTCTCTGGCTTCAGTCTGAAAGAACTGCCATGGCCTCTCTCAATAAATGCCTCTTGGAAGAGCTTGTGTGGTTTAAGCCAGAAAATTGCTTCTTTTGAGAATGCTCTGCTGTGTGAAGGCTACATCTACATGTGTACCAGCTTCTCAGCTGTACAGTCTGTAAAATAATGTCATGGTGTTATAACAATGTATTGTGAGGATGACTTCTCTACTGTTTTGAATTTGGATGAGCACTGCTACAAAAACCATTAGAGAAATTTAATTATAAAATAACTGAACTTGTTAGTCTGCCATTCAGTGTTTAGTATAAAATTTCTCCCTACCACTGAGTTTTCCATTGTTTTGTCTATTTATTTTTCCTCTTGTGTTTGACCATATAGAATCAACACTCTTCTGTCCTCTGCAAGCATTCTGAATTGCTCTCATTTTCCTGCTTGTCTGTTTCTCTGTCTCTTTCAAATTTCATGTTATCTGCAAATATCATTAACATTGCAGATTTCCTTTTTATTTGTAAAACATGCAGGATAAAATACATGTCCTTGAAGAAGAACACATAAGATAATAACTTCGAGTGAAAAAATTACCTCAATTCAAATATAACAATGACTCAAAATATTTCTGGTACTGCATAAGAATCCTGGACATACAAAAAACTGTAGAGAGGAATGTCAGAACTGGGTAGAGTACACAGACCCATTTCTTACCTGGCAAGATCTGATTCAGTGGGTCTAAGCCAAGGGTAAACTTAATCAAGCACATCTTGCTGACATCCACTGGAGTTTGGGGATTATACACCAACCATCTGTCGAAATTAGTTCATTACATAAGAATATGCAAAGCTTCTAGGGAGTAATACATTAAATTTATCAGCACACATGTTCAAAGAATTTAAGGACAGAAATTCTGTAAATAATGAAAGCACATCATTTATTTAGTGAATCAAATGTCATTTGTTGAAGCTGGGTCTTCTATCAATGCCTGTGAATCTTAGATACCAAACTAAGCACTGCAAATCTTATTTTGAAATAGACTTCAAAGGACCTCTGTCTTGCACCCCAAACTGGTAAGGCAGAACTAAGAGCACAAAACAAAATTAGTTTCAAATGTTTGTTTGAAACTTCTTCTGTGACTTCAAAATATTATTTTATATTTCTGATTCACAAAGTTTATTGTGCCTGCATGATTTGTGTTGTCATTTGGATTCATAATGCAAGCTGAAAACATAAGAAAACAAAATAAATTTTGGCTTAAAGTAAATTAGAGACAAAAATCATTTTGCTTCTATTTATTCTACCTTAGTTGTTCAAGCATATTGCACAGTGCTGACTTTTTTTCTCCTGTTGTTAACTAGGTAAACATAATGTAGTATATGGGGTCATTTTGCAATGAAATAATGGTACAAAAAAGTAAACTAGAATCTGCTCCCAGAGCTGTACTGATCTTTGTAAATTGTGGGTGTATTTGACCTTGCTAGATATTTGTGATGTCCTACCATCTCACTCTGCACAATTACCTGTGAAGCAGTTCTAGACACAATGTCATCTGATGGCAATTAAATAAGATCAAACATTCAGAAGGTTATAGTGCACATGGATACCATGATAACCCTTATAACATATTCATTGCTATCTAATAAACAGTGTAAAAATAAAACAAAATTCTGAGAAAAATACCTTGTTCTGACTCATACTGCTGCTCATGTCCTCTGTTTGATGCCCTTTCTTTTTTGAAGTACAGCATTATCAATATTTCTGGTTAAAAAAAAAAATCTGCTCCTTTTAATTATTTCAGAGTTATTTCAATTATGATCAAACAAGACAGAAGCAAGTTTAATTGCTTTAATTCTTCAAGTTTTAGAAGCCTAGTTCTGGAAGCATCTAAATGCACATCCTTTCTTGTTTTCCCCTTGCTCCCTATGAAGAGGGAGTTATGTGCCACCCTTGCCTAGCAATAAATTAAGGTACCCCCCTACTGTCACAACAGTTCTGAAGATTGTTTCTTCACCACATTCCAGAAAGAGAGTAAACAGGTACATATGAGTGAAACAGGGTATTTTAATAAATCACAAAAAACTATACGTATCTCAAGTTGAATGAGGTTGCTCTTGAAGAATTTATCACCAAAAACATCAGAATTATTGGCATACAGAAATATGTCTGCTTGCTCCTGGAACATAGAGCAACATAGTACAGTAAAATGTACAGTGATATTACATAGCACAGACTGATCATTCCTTCTTCTCTGCTGTGGGTTCTTCTTAGGACTGGGCTGCTGTGGGCTCTCTGCCTTGGACAACACCATTTCCTGATGCCAGCTTGACAGCTGCACACACACGTCCACATCCTGGCATTCAAAGTACACAGCCTACCACCATCAGAGCTTTCTCCTTGTTCTGGTGAACACCAGTGACCTGGTTATGGGTGTTTCTCTTCCTGTTGTGAAGCTTCCATCAAGAATTTTAGCCAGATTAATTTTGTGTTACCACAAAATGAAACCTGTGATTTATATTCTTCCCTTTCCAGACCTGCAGGAGCTCTGGGTTCATCTTACCCACGCACACTTCTGCCCTGCTCTTCCTTTGCCTCTTCTCATGTTTGTTTAAGGATTTCCCTTTGGTGCTTTTTTTTATCTTGATAAGGCACTAAATGTCTTGGTTTAGATAACTCCTTCACCTGTGTGACAGCTGCAGCTCGAATATGGCTGTCTCTGGGGACTGTGCCTGTCTGCTCAGTTCCAAGCTGCCTCTCAGCCACCTCTGATGATACCTCCCTTCTGCCTCTTTCTTCTCAGCCATAAGCTGTTGAATTTCCCTGCCTCTTTCTGGTTAAAGTAGACTCAGCTTTATTTTCTGCCAATACAAAGAATGAGCTTGCCACTCTTGCCAGATGCTCAGTCTGTCCTTGAACCAAGGACACATGTTCTGAATTTCAATCATACACAGGTTGATTTGACTTCTAAGGGACATGAAAATGTGGACAAAACCAAAAATTATATCACCCTCCTGCTTCCTGTTCTGTCATGGTGCCTTAACTAGTGATTTGATGTAAATTATATTTAATTTGCTTTATTTATACAAGACAAAGGATTTCATTGATAGGAGGAGATGCTTTGGTTAAGCTCATATTAAACACATTAACTATTACCTAATAGTACTCCATTTAATTTTTTCTTCCATTGAAAACAGTATTAAAATAAAAAAGGTCTCATGTGACAAAAATAATTTCTTCAGATTAGCCTTTTTCAATGATAAAATATTTTGACAACATGTTGAAAATTTTTCTTACACTTCAGTGACAGGCTACAGCTTCCTAATGGGGTAACTGCCTCTGCTTTGTATTTTTTAAAAATTCAAAAGTTTGCTAATTGGTGCCCATATCTACAAGAAAAGCAGGTAAAACAGCATGACTACAAGCTAGTTAATTTAACATGGACAAATTGTCAATTAAATCCTCTATCATTTCATCAATTAAAATATAAGTGCCGGTATATAATTACAGCCAGAGATGATGATTTTATAGAAAGGAGACCTTACGGACCAAATCTTATTTACTTACTTAATGAGGTCAAAATTTTCTTTAAAAAAGATACCTGTGAGGATACATTTAAACTTTTATAAGGCATTTGACTTATGCATAACCAGCTGATCATCTGATCTAAAAATTAACACTCTGCTTTATTAATAAAGCACATAATAAGTGAACTAAAAAGTGGCCCACGAACCCCTAGAAATAGTCATGAAAGGGAAAACACCATGGAACTCAAGTTATTTTAAAATGATCCCTCAGGGCTGGCACTGGATTTTGGAATATATAACATTTTCATAAACGATTTTAAATAAGGCTAATGCTATCTTAGAACAATTACAGCTGACAAAAACAGGTGAGATGATAAAGAGCAAAGATGGAAGAGTTATATAGAATGATCTGAAGTAATTCAGCATATGAAACAATTAAGCCCACAAAATATTTTAATAAAATCACATTCACATTATACCTGTAGAAAGAAAAGTGCAAATCATGCCTACGGAGTAAAGGCTGTATTGGGAAAGCAGTGACTTAAAATGAATCTAGAGTTAAAATGGACAAACAAATGATAAACATAATTATCTTGTCATAAGTCTCAATATTATAAAGACACAAGGAAGATTATTATATTCCTTCAGTATATGAACCTGGGAAAACTTCAGTGCATTTCTTGATAGCACTGACATGGAAATGATGCTTCCAGTTCTGGTGCCCACATTTGGAAAGTCATGGCACAAAACTGAAGAGACAAACATGAAATTAAAGTCATATTTCTTACCTTTTCAAGAAGAGACCTACAAGGATGCTGAGTCATTCCAAGAAAACCAGGAAACAGGGGAATACAGGCCAAGTTGAACACATTCAAATTTTTCAACAGCAAGAGTGATGAAGCACCAAGACCTTCAAATCAAGACGCAGTACAACTTTGCAAGAAAGTCAGAGACCTTTTACAGCCCTTGGTTCTATCAATTTATTATAGCTTAATGAACAACCTGTCAAAGTAATAGGAAACCAGCTTGAAGCTCATTGTCATCTGACGACATCTCCCATTGAGCTAAGGACCACAAAAAAATCCAGTGACATTTACAAAGTTTTTAAACCTTTAAAGTAACACTTGAAATTGAAACAGGCAGTTCCCTTCAGCTCAACTCATTCTCTTCCCTGCCTTGGGGCACTTATTTGCAAAGAGCTTTAAGGAAAGACCACAGCATAAATGATACACAGACTCTATGTATAACAAAAATAGATTAGGTCAGATCCTCTATTAGCATAAATCATTGAAATCAAATTATTTTTTTTGGTTCAGTCTCACAGGAAATGAGGGAATTCCAAAAAGCAGGGTTTTGATAGACATGATCTTCACATAACCTAGAAGAAGCATGAACATATTGCTCAAATAATTGCAAGACAATTCAAAAATATTTTGTGATGCTGTTCGAATGGTTTGGAAATGCTTTCCATGTTAGAAAGTGTGAAAGAAGTTACCAAAAATTTTTAAATGTCCATAGGATCTATAAATTCAACCAAAAAAAATTCAACTCGGTTTACTGCCTCTCACTTCTATAAAGCTAAGATTACATCAGAAACATCCCACATCTGATGTTTAACTTACACCTTTAAAAGTGCAGAAGTAAAAGTCTTCTCAGCATTCCATTTTGGTCTATTTAATTCTTACATAATTTGTTTATTCCAAGGAAGGATGTAAGGGGGATCACTGTAAAGAGCCAGTAAGGGTGGAAAACTAGTTTCTCCCTTCAGAAGACAACATTTCCTAGGAGAAATCAGCTGAAGCTTACATATCTTGTCCCTAGAATGTTGCTCCAATAGCACTAAGATATTAGAAATGAGTCACTGGTAATTCCAGAGAGCAACATGTAGGCTTGGGGGGAAAAAAGAACAACAAAAATTTAATCATGGTATTAAATCAGCCCCGTTGATGATCCAGTGCACAACCTTGCTGAGAAAGCCATACATTACAAATGCAGGGCAGCAGTTCCCAGTCTTGTTTCCCTGACTGTCTTTTTTCCCTGAGTGAGTTTTGATAAATGGCAGACAGCAGCCTCATAGTCACCACACCAGCACCCTCAGGTGAATCCCAAGAACCTTCATAGGTTTCTAGAAAATCAGCTTTTCTGGGCAGTCTCTAACTTGTTGCTTCCCCCCTCTTGGTTGCCATCTCCTTAGGACAAACTCTAGTAGTACGTGGAGAGGCCTGCGAGCAAGTTTGCCTTTGAATACTGAGGAAAAAAGGTCTTGAGAATTTAAATTTTCTCCCCATTGTCTACCAGTTAACCAAAACTCTTGTCAACCAACACTTCTTTTCCTAAATTTCCATCAGTAGCTGGCAAAATTTTTGACTCTATTCTTATCATTCTCAACTTTCCCTGCTTGTTTTAGCTAAAGCAAGGCATTGTCATTTATCATTTTGTACCAAAGTCCCCAAGCAATGTTTTTGCATTCCTCTTCTGTTTTTCCTTATTGATGGTCACCTTTTCCTAGATCAAACCTTGGAGAAAGCTTTCCTCAATTCAGCCTCCAAGGGAAATTAAACACACAGCTACATAAAAATGTTGAATCAACAGACCATGTTCAGCAGACAGACATGAATTCACAGACAAAAATAGAAGCCTGCCTTTGCTGTTGTTTTAAAATAGCTCTTTCAAGTCACCTTTACAGGGGTTAGCTGCAGGAGCACAGAATTCAAATTAGGAAAAAGCATCATTGCCAGACTCATTGAGAGCTGAGTCCATCTGCTCCAACATCCTCCATCTGACAGGGGTTAACAGGAGATCTTTCAAAGTCAGACAAGCCCACTAAGGGCAACCTCAGGATGACAGGAGCTCTGAGGAACCAGCTTCCTCCACCCAGATTTATGAAGGGTGCCTTCTCTCTTGAAGTGTGTAGCTTTTTGTACTTTTTTCCTTCCTACAATCACTTTTATTCGAATCTCCTCTGATACATCAGGAGATTTTCTCATTATCTATTACCCTTTTTTTGATCCTATTAAGCTTCTGGCAGCAATATCAAGAGACAGTAAGGTTCAGAGGTTAATTGTGTCTTGTATTTAAAAAGTACTTCCTTTTTCCATTTTAACTGTGTTCATTTTTAAATAATGCTAAAATAGAAAGTGGGAAAAAAAATCTACAGCACAGTTTAAAATAAAAATGAAAGAGAGAGAGAGTTAAATTATGACACTCAATTCTTTCCTGTAAGCCCTGAGGGAAACCTGATGTCGCTGAGAATTTAATGTAAATTGCTACTGTTAAGGTTAGATTAGAAAGAAAATTTTAAAAATAAGTAATTTAATCAGCTCCTCAGGTGGTGTGAATCAGTTCAGTTCTTTGGGAGATTTTGAGCCTGAAGTGATTTATATCACCTGAAGATCATGCCCTTTGATCTTTAACTATCTAATAATTTTCATGGATCTCCTGCAGCCTTCTATTTTAAATCATGGTATACAGAACCAGACCTTCTACTTCACCTATGGCCTCACCTCCTTCTTCCTACACCTCATCTTCTTGTTCATAAATCCCAGAATTAGATTTATCCCTCCTTTCCAGATCCTTATTTAGTTTGTGATCCATTATAAGATCATCACCCAGTCAGTAACTCAACATGTTGTATTTTTAATGCTCCCTGCCTGCCTACAAACACACATCTCCCCCCATGTATTGAGCACCTGAATTTACTAAATTTCATCTCACTGATTTCAAATTATTCATGCAACTAATCAAGACAATTTTGAATTGTAATTTTGTCCCTCATTTTTTCTCCAGGAACTGCCCCCTGCCAGCCAGACTGTCTTTTTTAGCTCCAAACTCTGTTCTGCATTAAAATAATTTCATTCAAGTAATGTAACAAGTAGCACAACACTGGCATACTGCTGACTGTAGAGCCACCTTAGGACTTGTTACACCAAAGCTCAGACCCAAAGATTTTAAGATTTACTTTTCTCTTTCATAATATACCTATCACTGCATTGTGTGTCATAAACCTTCTACATAATGTTTTATTATTTAGCATGGTTGAACTGGATGCTCTCAAATATCTTTTACAATTAAATTAAAAATCACCCCAGCTGAAACCAGCACAGTACATCATGCTTACACAACATTATTGTTCTTCATATATTTCCCTGTCTTATTATAAATATCTCAGAATAAGCTGAGTTGGAAGGGACCCACAGGGATCATCAAGTGGTACTCCTGGCCCTGCACAGCTCCATCCCCAAGAGTCACATCATGTGCCTGGGAGTATTGTCCAACCTCTTCTTGAACTCTGTCAGGTTTGGTGCTGTGATCCCTTCCCTGGGGAGCCTGTTCCACTGCCCAACCACCCTCTGAGCGAAAAAGCCTTTTCCTAATATCCAACCTAAACCTCCCCTGACACACATTCAGGTCATTCCCTCAGGTCCTGTCACTGTCACCACAGAGCAGAGATCAGTGCCTGCCCCTCCTCTCCCCTCACAGGGAAGCTGTAACTGCTCTGAGGTCTCCCCTCAGGCTCCTCAGGGCTGATCAGACCAAGTGCCCTCAGCCACTCCTCACACAGCTTCCCCTCAAGGCCGCTCACCATCTTTGTTTCCCTCCTTGGGACACTGTAATAGTTTTGTCTTTCTTGTATTGTGGTGAATATGTCATGCTATTGTCGGTGCTTTCTTTTTTATAAGCCTGGATTGATGTGAAGGATGCTTCCATATGGAGGAAGATTGTAATTGCAGCTACACTCCTCTTTTCTGAAAGAAACAGTTTTATGCCTTCCATTTGCTTTTGACAGCTAATGAGTCAAAGGAGAATTGCTCAAAGCTGCTTGACTTATGCTAACAAAAAGTCTTGAGCTGAGCATACACAGATCTCATCTCTGCCTAAACACCTTCCACTTGTTCAGGGAAAATGCAGAAATGGTTGACACATTCAGTAACAAAAGGTACAGTCTATGTTCAGTGCCAGACAGCCAGCAACCAGAACTAATCTTGTGGACATATACTATGTAATGCAGGCAGCAATTATTTCTTCCAGAAGGATACCAGGAATACAAGTGCTATCCTGCTTTTCATCCTCTCTAAAAACCATTGGTTGTGTTCACCTACTGAGATTTATCTTACCTCCCTTTCTCTTCAACAATCACTTGGAGAAGGAAACACAACCTATAGGTTTTTCTGTTGAGAACATACAGCTGATTCACCATTTGACTCTCCACAGATGTAAACATTGCTATCTGTAAAATGTCACAGTGCTTGGCAGAAATTAATTACTGTGCCAAGAGCAGCAAACTTCTCCTGACCCTACAGAAGGTCTGACAGTGATCCAGAGAGCAAAGTACTTCAAAGAAGCAGCTGGAGCATAACCTGTTTCTTTCATCAGAAACACCAGTGCCCTATTCATAAGAATCGACCACTGATTAAGCTTTGACAAGTCAAAGGAGAAAACACACATAAAAGGGCATTTCCCATCAGGGCACACATTTAGGAATAGTATTTTCAGCCAAAGCTGATTGCCTGTTGATAAAATTACAAAACACATCTGGATTTTCCAAAATTAAGCCCATAATCTACAAAATAGAGACGCAGAGCTGTGATAGGTGAGTAATGGCAGCAAAGGTGTTCAAAGGAACCTGAAACCAATCAAGGCTTGGTCCTGTATCTCAAAGAAGTTAACAGAAAATAACTCATGGCCTTTGCAGGGCCTTAATAAAAGGTCCCTTTTTTCGGAGGAGAAAAGAGGTGATTTTTCCTTTCTTCGTAACACCAGAATCTGGCTGTAAATAAAGGAGGCCTGGGACTGTTGGGGCTTCCTGTGCAGCTGCAGAGGTACCTGTGCCCTGTGATCAAAGTGTCCAAGTCCAGCTGTGATGCCCTGGCATGGCTCCGTGGACCTGCCTCCAGATTAACAGTGGTGTGTGACAGAGCAGCATTGGAACTTTCTTTGAGGACCATTGTCCTGGTTTGGGGTAAATTTTGTGCGATGTATTTCTTCATATTATTAAAGTTAGAACCTCTGCCTAAAAGTCACTCAATCTGCTAAACTGCTGTTCAGGGAAGTTCTTTCTCCATTTGCCTAAGAAAGGGGTTTCTAATCCTTGGCTGGCTGTTCTTACAGTAGCCAACACCAACACTACCCATTTTCTTTCACTTTCCTCATCATACTGATGCTGCTGAGTCTTTTTATGGACACTTCTAGAGCTTTAGCAGCATTGCAATATGACACAATATCATCAAAGAAATAAAAAACACACGGTAGTACAAACTGAAGGACCTCCCTTAATCCAAAGAATAAATATTTTCTGAGGAAAGCATCAATGTTTAAACAGAGACAGTGTTTCAGTGGCTGAGACACCACAAATCAGCTTTGCAAGCCCTGTGTCAGATGCAAATTGATGTTAAGTATCCAGTGGCAAAGAGCAAGAAAGATGACAAGCTCTTTTATTCAGGAACTTGAGCTATGAGTAATTACATGCCTGAGACACATTTTAACTGCCTGTGTTCAGCTGCCATCTTGCTGGTCACCCGTTCTCGTTGAATCTCCATAAGGTAAATTTATTATTATTTTTACTGAGACACTTCAAGTTGGTTATTCATTTAGTTTTATAGTATTCTTTTGATGGCACAAGGTTCAAAAACACCTTTAAAACACCATTTCCTATCATAATGATAATTTTAACTCCAAAAGTTGACACAGCAAGGAAACAAACAAACAAAAAACAAGAATAAAGAAAGCATTCACAAGGGCACTTAACTGCACCATAAAGTCACTTCTCCACATAGGGACCCCCACAGGCACTAATTTGCACCAGTGTGAAGCATTTCTGTGATTTGTTTTGGCCACTACAGTCACAGAGATTCCAAGAAGTCTTTAAAAATGAAGATTTTGACAGCTCTCTATTTATGAGGAATTATGAGCTCACCTGAAGAGGAGAGCTGGCAAAAAGCATCATTATTTCTCATCTACTGCAACACCTGTAACACCGTAGGCATTTTAAAAAGTAAGGCAATATTTCAGAAGAAGGAAAAAAAAAAGATGCAACATTAAATACCGACCTTCTTAATAATAATTTGAATTTCAGCTTGCCAAGAAATGACTTGAATAGTCTCTTTGATGTGATTAGGGCAATTATCAAAATAATGCCACTTGTGGTGTACTTGAGTCACTTCACTTGGTAATATACTTCAGATACTCATGTTTATTCAGAAGGAAGATCCTAGAGAGAAATAAACTCAGGTTATCATTTAAAGAGAGAAATAAAGGAAGACTTTGAAAGAAAGATTCAAGACCCAACTGTCTATGCCATGTAAAGAAACACAATGCAGCCAACCAACCCAATTTCTCCAGCTGGAGAAGCAGCCCCGGGAGCCGCTGAATTCGGGATTCGCAGCTCCTGCTGCGCCGTCTCTGCTGCCTTGTCCCTTTCCCCACCTGCTGGTCACGCTGGAAAGCAGCACAGCACCAATCTACTCTGTAATAGGAAAATATCCGACTCAAATGATTCTGTCCTCACACCCAGCTACTTCCACTGGGCCACTAATAAAATTGTTCTGCTATTTTTTTTAGTGTTAAATTTGAGATTAGGATCCCTGATGACACACTCGAGTTAAAATAACAAAAATAAAAACAAAAAACCAATCATGAAAAAGTGCAAAATATCTGATCATTGAAGTTTTTCAAAGAGAAGACTTTTTCATGTGAAAAAATTCCCCATCTGCTTAGATTCCAGATACAAGAAGGAATATGACTGCTGGGCAAAACTCTGTAATTTTGTTCACAGCACTGTCAGATCATAGCTAACAGGTCATGTGCTCACTATGGGATTTCAAGTCACAGAAATAATCTGCCAAAACCAACATTAAATTAAAAGCAAACAAAGCAAAAGAAAGCCAAACAAATAAACAAACATAAACAAACCTAAAATTACTCAGTCTCTTCTGTTCCATAGCATAACAGAGACAAGGATAGCAATGTCTGTACCAGTTGGATTTTCTCACAATGCACCAAAGGCCAGTGAAGATAAACCATGCTGGCAGAAAGTAAAAGCATTGCCCCTAGGAAGGCTACACAGTCAAAGGAAAGAAAAAAACATGATGTACTGACAAAAGACAGACATCTTGAAAAATCACTGTTCCCTCAATATTTTGCATCTGAGAAAAGAGCAAGCAATTCTACCTTCCTCTCCCAGCTCCATTTTTTTTTTTTCCACCGGATTACAAATTTCTAACATGAAACAAAAAGGCAAAACAAAGCAAAAAGGCTCTAATTTCACAACAGTTGTATCTCTGTGTACACCCCACTCGTAATATAAATTAAGAGCAAGGGCACTTCTCTTATTGCTTATTCAGGGCAGGCTCTCCAGGAGAACTCCGGATTTTGTTTGCAGTGTCTGGCCAGCTGTCAGACAACAAGACTGACTGGCAGCTTGAAGGAGGGTGTTCTCACAGCATGACAGGTGCATCCAGCTTCAGCAGCCAAGTGCTGCTCCCTGGGCATCCATCCCCAGCCCCCCACACTGGGGGGATAGGCTGGAGACACAGCTCCGAGTCAACAACAGGAGGCTCACAGAAAAATTAGTGCAGGTGCATCCACTGATCTCTAAACAAAATTTGCTGTGATGCTCCTGCCACAAAGGCGACCGAAGCCACACTCACCTATTTAGAGCTGCTAAAACCCCTTACAATAAAATTGCAGAGGGAAGAGAGGAGCTGTGCTGCAATTGCTAAGAAGTTTTCACCTAGTAGTATTGTAATAGCACCCAATTAGAACTGGCCTACAGCAGGGTCTATGAGGACTGACACATACACTCAGATTCAATAACAGCACTCACTGAAAGCTGCTCCAGCACAAAACCACTGCCAGTGAACGCAGCGCTGCTGCAGCAGGCTCCCACAACAGAAATGTGCCAACCCCTCAGACAAAAATTGTAAGGTGCTACTCACAGTTCCAGCACAACACAACAGCAGAAAATCTTGATTGTGAAATCTATTCCTTGTGGTAATGCATCAGCATTACATTCTATGTGAATTCCCAATTTACTGCAATTTTTGTGTGAAAATACACTTCCAGTGATATAAACAGAAGTAATCTGCAATAACAAAACATATTGTCTGGCATCAGCTGATGCCAAATGTTTAGACATTTTAGTGGATACCTGCCTCATTATTTGTTTTAGCTGTCACTTGGTAAGACTGTTACAGATTTTATATTGCATCCCTGTTGATTCTCAAACATTTCTATGACCGAAGGAAAGCTACTGATTGCTCACTCTTGCCTATTTTATATAAATAAAGCTAGATTCTAGCTTATAAAAATATGGTAAGATCTCCAAAGATAGAGAGTAAAGGAGGATGTACCTTACCAGGCTTCAGCTGAGCGTGTGCAAACTTCAAGTTCAACAAGTACAGTCTATTTAAACTAGCATTTAAAACTTTAAATCTGAACAAACAAGCCCCAAAACCCCTAAGAAGCAGCCCAATTTTATTACCAAGCATAACTAGAAACCTGTGTTTACTGTCAGCAATGCTGCAAAACTTCTTCTAGAAATTGCTCTAAATCTGGGCTAATAATTGAAGTACTGACAGTAATATTGTAAACAGACAATTAAAATAATACACATGGAAAAAATTTTCTGGTTTGAGATGCATTAAAAAATCAACTGTTCTGAGGCTATACATATATATTCCATAAGTAGCAATACAGTCTTGGAATTTGCTGTCAGTTAAGGGATGGGCAAATAAATACAGTCCTTTACTGATATTTAAGGGCAAAGGCAAACATATATTTCTTTGTTATTTAATTTAGAATAGTTCTTCAGCCTTTATGAAACTGTAACTAATCTACAGATGGAAAAGACAAAACCTCCAAATCCCAGAATTTTTGACATCTAACTTCTCTTTATGCTCTGACTTGCACAAGATATCTACACAGCAAGCATTTAGCCTCTATAAAATAGGCTTCAAATAAAGCTGAATTAGCTAATGAGTAGTGATGGTAAAAAACTAAGGAGTATAACGACAGCATCATGGGAACAGTTGAGACTTTATGCTTGGATTCCTTGTGGAGCAAGAGTTTTTTTATCAAGTTGAGATGATTCTTACTCCACGTAGTATTTCATCCATTGCCAAATCTGGATTAATGCACTTTTAAGGCTGTGGATCACATAGGAAGCAACAAGATATAGAATTTACATAAAACAGCCATTTTATGCCTTCAGCAGTTACTTTCCCATACAAATGTGAAATTATATAATGTTGGCATTTGGATGCAAAAACGTTCTAAGTCTTACCACTTCTGCAGACAACAGGGAAGTTTCTGTAATTCCAGGAGATTTGCTGGCTGGCTTGCCACCTGCAGGGATGCCACACATGGAGGGGAACAGCCCTCACTGATCTGTGACACAGCTGAACGTTGGTGATTTCAGAAACAGCCTCTACAGAGGAGGAAACGTGCTACAGCCACAGCAGCTATTCTAGTTATAACACTGCACAGATAATAAAAAATTAAGTTTTAAAACTAATTCACTAGTCTTATCATGTATATATTTGTAACTTCAAGTCAAGCACATATTTCATTACCCTTTTAGTGTACAGAAGGAAAAAACCCCTCAAAACCAGTCTTCTTCCAGCTTCTTAACCCTGATTTCCTCCAAGCCCACCTAAAAGGCTCCACAGGCAAACTCAGGAAATCACCCTTTTCAAGTAAACACATCCTACCCAAAGGTGAATTAAGAGGGTAGGCACCAATGACTGGAAAATAGCTGAAAGTCTATTTTTCCTCTTTGCACCATTTGGAAATAATCTCCATCTGGAGACAGCATGAACTTTATCTTACAGGGGCCTCCTCCTCAACAAACATACCAGTATGTTTACCACAATAAATAAACATCTTGAGGAATTCTTTTTACTCTGCACATAGCCAAACAAAGGCTAACTCAGGCAATATCATCCTTTCATTACATTCAGGTTCATGCATTTTCCTCTTCTTTCTCATCTCTTGCCCTCTCAATAAATGTTTTTTCTGATTCTGAAACTGAACTATATCAGCTGTGTTCCTTTTCTGTGCTGTCCTGTTTCATGGGAGTTGCAGTTTCCCTGAATTATTCTGTTCTTTCCCTTAGTCCAACAACCTTCACAGAACAACATCCAATATTCCCCTTAGTAGGTAATTCACCTCAGGGTACTTTTTATTTTTGAAATGTGCAAATTCTGTACTATCTGTAACACAGTACTGATAAGAGCTGAACTCAGGATGTGACACCCAACACGAATATTGCAAACAAGAGCTCTGGGAAAGGCTCAGAGCCCAGAACAGCTCCTGGCAGAGGTAGGCCAGGTACCTGTACTGCTTAACATATGGGATAATGTGGCACATGACCCATGAGCAAGATGCTGCTGCAATTATCAGGCTCATTGCCATCTAGCAAGTGCTGCTTCTTTCAAGATCAGAAGAAAAATGCAAAGGAAAAAAGAAGAACATGCAACACTTCAGTCAGCTCTTTGGTCTGATCCTGCCAATAGATTTAGAGCCTGTTTCATCTTCATGCAATGATCTACTACACCCTGTTGCTTGAAGTTAGGGTGCATGAAACTATTTTAAAAAGTGTTTCCAGTGTCATATTTCATTTTTCTTCTGCATTGTATTCAATCCACTCCTTCCTTTCTTCTTCAGATTCCCTGAGCTCTTACAGAGTTCTCACATGGCTTATTCACTCTTACCCCTAGATCTCACCTGCACTCACTTTTTGTCGTAACGCCAACCTCCACATTTCTCCTTTAGTAACTTTTTTCTGTAATTTTAATCTTGCCCTCTCTTCAGTGAGTTTTGTAATCAGTCTTGTCTCAGTAGATGAAAGTAGTTTCCACACTATCAATGTACAAACTGGGCCAGAACACAAGCAGTGGGCAGTTTTTTGTCACAAAGCTTGTACAGCACATATTGAACTTTACAAGTACTTAACAGGTATGAGCTATGACACCAGTTCAATGACTGTCACTGAGTAATAATTAGGTTCATTGGTAAGTTGATAAAATCATAGAATTGGTTAGATTGGGAATGATCTTTAAGGACATTGAGTTCAGCTATTTACCCAGCACTGTCAAGCTCACCACCCTGTCCCTAAATGCCAGACACGTATGTCTTTGAAACACCTCCAGGCATGGTGGAGTGATTCCACCTTTTCCCTGGGCAGTTTGTTGCAATCCTTGACAAGCCTTTGGAGAAGATGTTTCTCCTAATATCCAATCTAAACCTCCCTTGGTGTAACTTGAAGCCATTTTCTTATAACCTGTCACTTGTTACTTGTGAGAAAAGATTGATGCCGACCTGCCTACAACATCCTTTCAGGCTGTAGAGAGTAATAAGAGCCCTCTGGGCTTCCTTTTCACCAGGCTAAAAAGTCCCTGTTCTCTGAGTTGCTCCTCATAGGACTTGTTCTTTAGACCCTCCATCAGCTTCATTATTCTTCTTAGGATGTACATTGAAAAGTTAAACCTTTTCAAGAAAAAAGTCTACCAAAGAAAATCATATCTTGCTCAAGGTGCTAAATGTTCCTTTGTTATCTGATACAAAAAAAACTCATCATCCCAATATTATTAAACAGATTTTCTACTTTTACTCAACACATTGAAAATAAGAAAAGGAAAGGCCAGGCTGGATGAGGCTGTGAGGAAGCTGATCTAGTGAAAGATGTCCCTGCCCATGGCAGGGGAGTCAGAACTAGTTGATCTTTAAGGTTGCTTCCAATGCAACTCATTCTATGATTCTATGACAGTGTGGCCTACAAACCCCTAAAAACCTACATCTACATCTGAAAGCTTCCACAGTAATTTCCCAGAAAGTTGTTCTTGCAAACCAATTACTTTGAATCAATAAAAAAAGGCAAGGAAAGGGCTAGGAATTGTATTATATTGTATTACTGCATAATAACACGGGGAGGAAGCTATTAAGCCAGGAAAGAGTGAAAAATCTCTCTCGTTTCTGACTCCCAAGAGCCACTATGAGTTATAAGAAACCACAAATCCTCCTGTTGAGGAACTCTTTCAGTGCAGGTAGCAAGGTGAGCAGCTGCAGTGTGAGCTGCAGGTTGAGCTCTGGGCAGTGGGAGCCCAGGCAGGAGGCTGAGAAATGCCAGCCCTTGCATAGGAATGGGCCTGGGGACCCTGTGGCACCACCGGACACTCAGAGACGAAGCAGGAACTGAGGACCCCCAGACTTTGTGTGCTGGGCCCGTGAGGGTATAAATGTCCAGGAGTTCCTTTGTACAATGTCCCTAATCAGAGGCAGCAGCTTGAGCTGTTCTTTTGTTGTTGCATCAAGTTTAAATTATTTTAAGGATTGAGACATGAGACTGTGCTATGGGAATCCTGGGGCCAGGGAGTAAAGGAGTCTTGTCTGACTGTGTGAGTGTGGGGAGTGTAGGAAGTCAAGCAAGGCAGCCATGGGCTCACTGGGGCTGCCTGCTGTGAAGGGGCTTCAGTCCCAGCTCAGGTGCTGCAGGTGTGGCTGCCAGAGTGGCACCTGGATGGCTGGACAGAGAAGGTTCCTCAACACTCCTTGAAAATGTAGAACAAAACAGGCTAATTTTCAGGGATTGAAAAAGTTGCATCATGTACTTTTGATCTGATTAAGGATCATGAGGAATTTCCCAGGAAATTAAGTTGTAAAACTTTCCTACTTATACAAAAACATGCTAGACAAGCCATGAAAAATCCAAAAATATGTATGTACTTTACTATACCTATTCCCTGTTAATAAAAAAATAAAGAATTAGAAATACAGGAGATCTTGTAACCAACTACAAAATAAGATGCACAGAAATGAGGAAAATCCCTCCATATTGCACAGATGTTACACGCTCGGCAGTCCCAAAGTCAATCAGAGATTCTTTTATGTACATAAGTCTAAATACAAGTTGTAACATTTTATTACTGTATATGTTTTTTCTTTTTAATTATCTGAGACTGCCTTAGCTCCTCAGTCCCATGGGCATATGGACAAGCTTCAGAAGGTAAAGAGCAACCATCAGGATGATGAATGAAAAACCAACAGAGGCGTGTTTTAAACGCTTCAGCTGAAAGGCGCCGTTTCACTTCAGGCTTAGTTTTACTTGGAGGTTTCTCTTTTCTCCAGTCACGAATATGAACTCTTCCATTTAGAACTAAGATTTAAAAACAAACAAAAATGCAGCTGTTAATAGAGAGCCATGGTAATCATACTGAAAAAAATTGCAGTGATGTTCTGTGAATAAAAAACATTCTACAAATGGATCTCTCAGGCAAAACCAGATGAGGCATTTGTACAGAAACAGAAAGAAGTACACAACAAACCAAGACAATGCAGATACAGTACAAAGAAGACTTGATAGATTTCCCTGAGAGATGTTCTCCTGGGACGCTGAATAGCTTGAGGCACCTTTGCATCACATTTGTAGCAGTTTGTTGGTTCATTTTAAATATAGCAGCTGGGATCATTTAGACTAAAATCATCTGAACTTAGACTGCAGGTTCTAACAAAAGATGTTCCAGCTTCAAGAACTGTAATTCTTCCCATGTTTGTGAATTTACGATTCCACATTTTAAATGTAATTACCAGCAATTACATTTTATACATCTACTACTTTCACAGTTCACTGACCCAAAACCACACTGCACCAAGGAGATGACAAGTCTAATCCTTCATGTGAACCAACACTGAATTATCACTGGTTAACAAGGATTCTGCACTTTGGGGTTTTTAAATTTATTTGCTGTGTTAGGACCATAAACTGCACATACACACACTTGTGAATCTCTGTCACCTCCTTAAATGAGTAAACAAAATATATGAAAGGATGGTAACCAGAGAGAAGAAAAAACAGATGACAAACAACAGTGAAAATGAAGAGGGAAGAAACTGCCACTTTTCAGTCACCATGCTCTATTTTCATATTCTGCTTCAATCACACCTGTCTCAGACACTTGTAGCTTGGGATACTTAACCAATACCATTCTCCATTCTGATAACTGCTATTCGAAAAGTAACAAGCCCAGTGAATGCTGAATATCACACAACCTGCACTGGATGATTTAACATCTCCAGGTTTCCTTGTGATACACAGACAGATCTGAACTCATACTAAGCCAATCAAGAAGCAATTTCAACTGAGCTTTAAAATCCCTTGCAAAAGATGAAGAAAAAATAGCAGCTATTTATGATCAAGCATAATTTTTCCCTAGAAAAATCAGTCTTGTATTGGACAAGATAACCGATCTAAAGAAACTGCCACAAATCAGTTATTCTGAGACCCACTTTTGTTTGATGTGTGCATGTACATCCATCCATTTCCACAGTTTAAAAGAAAAACAATTCAGTAAAGATGACAAAAGATCTGTAGCCATGTTCTTTGCCCTCCTGGGCAGGAGCAATGTCCTTGGAGACCACCAGACATTTCTTGTAAGGGAGGAATCACATGGTCTGTCCCCAAACCCTGGGGAGTATCCATGTGACATAAATTACTGAGATAGAATAGGATTAAGTCAGACCTTTCTTCATAGGAAATGTGCACACAGCCTCCAAGCCAATTTAAAATGCTTATTCTGTTTACAATGTAAAACATTGCAAAACCTTTTTCACCCACTCCCAATGATAGGGAACCCAATTCAGACACATAATAAACTTCAACTCGTAGACCAACTCTTTTTAAGGGATGGTAATTCAGGAAGATTTTATAAGATGAGTGTACAGAAATCTTTAGTGGACACTAAACCTGCTTAAGTTGACCACTGGCAACAAACAGGTTGCATACTCAGGATTACTTGATCAGTATTTTACAGGAGACACAGAAATGTTAGGACATAACACACTTTGAAATTTGAAGCAAGTTTAATACTGATAAAACCTTGAAGATCTCATATTACTGCAAAGTTACATTTCAGTTTTGCAGAACTTCACACTGACACAAAAGCCCCAAACCAATTACACAAAGTACACTGTCACCACACATTACAACAGGGGAAAAAAAAAATAACAAACCCAAAAAACTGCTATCAACAAACCCAGCCAGCCATGGAGACCTGCTACTGAGCTCTTTCTGCCATGCTGCCACAAGCTACACAAACATAAGCTACCACAAGCTACACAAACACATCAAGCCTCACAATTACAGGTCCTTAAGGAGGCTGATTTTGTTTCATGTCAGCATTTACCCTTTGGGGCTTGGTATGGTCAGACTAAGCCTCAGTAAAATGTGTTAGTAAAATTGCTCTGTATTTGACAGCCTCAAAACGGTCAGTACTTCATAGGAAGAAACAAAAATAAAAGGTCAAAGGATAGCATCAAATTAGCCACTTAAACCAAAGGTTTGTCTTTTCAGATACAGTCAGTGTAGAAGATTTTGTAGTAAGATAAATGCCTAAGCAATCTCATTTGTAAGAGCTTTACAAACAATATCTTGGAGTAATGGGCATATAAAGAATATTCAGCTTTCCATAAAGATACAAAAAGCTGTTAAAAAACCACCACCATAGTAATTTTTCATTACAGTTTAACTGCATATAGAGGAGATAAAATAAATTATTAAGGAAAATTTAAAAACAAAACTCAAAACTCCTTTACCTTCAAATACTTGATGATTGTTCTTGAGTAGTGTCTGCAGGCCTCCATATTCACTTTTCAGCTTTTTTAAAGTCTCTTTATTCAAGTGTTCTGCCACTTCTCTCAAGGAAAGGCTTTCTGCAACAAAAAAAATGGTAGATTTATTAAAAACTTTTATATATAAAATCTTAACAAAATTCAACTTCTATATAAGGTAATGATTATGAGCAGAATGTCAGAATTATTTACCAGTACAGCAGCACTTTTTTCTCATAATATGATATATTGTACATATTTTATATGTATACTGCCTGTAAAACAGAGCTTTCATTTTACAAGACTCAGGACAGAATTTCCCCAGTAAGACACACTTTTTATTGGCTCTTCTTTTTTTACAGTAGCATGAACTCTCATTGCAATAAGCACTGTTTATAAAGCATGTAGTTAGAAGACTCAGCCAACATGACAAACTACAGTGAGTAAATAATAAAAAACAGATGGAAGAAAAGGGAAAGATGATAGTAGTGAGAACTGAATGCTTATGCAATTAACAGTAGCTTAATATTCTTTTTATTCCTAAAACTAAACTAAAAATTCCTAATTTGTAACCTAATGTCACTTCAAAGTACTTCTTACAAATTCTTACAGATATACAGCTAATTATTATGTTAATATTCTAAACCATAGTACTTTTCACAAATAGAGTTGTGGGTTTAGTTGGGTTTGGTTTAATAAAGATGGATTCTATAATAGTATTTGAGTGTAAACCAGGAAAAAAAAAAAATCTCACACCAATTTCAAAATATTCTTCTATGTGCAATAAAACATAGTGGGAATAAAAGCACCTTAGATTGAGACTGTATTGTTGACAGTGTTTCCTAAAAATCTATTCACAAACATGTAAATTTGCTGGAAAAAGACAGGTTCTACCAGCTAAAGACAGTGTAAAGGACAGATAACCTCACCTCCTTGATTCCAGGTATTCACATTTCCACCCTGCTTATCAGAACATGATTTTTGGGGGGCTGCATTTAACAGCAAGTTCGCCACATTGAGAACCACTTCATCCACAAAATCCCGAGGGAGGGAAGCACAATTCCTGATTTGTTCTACTTTTTCTCTGGGTTGAAATCCAGGCATCCAAATTGTACCAGCTGTCTCAGTCTCATCTTCAGGAGGTTCTGAGTCTGTTTCTTTGCACAGACCACCCCAGTGATCCTCATGGTTAAATCCAACCCTCCTGTCACACGAGGCCACAGCGCAGGACCGACGGCTGTCAATGAACTGAGTTATCTGCTTGTCAATCAGGGCACGTTCTGCAGCTGCATAGGTCCTGCTTCTCCCAATAAAGCTGACCTATTTTAGTAGAAACAGGTAAATCACTATCAGGGCCCCATGCTTACACTCAGCCCCACATCCTCCACATGTTTATGCAGGCTTCTCACTGCCCACAATGAAATTCAATACCAACTCAATGCTCAGTAACACCTGAGGGGTTTTTAATTCCAGTCTTTGAATATTGGTGCCCCAGAAGAAATCCAGTCAACAAATTATAATTTATCATGCTATATAATCACACAGAAAAAATATTGTTCCTGACACTCAGATTATTTAAAGAAGCTGGACACCTCTTTCTACTCCAAGAATATTTTACTTTGAATTCCACTGGACAAGAAAAGCAGAAAAATTAAGTACAACAAAGTAAGACAGGAAGTTAGAAAAATTAAGGCAAAAAATAAGGTTTTTAAAGTTTTCCATCCTATAGAGTGACATATGAGAAAATCATGAAACGTTTAATTTTTTCCTGTTTTAAGACTGTATCTACAGCATTAAGAGTAGAATTCCCAAGAAAACAATGAGTATTTTTAATCTCTTTTCAGAGCATATTGTATCAAGTAATAAAGCTGACTATAGTCCCATCTTACAACAATAACAATGAACAAACATCCATATGCTTCAAACATAGAAGATAAAAAAAAAAGACAAAAGCCTTACAGAGGCCAAAATTACCCTTTTTGTTGATGGAATTCTAAGGCAATCTTCTTCCACGTGAAAGCCACATACAAATCCCACTTGGGCAACAAAATCAAGATATTCCCTGTACTGAGTTTTCTTGCTTTGTCTTCGGCTGTATTTTCCATGGAAATCAAAGAAGCAGCATGGCAGCAGAAAGTAGCAACACGAATAGGAAGACCTACAAAAAGGATAACAAACTGCTGAACAGTAAGTTATTTCAGAAAACACAAAAATTTAACAAACAACCTCTCAGATAAAAGCAACAATGGAATTTTTTATTAAGCAACAGAGCTTCATGTAGTAATATTTATAACTTCTTTCAGTGGAACTATTAGTTTAGTAAAAAATACCATTTCACAAAGCATTTGATGTAGCAACCTACTTTGCCAGCTTAGTTTGCAGAAGTAAAACTAAATTACTGTTGCTGGTTGTAAAGAGCACAACAGCTCAAGGGAAGGCAGAACCATAAGCTTGTATTTACAAGAAAAAAGAACACAACAAAAAAAACAAACAACAGCTTCATGCATAAGGATTAAAAAAGTTTTGAGTTTTGAATTTCAAAAGCAAAATGCTGCATTGAATTCCATGAGAAAGTAAATACTGCATCTGCACTTCTCCACAGAAAGAGAAACACTAGGTAAAAATAATCAAATTGCATCAGAAGTAGCCAGTCTTACAAGAACAACAGGTGTGAAACCAAAGCTGACAGTTTTTACCAAGCACACATAGGTAATTACAGAGGGTTGTTTGGGTTTTTCTGCCTGTTTGTTTAATTCCTTCCATCCCACTCATCTCCCTCTGCACAAATACCTAGCTGCAATTACAGGTATCCATGGTGTTAACTCATCTGAATGGTTTCCTATGAGCCAGTCAGTATCTGGAAAGAGATGACTGTCACCTGGAATGATCGTAGCTTCCTAAAAAACAGAACGCAGTAAGTGAATCCTATTACAGGGTTCTTTGAAGTATTTTATTTAAAGTACTAAGCAATAATATAAAGTAATACCAGCTGACAAATACAAGGTGAGTGAGCACCACAGACACCAACAATGCTTTCCTCAGCATTTTTTATAGCTACAGAGAAGCAATTAAGCAACAAACACCCACAAACATGGGTCAGAAAAAACAGTTGAATAACAACTCTGATTAAGATATCTAGCATTTAAATATATATAAACAAATATTATACACTAATTTATGATTTCTTGCTAATCTCTTTCTGTCACTTACATGTCTGAACTCAGTTTTTCAGAAAGGCATTTAATTTGCAGTCTTGCAGCCTGTAGGATTCACACAGCAACTAATCAAAATACAGCTTCACTGTTATTTTCTCCTCCTTCACAGATGCTGCCCAAATCAAATCCTAGTATACAGAACACCACTCTTCACATGCTATCATTCACATAAATAACAAAGCCCAAATAAAACCAACAGCATGAATTCTTCATACAAGCTAAATTCAAATGTTCTACAGTGCCTATAATGTTTGTGCAACACAGATATGTTTTCTCACTTTGAACTAAGTTCAGCAGAGAAAGTACTGGAAGATGTTGACACCATGGAAGTAGACACTTCCCTGAAAATGTGTATGAACATTAAAAGAATTATTGGGCANATGTTTTAAGAGCCTAAAATTCACATTTACGTGCAAAGCAGTATAGGAATTAAAGAATATAATAAAATAAAATCACTTATTAGGGAATTTTAGACTATCTTGGTTACTTTCCAAATCCCTCTTAAGAATCAATATGGTGATTGTTCACTTAAAATTGTTCACTTTAAATACTACAGCTCATTTTTAAATATGTATAAACATTTCTAGATAATGAATGTAACAAGGTTTTTTTCGGCAGATTACTAGACGTTAAATTACCAAGCCTTTGCTGTTTTCTAAGGGTTGATTAAACACGTTACTCATACTTTACATTTCAGTTTTGATCATTCAATTTAGGCATAGCATGAATTATCAGTGCCACACTGACCACTTTGACAGTCACTCCCTAATCAAATTTGTATTCACCATGCTGACAGCAGTCTGGAAACACAGAGTGCCACCTGTTACATCAATCTACAAACAGGTGGCAACATCCACCCTGCAACTCATGCTGTAAGCAAAGATCAAGACAAAATTAGCTGCAGGGATAACAACAGGCTCTGAGCAGGTGCTTTTTCCTTCTGTGGCTCCTATAGCTACAGGAGCCTCGCAAAATCATTTCACCCTTCTTGTTCACTGCAACTCCTTCCAGCATAAATCATCACTTTCCTCAGCATATACTTTTATCATTTCTTTCTGGGCAGAGAAAGGAACATGTAACACAAAGATAAAGAGACAATGCTGTTCAGTATGATCAGATGTGGCTTAATAGAATACAACAGGAACAATGGAGCACCACAGCTTGATGTTCTGGGTTGTTTGTTGAAGCTTTTCAGTAAGACCTGCTTGCAGACTGCAGCAAAGGAATATGGCAGTTTTGGCAGCCTGTACCCAAAATGGCAGGGTGGCAAAGAGAAGGCTACACAACAGTGAAATCTGTGACCTCTCATTGTGAAAACTCATGTTCTTTCCTAATTTAATGTGTTAGCATCCAAAGATATGTTGGATGAACTTTAAACAACACTACTAGAGAATAATCACAGGTGGAAAATTATTTTACTATATTGGGAGCTGATAATTTCTGACAGAACAGATTCAGAAATTTTAAACCTGCAGAACAAGAAACCAGGAATATCTCACCTCCAAAGGACAACTGCTCACTGGCATCACACTTTAATGAGCATCAGATCAATAATGCCTGGAATCAAAGTGAATGTTCCTGTGCTCAAGTTGTTCATAAAAATGCTAAAATGAAACTTGAAATATCATCCCTTTAGTAGACTCATTTTCCTGTTCAATTTTGAAGGCTATTATTTCAATTATTTAGATTGGCTCCTTTGAGGTCCAAAAACAAGTTTGCCCCCAAAACAGAACATAGCACTAGAAGACCAGAATTGCATTCAAGAAAATATCCAAAATTATGAGTGGCTTTACTATCCTTTATGAGCTAGTGGTGCAAACAAAGCTGCTGAATATTGACCCTCTGGTAAAAAGAAAGCTTGTTTCATGGTGCACATATCAGTACATGCAGTAAGAATTATGCCAGTGGCTCTTGGCTGAGAAATAAGCAAGTTGCAAATATGCAATACATTATTTCTCTCATAATTCCCTTTACAACTTACTTTACCCCCAAGGGATATGGGCAGAATTATGCCAAGCCCATGGGTCCCTTTAGACAACTGTCTGTAACCCAGTATGCTTCCTTACCCTTGCAACAAAACAAACAAATAAATGTACAAATCAGTAAGACTGACATACATTTGCATAATACCTCTAAATGTGTCTCTGGTCCATACATGTCCCATATTTTTCTTCTCCTCACATCAATTCCTCTGCCTGAATGCTGAAATATTTGAACAGCAGAAAGATTCAATTTAAGTACTACTTTTAGGAGAAATTTCGAATAGGTTCAGTAAATGCACATATTAACTTTGATTATTTCATTCATGCTAAATTTAGACACGCAACAAAAAACAGCTTTGCCATTTCAGGCAGAATACTTTTATTCCCTTTCTTCCCTTTGAAATATGAAGGGAATTACTAGGAAACCTTAAGAATTTATCTGGTTCAGAATTTTACCTGGCCATACCTACTGAGACTGCTCTTGACAATCTGTATCTCTACAAATGTAAAAGCAGAGGTGTTGATTTTTGGGTTGTTTTTAAAATATCAAAACCTTTCACAAGGGGAGTACTACTGCAGCACCCACTGGGCTCAAAGAATGCTACTCTGAGCAGTCCTTAGTGGAGAAACACCTTTCAATTACTGAAGTCCAAACACTTTTTTTTCCTCTGTTTAAAATAAAGGGAAGAGGAAGTAGACTGGAAACTAAAGCAAGAAATGAAGACTCTGTAGTATTTGAAGTTCAAGAATCTTGTGCAAAATTAAGCAAAATCGATTACTAAAAAAAGTCTCATAAAACTCTTATTCATAATTCTTTTGACAGTGTTTGTCAGCACTGAATGACTGACTGAATGAAAAATCCACATGGAAAACAGCAGCTTATATTACACAAAGTTTTCTGGCCACACAAGAATAGAAACCTTGTGGTAGCAAAACTTGGAATATTTCCCTACTCCCCCAATGACATCTCTTTATCTAATAACAGATATTCATGTCCTCTATAAATTTTCCCATGTTCTCCCCAAAATAGAAAATGCAATTTTCTGAAACAGACAGACCCAACTTAAATGGGTTTTGTTTAGTCTCACTTTTCTTTTGTTGCTATTTCAGAAACTATGCCTCAAGAAACTGAATTATGCTGTTGCCACATTTTTACTCCCAGAAGTACAGTATGCTGTTAGGAAATATAAGAAATCTCAGGATTTCTTTCAAAAATATAGAAAAATATTTTCAGAACATCAAAAGTACAACTGAGTTTGGATAAAAATAAGTTTCATGAACATACCCTGTGTGAGAGAAACTATGGAATAAAAAATTCCACATTCCTTTTTGTGTAACTAAAATACTCCATTACTTTTTCTTTTTCCTCTTAGTTTCTTACCTCAGAAAAAATAGCCCTGAATTTAAAAGAAATACACTAATTATGATAAATAAATGGTTTCTAAACTCTGGTAGGATTTTCTGTTAGTAACTAGAGTGACAAAATCCTGATTTAGAAACATAAATGAATTTATTTTAGCTATTTGCATGCCAGATAAAAGGAAAGCATAATAAGAATACTGACATTAGCTTTTAATAATTATTTTAAAAAGCATTCTATTTACCCCTTCATTGTTTAGAATATGAACCAGCAAACCATTTCCACATCCAAGATCTACAAATGACTGTTTCTTGGTCAACCCTTTTTCTTTTCTCTCTTCTTCCCAAAGAATCTAAAACAAGAAGACAGAACATATTAGACTTCTGCTCTCAAGTCTCCCTAGAAGAAACTATCAAAGGTTATTGGAGATGAAAGGAGAAAGCTGGAAATGCAGACTTGACAGAAGACATTCACTGCACTCACAGGTAAAATAACTCTAGAGAAAAACAAAACAAAACAAAATAAAAAAAAAGAAAAAAGAAAAAAAGCACAAAAAACTCCCACTGTTTGGAGTGGAACAAGAATTATTTTGCAAAATGTCAATACTTTTTCTATGTACTAAGCATATCCTCCACTCTGTTTTGAGTCACTGGGAGTAGAAATTAATCAGAGCTTTACAACTCTGGGCTAGAATGAGCATAAATGTAAAATAAGTTGCTAAAATACAGGTGTAAGAGAAGAACAGTGGACAGCAAGGGAAGTATCAAATAAACTTTATCAGTGCCTCTGAAAGTAACACCACAGATGCATTTAGATGCACTGTATTAAAGAAAGCATTGCTTACAGAACTGAAAATAAACCCCAAAATGTTCTCTGTAATCACGTGGTGATACACTGGTACATGTAACACCCCTTTCACTGAACAAAGCAATAGTGTCACCTGGTAAGTTAACTGCCCCAAGTCCTACACCAGCTAAGGGACACCAAAGCTTTTAGCCAAATTCTAGTCCCTGATCTGTACATGAGTAGGCACTTTTACACAGATATGTAATCCATAATTAATAGGTGGTTTTCTGCAATGAGAAGTTAGAGACCACACATTCTAACTCTGCACTCTGATTTTTCACTATGACTACCAAAAATCCTGAGGAACATTTAACTATGAAAAATTAGTAACATTGTCACTTTTGAATGAATATCAGTTTTGCTAGAGGGAAAGAAGCTGAACATAAACATAGTCTGCTAATCTCATGGATTATGTTTTTAGGTTTACCAATCATTGAACTTTGGCACTCTAGGCATTATTCCAGAAATCCCTAATTCTTGCAGAGCTTTTCACAACACAAACTCAACAGCTACATCCTTGGCCATGCCCCTGGACAGTGGCTGATCTCAATATGATTGCAGAGTAAAATGAGGTCACATGTAGATGCCATAAACCCATATAACTTAACAATGGACCTACCTTTTCTTAATCACCTGTGTAATGTACTTCTAAACAATGAGTTTCATACACCATCATATAGATACCTGAACATTTTGCAGCAGTTTAGGTTATCAATACTGTACTTTAAGTTTTCATTTACATAAGATATATATTGAACGACTTTAATAACTTTCTTAAAACTACTGCTGTATTAGCCAAAATATAATCACAGTAAACCAACATTCACACGTATAAAAATGCTATCACTCCAGAATTTTCATGTGGCTACAACTAAATTCCTATTTTCAGCACTGAATATTAAGATGGTGGTGAAAGTAGTAAAGGTGAGTGTATTACATAGCTCTTTCCCCAAGCCAGTATCTCAGGTTCTAAGGAATTAAACACTTAATTATCAAAAGAAATTAAACACTAAATTATCAAAATGAAAGTCCTCAATGAGTACTCTAAATGAGCCAACTCACAAATACTGATTTAGGTAAGATACTACAAGTATAGTTCAATATATCCATGCTCTTACCACATCCTGGATGGCAAACAAAAATATTTATGTGCCTGCCTTTTAAAAATCTGAAGTTTCTAAGAACTGCAGGTGGCAGAATTTTCATAGACTCTTAAGTAGGCAGATGTTTGAGAAAACTGCACTCCTAGAATCTGCAGTTGACCTTATTACACTTGAAGATGGATTTGAGCTGAAATTTTAACAAGAAAAGGCACGGCAGTGAAAAACTGTAAGTTTTTATTTGTTCATAGCATAAAATGAACAAGTAATAGAAAACTTTATAAAACAATCAATCCTAATCTCCAATTGATCCACCTTATCACTCCTACATTAGTGCTTTATCCCTTAGAAATAAATAAATCTTGTGTATGTAGATTGATAAACTTCCTGTGACAGAAGACTGCAAATCTTCATCATATCTTCATGAAGAAGCTTTTGTTTACCTCTAAAATGATCTTCTTTAGAGAGGTTCTTTTTTAGGAGATTTAACCTTACAGCATGCTATTAGGTAAAGCAGATCCCTACCAGCAAGTAAGTGGCAATGGCAACATCTTCATAAACAAATTTCTCAGGATCTGTCACTTCAGGCCACACCTTAAGGAAAAAAAAAAAAAAAGGTAGAATGAAAAAATAGATAAAAATTTATTTTCTGCATGATCTGAAATAACCTCAAAAATGCTCAGACACAGCAATTTGGATACTTATTTACTTATTCACTTCAGTAGCACAATTTTGCATTTCAACCTCATTAAAATATACTCAGAAAATATAAAGACTGATTCAACCAAACAATAAAGTTTCTAAGAACATTTTGGCTCCACATGTGCAGGTCACAAGCAAACAGATGCAACTTTCTGTAACAG
This sequence comes from Thryothorus ludovicianus, assembly GCA_013397245.1. Lineage (NCBI taxonomy): Eukaryota > Metazoa > Chordata > Aves > Passeriformes > Certhiidae > Thryothorus > Thryothorus ludovicianus. The sequence goes on along the minus strand of VZTB01012894.1, from coordinate 551,993 downwards.
ACCATGCATCTTTTGCTTAACTTTCTCATGAAAAGAAATCATATCTATACCTCTGCAACATTGAGAACAGGAACATTTGTAAATTTCTTTTCACAAAGGAACAGACCTAGAATTAACCTGGCACAACAGAACATGAAGAACCAAAATCTGCAGTAGGAATACAGAAAGTGCAAGTATTACTCCCAAGTGCTACTTTGTAAATGAAGAATTGAAACAAAGTGCTCAACAGCAGCAATTCTACTGCAGAACTAAAGACTGAATCGTTGCCTTACCCAAAACTCTAATTCTCCTCTCCTATGCATCTTCCTGTTAGTACAGAAATATTAACAGTAACCATTCAGCATTTTCACTGTATGTTTTACTAAAGCATTTACCAATTTTTTTGTTTGCAGCTAGAGCTACGTCTGCAAGAATACAGACATTACTTCATCCAGCACTCTTGCTCTTCAGAATCTCCAGGATAAGAAAATAAAATTACAATACTGCTCTTCTAACTCAAACACATATTAAGATAGTATCCAAAGGTTTTTGGAGAAGGAGGTGTTTTATTTATGCCTTCTAAAAAAAGGAATGACTATTTATTCCACTGACCTTTTTATCACAAGTCATACATCATGGAAAATGCCTAACTCCTCCAAATATTTATTGTGAATTTGGCTCTACATCCTGCTTTTCCAATTAAGTTCTTCCAAGCACTAAACTCTTATTCTCCACATACACCAACCCACCCCCCCAAAACATAAAACCAAAAATATACATTATAATTCAATTGCTTCTTTTATTAAAAATAAAATACTGAAAGAAACAGCTTCATACACAAAGAAAAAACAAACAAACAAACAAACAAACAAAAAAAGGAAGGATAACATTACTGCATTTACTGCTAAACTTACCTTTACCATCTCTTTGTACTTTTCTTTGAGGTCCTGATAAATCTTGCTGTATTTTGCTACCGAAATGAGTGAGAGTGTGCTTTTAAACTCACTGGGCTTTTGCTCCACAGACCATTTAGCCAGTTTGGACAAAAGCTCATTTCCGAGCCATACTAGTTTGGGGTATAAAATTCCATCTGAAAACCAATCTTCTGGAAATGGAGCTACCACAGATATAGACCTTAAAAACAAAGAAACCCAAATAACTTAGTATAAATACAGTATTACTTAGTATAAATATTGTATTTCATTATTTCAGCTATCTCAAGGACAGAGAAAACAAGGATTAAGTGGAGAAAACCAGCAGATCAGACATATAAAACTAGACTGGAGAATAAATAAATATGCAGAGAAACAAAAGGAAAATAAACCAGTAAAGTTACTGATTAATGGAAAACAGTTCCCCCTGAATTTTTTAACTCTTTATCTCTCCCTTCAAACACTGTACATCAGAGTTCATGCTGCATTTAACACAATAAATGAGGCTCACATATGATGAGCACCCTGATTTCATAAGATAGCCAAACACTAAACAGCAAAAGTCAACTTATGAAATTCCTGAAGAATAACAGGAAAATTTTGGAGAAAAATACATCCATTGTCACAACTCATTATTTCATCATGTCTAACTTTATTCAGATTTTATTAGAGCTACATCCCCAGATGTAGCATCCATCCAGATGCTCAGCACCAAACTGAATTTCAGTCTGGTCTGCATTTCAGTGACTGAAGCTCAGTGGGTTTACAGCAACTCCAGTTTGACCCCCACCCTTACCAACACCCACAGAACCTTTCTCACAGGCACTGCTGCATCCTCATGATCAGAAGAGACATATTTTTTCCAGACCACACACGGATACAGTCAAAGGTGAAAAAAGTTTTACTTATTTAATTATTCTGGGTATTGTAGATTTTTTTTTTAGAGAACAATATGCACTCATATGACACCACTACTGTAATTTACTAATTCAAGCAGAAAATTATAAAGTCTAAATTGCCTTTATACCAATACTAAACCATTGTGTGACTCTTGCAATAACTTACTCTTTGCTTCCTCTCTCGCTCCCACACTTACCATTCCTCATCTTTTATGTGTTTAAGTTGAATTTGATAAATATTGCACTTTTTAACCAGGTATTTTCCTTCACTGTTTTCCTCCAAAGGCAGAAAGGTCACAGTTCCATTGTAAACATCTGAAAAGATATGCAAATTAGGGTTTATTATCCCATGGTGAAACCCCCTGGTTAGCACCAAAATGAACTTCTGCCTGCAAACCAATGAGGCAAGATCTAAGACAACAGAGAAAGAACCACAGTGCCAGGAATAGATCTGTTTCTTGATGTTCCTGACATCTGAAACTACCAGACAATCTGAATTCTCCAAATTTAGCATTCTGTTGCATGTTTCCAAAATATCTAGGGCTGGCCAGGAGTATTAATTTTCAACAAACCTAACTATTTTAAGAAGGTAAAAACTAAACAATAAGATTTTTCTAGTATACAACTGCTGCTTTTTCATATCCCACAGCAAATCCAGAGTCCTGGGAAGCAGGTGTGTATGCAGTATTACTTCCTCTAAAAGTTAAAAAATCTTTTATCTATTGTTTACCCAGGGTGGCTTTTTCAGAATAACTTATTAAGTTCTGAGTTTTGAAAATGGATTTTTAATTACTGTCAAAACAAACATTCTTGTAACTATAAACGTTATACTGGCTACATAATCAATTTTTAGTGGACTCTAAAATTTTCTGAGTTGGACAAGAAAGAAATAATTAGCAATAGAACAAACATTAAGTCTTGCTATTTTGTCCTATCATTAGCAATTCCATCTCTATCACTTTTTAATTGTAAACAAATTAATTTTAAAAAATCTCCTAGAAATCCCCTAAATCTTCTTAGGGATATGCTCTAACGCACTTTCTCTTAGCATCAAAAGAGAAAATAAAACAAAACTCCAACATAAAGTTTTTTTTTAAGGCATCAGGTAAGAATCATAGGCCTCAAGAACATCCCAAGTCTGCCCCACAAATGACTATCAGTCTTTCTGAGCTGTAAGTCAAGCTGTTTCTGGAATTCCGATTCTTTCCAAAACATTACTACTAAAATTTAATATGTATCAACATTTTTTCCAAGATTTCTCTTAAAAACAGTGTCAAATTCTACCCTATGTAAGTTTCTTTATATTAGTAGGGTTTAGTGCAGCATATTACCATCATACAGCTTAAAAAAACACCCCAAAGCAAAAGAAAAACAAAACGAGAAAACCAACAAAACAAAAACAACAAAACAAAATCCCTAAGTTGAGCTTCTTTTCTTAAGCAATACTAAACATTAAGAAAGTCGATATGAACATTTTACTTGGCCAGGCAGGTGCCGCAGCAGCCTGCTCTTCTCAGTAATTCTGCATTTCCAAACACCAGTCACTCCTTACATGAGGTGTGCACTACACAGCGTTTGTGCGTGGGCAGCTCACTCGTGACAGGAGCTCCTGAGCGCCACAGGCCTTTGGCCTCTGTAATTTGTATTTTAATTGCTGAAACTTCAATGCTTCCCAGCAAAACAACGAAGCGTAAAAATAAACCCTAAGCACACGATCGGGACAAAAAGCCACCTTCGTTCACACCAACAGGGGAGAAAAAAGCGGGACTGTGTGAGACAATCTCTGAGGGGACGGTGCGGGGCAGCCCCGGCCCCTCACACGCTGCGCTCGGGGCCCGGGCCCCGCCGCCCTCAGCGCCGCCCGCGCTNTGGCTCCGCACCTCCCTCCAGAGCCGGCCCAGCTCCGCGGCCGCCCCCGCCGGCCCCTCCTGCCCGCCGCCGCCCCCGCCGGCCCCCGCGGCGGTGAAGGATGGAGGTATATCCCCGCCGTCACCGAGGGGCACCGTCTCCTCGGCCTGGACAGCGGCGCCGCTCAGCCGCCTGTTGGCCACCTGCGGCTTCTCCAGCCACACGCGTACGGCCGCCCAGAAGCCGCGGGGCAGCGCGGCGCCGCCGGGGTCCCGCACGGCCGCCGTCCCCACCGGCCCCATCCACCGCCCGCCGCCGAGCCGCGCCAGGAGGCGGAGCGCGTCGCAGGCTGCTCCCGTCAGTTCCCGAGGCGGAGACGGCGGCGGCCGCAGGTACGTACCGGGTCCCCTCGCCCTGGCCTGAGGCTCTGAGGTTCCGAGTGCCGCAAGGGACCGCTGCGGTGCGGTCCCGCGGCTGAAAACACGTGTTTCCGCCCGCTCCCAGCAGCGCGTCAGGCTGGAGGGTTGTCACCGCGTGTGCAGCTCTGTTTGCGGGAGGTCTGTGCCGCTGTGACAGCGGGTGCAGGACAGCCGCGTGAAAACTCCTGAGAACAAACCAGACCGGGACGGCTGGCTGACACCGGGCAGTCAGCCCGGCCCATCACGGAGACATCTCGGTACACTTATTTTCGCAAATAACAGTACGTTATGTGGTGTGTTTGTGCCTGTCGGAGCAGAGGCGAGCCCCGCCGTGCGCTCGGGCCGCTCGAACAGCGGTGTGCCCTGAACCGGCGCGGGTTCGAGCCCTGCCTTTGCCCTGCCCGGGGCTGTCCTGCTCTGGGCGACTGCCAGCGGCAGACTGCTCGGAAATGCAGAGCCGCCGGAAAATAAAATAAAATAAAACACTGGTTATGTCATCTCTTAGCCGTAAGGGTGCAGTATCATTATTCTTGAGAACTACCAAGTGTCTGAGCTGTGTCATTTTACGGAAGGTAGTCGGGGATGGTACCCTGTAAACTGACCTTCGCCCTCGTGATTTGTGACCCCGTTTTGGTGCCCAGGCATGAATTTGAATTACCAGCAGGAGCACTTTCCACGGAAAAAGGTTTCCAACTCAACATTTCGCAGTGAAACTGCAGCAGTTCTTTGCAAATTGAAGATAATGTGGGTTTTATTTCCACCTTCACACACATTTCAAAATTTCAGAGCAAGGTTGAAATTAACACTGAAATTATTCTTTAGGGCAGCCTGTTGTTACTTTTAAATTGTTACCACCTGTTTTGATTTCTTAATTAGTTTTGAAACTTTTGACTTGGAGCCAAATAATATTAAGACATTGCATGAAGTCAGAGAATTTGTAATATATTTTAAGTACAGAACGCTTTTTTTATGAACTCTCATTTAGGTAATATCACTGATTTGCAATGTAAATAAAGTTAGATGCAATAGCTGCAATATGACAATGTAATTTATATTTTTCTCTTTTATGAGTGAAAAGCCTCCAACTGCTGCCTGATTTACCTATTTTCCAGTTAGAAGTGTAATATCTGTTTATTTGGCTGGAGGTTGAAGTACTTTCTCAATGTCTTTTTTTTTTCTCTCTCTCTCTTTCCAAACCTGTTACTCAGTACTGGAGCTGCATCTTCCTAGAACTGTTTTGGAAGTCACATGCAGAAATGTTGTTCTCTTCTGCTGCTGTTCTCTTCTATTATGTTTGTACTGTTCAGAACTAGAGGATAACCTAGAGGTAAAGGGATACGATTGAAAAAAAAGAGAGGCATCAAGGAGATATATCAAGATCATAAGAGGAAAAAAGGGGTGGAAAAAGCAGACTGCTGAAGTAATTTCTGTACTTCATTATGTTCAAAGTCTGTACTGAGCCCTTGGCCAGCCCTGGGCCGGGGTGTCCTACCTGTACCTTCGGGTCGCTTTTCAGCCAGTCCCGTTAAATCGTGGCCATCCTCCGCTGCCCTGTGCGGTGGTTCCCGCTCCCTCCGAGCCCCGCGGGATCTCTGCCGCGATCGCTGCTGTGCCCTGAGCAGCGCAGGGCTCTCCAGCTCCGGCTCCTGCAAGCAGCACAGGGTCAGCCTCTGCTTCTTGGGGCCACGTTCTGATGAGAAGCAAGGTTGTCCTCTCCTGAACCAATGCTGTTGTAGCTACTGACAGGGAAATCCTGCAGGGTCTGTGCAGTTTTGTGGTCTTGTCTGAGCCATAGATGCACATAAGTTGCCAGCAGGTTTTGTGGGGCCTTACTCCATTTTTTAAAACATGGTATTTTCCTGACTGGGTCTTTTATCACCCCCTTTCTTATTACACGATATGGTGGTAGCCAGTGGTGTTCCCTGTTTCATATTTAGCTCCTATTTTAATAACAAAGATTATGTTTATATTGGATCAAATGCATTTTTTCTTGCTTTGTATCAAGCCAGTTGAATTAGAAAAAGAAAAGGGCAAGCTTTTAGTTGCCTCTGCAGTGCTGTACTCATACATTTAAAAAAGTCCATGGATTTAATTAACAACTTTCTTTAAATTTTATTATTAAAAAACAGACTGTGATGCCTCAGTTTGTGTTTTCTCTTTTCTTCTTGCTGCAGTTTAGCTAGCAGTGGCATCCTCACTGAATCTGAAAGAAATGACTGACAACCAGAATTCATGGGATACTTTGCTACCAGATTTCCCTAAAGGCCCACTTTCCAAGTATCGTAAGAAAGCTTCCTTCAACTGGAAGGAGATGGCAGTGTTCATAGATAGTGAAGATATCATCCAGCTGAAGGTAAATTTTAGAAGAATTATAAGCATGTTTTATTTGTGGAGATGTCAGTAGAAATAATTATGTTGTTTTTTTAAAAGGAATATAATTAATAATACTTTGTAAATACATTTAGCATGAAGAAATTTGATTTGCACAGCCAATTTTCAGAACACAGCTGAAATTTTAAGCAATCTACTCTGCTATCTCATAACACTTAATTACTGAACATCAGTACAGGAGAGACCAGCAGGTGCTGCATTTCAGAACTTGAGTGTTCATTTCAAACAGAACTGTATTCTACCATATTTCTTTACTGTTTGCATTAAATCATGTTTCCCATGGTTTTACAATGCATTTATGCAGGGCTAAGTTCAAGCCACTGTCAAACAGTATTTCTAACTATTTGACCTGGTTTCCTATGTTTTTCTGTGCTTGCATTAATGCTTATGTGGCATTGCAGTTGGAGATTAGCATGTGAACCTTGCTGAAAGCTAACTCTGCCAAGAAAAGAGATTAACTGCAGCACAAGTGATGGTGTAGAAATGCATGACTTGGAGATGTAGGAAGAGAAAGAACTAGCTTTCTGAAGGAGATGTAGATTTACATAGATTTAAGCTAATCTTGAATCTTTACCATAATTATAAAAATCCTAGCAGGTAGATCAGAGAAATCAAAAAGGCCTGGTTCTGCTTCTGACTGGTGTGTGTTAGAGCACAGAGAAAACCACAAGTGCTCTGTGTCTGAAGGAGTTTCAAAGCTGTGTGTGGGCATGTAGAGTTGTTTACACAGGGAAGGGGAATTACTGCCTTTCAAAGGAAAGCACAGGAAGTCTGGGTTTCTTCCTTCTTATGGGAAAGACAATTAAGAAGATGTGGATATCTTGAAGACACAGCTCTGGGATAAAAAATATGTTATCTAATACAAAAATTATCCAAATTACAGCATTAAAAGATGCACATCCACTCATTGAAGGGCTGCATATGATGGTTCTATTAAATGAAGCCTTTTTTTGCTTTCATCTGGGAGCAGAGCAATTGGGATAGCTTAATGGCTTTACCATTGTAGCATATTTCTAACTGAATGTAAGCCCTGGAGTTTTACCTTTATCCTCAGATTGAGGGACTTTTGCCCCTTAGATTCTGCCAGCAGCTTCATATATTGAGACAGTGAAACTGCTACACAAAGCAGGTTTTACCATACTGTTCTTGTACATTCAGAGTGAATCACTTCATGGTGAAGGAGATGTCATGAAATTTAGCTGCATGAGCTGTATATATGGCACACCATTTGAATATATTTTCTAATTCTCTGGAATTTTTGCTTGATAAGTTTATACATTCCAGCAAACGATTGTAGTTTGAGACCCAGTGTTACTCTAGAAGAAAGTTTTGTTAACGCTAATATTTTCATGTCTGTTTTTTTCCCCTCCAAGAACAGAATTTTCTCTGCTCTGGAAAATGATCCTCTCTTTGCACGTCATCCTGGAGAGGATTTGTGCCGTGAGAAGTATCAGGAGCTGACGTTCCTGCGCTGTAAAAGGCTCTTTGAGTATGCCTTTCTTACTGAGCAAGAGGCAGCAGAGAACATGTTAAGGTGTTTCAATGTGATGCTCTGTATAGGAATGTACGATTGGTCTCTGTGTGTCCAGTTGCTCTTACATTGTGGTGTAAGTACAGTTCAAGGGCTATAGTGGTTTGTGTTTCAATTTAAGTAACTTCTAATACCGTAATTTTGTTCTTTATGCCTATTTTATTAAAATTTGATCTTTTCCTCATCCTTTCTTTTCAAAAATAATATTAAGTTTTAGCTGTTTAGGAGAGCTGTGGGTAATCTTCGTTGTTAAACCCCTGTCTCCACTGGAATCCCACCTGGAAAGAAAAGGTGAAACAGTACAGAGATACAAAAAAAATTGTTGATGCCTTCTTTTGTTTACTCCTCTTCCTCCTCTCTAGGGCAGCCAAAGAACTTGATTTTTACTGGCTGTGTGTTTGCTAATGATTTGCAGGTATCAGAACCTGCTCTAAGCCCTCGTGTCTTAATGAAGGCAGAATCCAGAAGGAATGGAAAGCAGTTTAAAATTTCTCACTGTGGCTGAATTCTGTCAATCGTTTTCCAAATGGGTCTCTCACAAAGAATGTTCAACATAGGTGGTCAAATATTATCGGTTGAATTAATTAAATATTGCTACTCACACAGCTGGGGAGCATTTAGGAATTAGAGTTTTGTTGTGTAAATATCCATGTAGGAAAACTGAAGGTAGCTTTCAAATCAGGATTCTTGTGTGATTCTGAAGCAGCTGCCTTCAGTTCCCAATCTGTTTGCAGTAAAATGGACTAAAATAGTCTATAAGTTTTCCTTTGCTTGAGGGAATATCACTAAGGACAAGTGGAAAGTACTTTTTAGCATTTGCAATGAAAGTTTCAACAGATTAGAGCTGGGACAAGTTCAGTCATCTGTAAAGGGGCTTTGACAAGATCAAATCCTGACTAACCTCCCCCATCTATAGTCTAATTAGAGTTTACTTTCCCTGGTCTCTTTACTGGATGTCACTATTAAAAACCATGTGCAATTTGTGCTTTTCATCACAGGGTACTGATTTCATTCATTATTCTGTTTTTACAGGTGTTTGCATTTCCAGTTATGAGTGCTAAGAGATTTGCACACATTTTAAAGCAAATTTATAACATGGAGGTAATTTTTTTCTAATACTTTGTGAGAAATGGACTGTGTCACTGTTTTCAGTTTTCTGTTATTTCTGATCTCTTCACATACTTAAGTACCTCTAAATAGCAAAGGAAAAGACCATGGAGCAGATTCAAGCATTGAGCTCTGATTGTCCTCACTACTAGCTCATAAACTACTTCCTGGAATATGTTTTAGAGTGTCTAAGTTAACATGCAGACAAAATTTGTGAATTTTTCCCAAAAGGCAATATAGATGACATTACACCTGTTTAGTCTCTGTCCAGAGTCATTTAAGAGTATCCTACTAGGATACGCTTAACCTTGACATGTTGCCATAAAAATTCCATTCTAATGCTATAAATGGAAAGTAATAATGTTTAATACCAAAAAAACCACCACGTGGAGTTCAGTGGGGAGTCAGGACCAAGTATTCTGCAGAATAAATGCTGCCTGTTTGATATTGAAGATACCAAACATAAACAGTTTCTCCAGTCTAGGCCATATGGGCAGCATTCACTGTCTGGCCAGACCCTCTTTGATTTTGCAAGATAAATACTCTGAGTGTACTTAAACTGAGCTTTGTTCTTCTTTTGTTGCTCTTTATCACTTCTTGTTTTGTTTTGGGTTTTTTTTTGCCAAGTTGCTCTCCAATAGCTGAATTTGAAATAATATGAAAATCTTGCAGTTTTAATTAATGTAATAAAGTGATCTTGAACTGTGCCATGTTTCTCCTTATTTAGATTTTTGGATGTTTTGCTCTGACTGAACTCAGCCACGGAACAAACACCAAAGGCATACGGACTAGGGCCACATTTGATCCTAGCACTCAGGTTAGTCCTTGATGCACACTGCCAACCAGGCTTCCTTTCCATACAAAACTGTCTCAAAAGGAGTTGGTCCCTATATAGGCTTCAGCTCTCACAGCTGAAACAGTTCTTACTTGAACTCACAGCTCAGTTTAACCTAAGAGCTAGGAAATGCTTCCCAGTCCATTTATCTGCTTTTCTTCTTTAACTGCTTAAATGAGCAATTAAAAAGGCTGAGTTTCTGGCTTTACAATGAGGTAATGAGCTTTTTGAACTCTTGAGTTTTTTTCCTTACTATATGTAGTGGAACACAATAAGAGAGATCTCAGGTGCTGGAATGCAGTACAAAATAAAATCCTGGCAGTTAATGAATATTTTCAAAATACTGCCAGGGTGATGAAAAAAAATATAACTGTGACCTGATTTTTATTATTTAAATAATTTTCTTTTTTTTTTTCCTGGCTACAGGAATTTGTAATCAGTACACCTGACTTTGAAGCTGCAAAGTTCTGGATTGGTAATATGGGGAAACATGCTACTCATGCAGTTTTGTATGCCCAGCTCTATACTCCTGATGGACAATGCCAAGGATTACATTCCTTTCTTGTACAGGTACTGTAAAAATATTGCTAATCCTTTTTGTTCTTTTGGGGAAGGGGAGTGAAAATTAAAGACTTTATTATTCTCTTATTTATACCTGACCAGCAGATTCTTTTTTAATATCTTCACGGTTTATTGCAATTGTAACCAGGATACTTTTTTTAAATGTTCACTGATTTTATGAAGGTTGTAGAGCTAGTTTTATACTGTCAGTTTTCTGCAAAAACTTCTGAAAATACCAAAGACCTGAAAAGTCTCCAGTTGATCATGGTACTTATATAGTTAGAACTCATCTATGTTGTATGAAGTCCTGAAAGTCTTGCACGGAGCTTAAGATGATTTATATCTGCCAATGCTGCAGGCTGATCTGCATGAAATCTGCAAACTTCTACCACAGAAATTATTTTATAAGATTAAAGGCATCAGAAAATATGTTGGTGCAATAGAAAACTTGTATGTAGTAAAATGTACTTGTTGCAGACTGAACAAAGTTTCTTACAGAATCAGAGAATATCTCAAAGCTGATTGTTGCATAAAAATTCCATTGGTTTCTGCTGTGTCTGTGTCACCTGAAGGAGATTTCAGTACTAGTCTGGTGAGAGCAGTCATCAGTGTTCAGGGATATTTAATACAGGGATGTAATTTGTGTCATCTTCCAAAATAATTTTCATTAAAGTATCTATGTCCTGAATGAGAGGATGCCTAAGTACAAGTTATATTCAGGATTATGTGCTTGAAAGAAATAGAGAGATCTCCTTATTCTTAATAACAGGATACAAGTCAGAAATATTTTTAGCCTTTGAAAAATTCAGCCAATAAATTTTATTATTACATTACTGAAATGTTTTGTTTCACTTCTGTACAGATTCGAGATCCAAAAACTCTCCTGCCAATGCCAGGTGTGATGGTGGGTGACATAGGAAAGAAACTTGGCCAGAATGGGTTTGATAACGGGTAAGTCAATACATTTGAAAGAGAAAACATTCTAGGTTATATCACAATGTAGGAGTGCAAAGATTCCCCTGTATCTGATCTGTCCTTACTCCTGAAGTGTTCACTAGTGGTTTTAAATTGTTGATATTTCTAAAAAAAACAAATCCAAACTGAAAGATCTTGAATTTCAGTATTTTCTATCTGAATAAACAGCCTTTCAGCCTTTCTCACTCTTTAAAATGTGAGGTGCTCCTGGTATTCTGTGAATATCCCCAGGCAGTCTTGCAGTTATATTCTCTTTAACAATAATAATGGTAAAAAAAATCTAGTAAGTTCTGAGTAAAGAACTTTATCAGTCTCTGCACTCATCTGGGTGTAAGACTTAAATTATTTTTTCTGTTCATTTCTAGCCCACAGAAATGCTAGTGGTGGTCCCCAGAGAGATTTATTTTCCATAAACATTAGGATTAATGAGACCCAAGAAAGAAACAATGTATCTTATTTACACCAGGGGATTTCTAGGCTGCAGCCAAGAAAGGGAAGGGTAGTTACTTTCTTCTGTATTGTGTGTGTACAGTTGAAATAAAAAAGTACCTAGCTCCATTTCTTAGTCAGGGACTCCAAAGGCCTTTCTGTGTCTACTTTACTAACCAAAGGTGTCTGATGGGGAGGAGATACAGTGAGGTAGATTTCTGCATTAAAACAGTCATTATGTAAAATTATTTAAACTCTTGCATTAGTTATGTAGTTCTGTATAAAGACATAAACTTTAAATGGTAAAGAAGGGTTTAACTTCTTTATGCCTTAAACTTCCTTCTTTCTGTTGATTCATTTTGTTACAGATTTATGTGTTGTCCTTCAAAACAGACCATTTCAGTAAAGACAGTATAAACATCTTAAAGTACCCTGGTTTCAAATATTATGGCTTTGACTGTCTTTCCAGAAGGTTGTAGGAATTTTATGGTTATTTAGCTCATTATCATTGATTCTCTGTTTCTTAAAGACACAGAAGAAATAAATTTAAAAAGTGCAAAACAACCCAAAATTAAGTTATAAAGGAAAACACTGAGAAAGACTTGGAACAGAAGGATGAATGTTTAAGGTTGTGGATATATTTTCCTGCCTCTGCATTATGGACTAGTAGCCACCAGATGGCACAGGAGCATGGGCCTGAGTAATCTAAATGTTACTCAACTTCCTATTTCTGTAGAAGTGTTTAAGTTCTGCTGTTCATTCTTATATTGCAATATAGGTTTATATGCAACACGGAAGAGAAGAGTATGATTGTTATATGACTTTAAAATTTATGTAATTTTAAATCCATTTCTCCATTATCTACTGGGGAAAAAATAGAGTATTTCTTAAAATATTGGTAATAACTGAATAATTTGAAATTATAATCCAAAAAATACCCTTTAAATGAGATACCAGTGACTTCCTATCTTAATGTCAGATAGAGTCCGTTATGTTAGTTGACATCATATATTGTTTAAAGCAGTCATAGGGCATTCCTGTTTACTTTGTATATGATGTTTTAAAAAAATGATTATTATGTTCAAACAGAAGTGCCCAAAGAGCCCCAGTTATGGATATAGATCTCATAAGTATGTATTAAGACAGTCTCTTCATTAGATAGCACTTGAGATTCAGAGAGAAAGATGAGGGAGCCCAAGGTTTCCCATAGATACCCCTTATTTAGCTAAAAACACAGGGCCTGTATTCCTGAACTACTACCTCAGCTACGTTTTTTTGGAGAGGTCTAAGATTAGAGGCAGGCCAACACTGTTCTCAAGAACCAGGGAACCAAGTTTTGGTCTGCAACCTTCCTGCTGACACTGAGATGTCAGAAGTGTCAGGGCTTGTAGATGTCAGCTCTCAGAGGCACATGAAGGTCTGGATGGGAACTGGAGAGGAAGTTCTGCATTTATTTGCAGAGACAACAAGCCATGCCACCCTAGAGGATGGACTCTTGGTTGCGTGATCTGCAAAATGCAGATCCACAGGGAGATATTTCACCAGATACTGCCTTGTCAAGGTGTTCTCCTTGGCTGTTTAGCAATCTTACATCCTCGTTTATCCCAGAGAAAGCATGGACTAACATGTGGAGAGGAGAAAACCTTCCCTTATGCTGTGACTACAAGTATTAGTCTCCACTACATGCATTGCTAGGTTTTTCTGAATGTGTGTTGAAGTCTGGCTCCACTACAATGAACACTTAGTAAATCAGGTCTGTTTCCATGTAGCTACACTCAGGACATGTGGTCACTGTGGGGATGAGTCTGACATCTCTGACAGAGGTGTTTGATCTTGTTCCTGTGCTTTGAGAAATATATTTATTATTTATGCTTATATATATTTATTATTATTTATGCTAATAATTTTCGATATGGATACAGAGAGTTAAGTTCCTGAACAGTAATGAAGGTCATGGGTAAGAAATTCCAGAGCCTCCTTGGAAAATGCTATTGATTTATGCTATGTAAGAAAACAGAGTCGTTGATTGTAGTTGTCCATTCTGGCTTTGAGAAACAATTAATCTCTTGGATTGTTTGGCTGAAAGCTGATTTCCTGCTAATGTAGAGTGTAATGTTTTTAGTATGAGAAAGAATTTCAGAACTAATGTGGGAATTTTTGCACTGTAAATCCATTTCTAAAATTATCTTTCCAAATAATTCTCATAATTTGAATATCCAAAAATCACATGATGTTTCCAGATCTTTTACAAATAATTACAGAATCACTAGGTTGGAAGAGACCTTCATGATCATGGAGTCTAATCCATGCCCTAACACTTCAACTAAACCATGGCACCAAGTGCCACATCCAGTCTTCTTTTAAACACATCCAGGGATGGTGACTCCACCACCTCCCCAGGCAGACAAATCAAGTACTTTACCACTCTTTCCGTAAAAAAATTTTTCCTGATATCCAACCTATATTTTCCTTGGCACAGCTTGTGACTGTGTCCTTTGGTTCTGTCAGTTGCTGCCTGGAGAGAGACCAACCCCCCCTGACTACAGCCACCTCTCAGGAAGTTGTAGAGAGGGACAAGGGGGATAAGGTCACCCCTGAGTCTCCTTTTCTCCAGGCTAAGCACCCCCAGCTCCCTCAGCAGTTCTTCACAGGGTTTGTGTTCCCAGCCCCTCTCCAGCCTCGTTGCCTCCTCTGGACACTCTCCAGTGTCTCAAGGTCCTTCCCAAACTGAGNCAAAATGCAGGACCTGGCACTTGGACTTATTAAACCTCAACCTACTGGGCTCTGCCCATCCATCCAACCATTCAAGGTCTCTCTGCAGAGCCCTCCTACCTTCCAAAAGATTGACACACTCCCAGCTTAGTGTTATCTCCACATTTACTAATAAAAGGCTCAATACTCTCATCCATGTCACCAATAAAGACATTGAACAGAGCTGGCCCCAGCACAGACCCCTGAGGGACACCACTGGTGACTGTCCCCAGCTGGATGCAGCACCACTCTCTGGGCCCAGCCACCCAGCCAGCTCTTAACTCAGCACAGAGAGCTCCTGTCCAAGCTGCAGCTTTTCCAGGGAATGCTGTGGGGGACAGTGTCAGAGGCCTTGCAGAAGTCCAGTTGCACAACATCCACAGCCCTTCCTGCACCCACCAGGCAGGTGACCAGGTCATAAAAGGAGATCAGGTTGGTCAAGCACAACCTTCCCCTCCCAAACCCTTGCTGGCTGGGTCTCACACCCTGACCATCCTGTATGTGCTGCGTGGTGGCACTCAATATAAACTGTTCCATTTGTAGCTTTAGCTGCCCTGACAATAAAAAAGACAAAATCACTGTAAAGTGTTTTAAAATACTTTTCTTTCTCTAGGAAATTTACAGTAACTTGTGTAATCGGTGCATAAAGGGGTAAAAGTAGAACTCTATATTTTCTAATAGAGAGTTTAGACTGGTTTTGTGTTTTGTTACCAAAGTTAAATCAGACTGCCACCAGGGGATGCACATGCTTCACTCTTTATTTTATGATATTGAGAAGTCCACCTGTTGCTAGTGCTCTGGCAGTCTTTGAAATATGCTGTTCTCTGAGGACTCAAAATGGTAGTAGCTGAGAGGAAAAAAAACCTAATGAAAAAAATCCCTGAGTATCTGGAATTTCAGAGGCTTTTCAGTAAAATGCTAAAATGCATGACAGGCATAAGGAGTAAGGGGGTGACGCACATAGAGCTTTATGTGGTGATGTGCATTCCTCTTTCCTTCCTTTGGTGTGGGGTTTTTTTAAATTGGCTTTTTTTTTGAGGAGGGGGGAGTGGAGAAGGATGTAGTTACTTAGTTACTGGAATATCTCCCAAATTACCCATTACTTCAGTGCACATCAGCAAATGATTGACACTGAATTGGCTGGTGAAGCAGTTTTATGTCCAGTTTTAATTAGCAGCAAATTTCTGCTTTCCCATCTCCATAGGTGGAAATGGTGCCCAACTAAATTTGCATAGAGGAGAGTGAACAGCTATAATTTCTGAAGTGGTGCTTACCACTCCTGTCTTTGTAAAACAAGTTCTGAGCTCATTTGGCTGTGTTCACTGATAACATGTATACAGTTTGTTGAGCAGATAAAACCTTTTGTAAGGGTACAACTAGAGAAATGAAATTGTCATTTTACCTTAAGCCTTTGTAGGGAAGAAAAGAAAAGGGTCTTTCTGGAGGAAGAATTGTTAACTGGATCTAATGGTAACTGTGAGCTTGGGAAAACTGATGGGGTTTATTAGCTGATTAACAGCCTTTCATGTACAATTAAAATGTGGTCAATCTTTGCATACATACAACACACTAAGATGTTCAGCATGTTCTCTAACAATCAGTGAGGCTAGATTCAGTTTTCTGGATACTGAAAACAAAACAGAACACCCAAGAAGAGGGTAAAGAGGATTTATTGGACAGAAAAGCAATAAATTGTGTAAAAGAATCCCTTCTGGAAAGAGATGGCTCAGGAAGCCCTCACTATAATTCCTTGTATATTGAAAAAGGTGAGATACATCAAATGACTTCCAAGCCTTTACAAATTGCTTTTAAATGGTTAATTCATAATTTGTTTCTTCGTTACTATTTCAGTATCACTGCCAATAATGCATTATGATGCTGCTATTGCTAGTTTAAGGATAGAAAAACTGAAAGTCTGGTCCTCTTTGTCTTCTACTATTTATCCTCTAAAGCTCATTTAGATTTTGCAACTGTTACAGTTATTTCACTGGGAAGATAGGACCTATAATACATCGTTGAAGTCTAAATGGTCTTTAGAGCTTCATCTTTCAATCTGAAACAGTAGTTCAATGAAGATAATATCCATAATCAGCTTCTTTGGTTATTTGCTTCTACTCCCACACTGCCTTTTTCTTCCTGCTGTGATGAACATTTATGTAGCTGTAGGGGATTCAGCTAGGGAAGTGGAACCACCTGAAAACTAATGAAAAAAAAAAGCACCTATTTTTGCTGTCTTCAGTCAGATAATTTATCAGGTCTGGTTTACTGCAAGGCCATAGGAGTGGCTGTTTCAGTACAGGAAAAAGAACAGAGATGTAAGAAATCGAGTGTAAAAATCAGTCCTGCTTCCCAAATAAACAAGCTTGGGTTTGATTCATATTTTTTATTGACTTACAGCCTCTGACCTAAGTTTCAAACAATTGCAATAGCTATGAAGTGGCTATAGAAGAAAAAAGAATGTTAAAATGCTTGTGTCTGTATTTATGTTATCTGAATATACCATGAATACTTTAGTCCTTGTGAAAAGTGCCACTTCCACAGTTAAAATTAGGTATTTTGCAAACACATCTTGCGTGTTTTCAGTTTAAAGCTGTGACTTTTGAGCAGAATCATTGACATTTCCCTGCTTTGCCCTCCTCGTGTAGTTTCTGCAGTCGAGGTTGGACACCATGTGGGTCCATGCAGTGCTGTGTGTGTCACCTTGCTGCAGAGTGCTGCCTTATCCCCTCATTTTTGTCATGTTCATGTGCCTCAAAACACTACGGCCGTAGCTACTTCACACTGAGAGGCACTCAATGTGGGTGAAAATGGGGAAAGGTAGATTTAGATCTGGTCACAAATTTGATTTTTGACCCACAGAAATACAGCCTCACATCTGCAGTGAACTTCAACCAACTGTTTTTGTTCCTCTGTCAGCTCTCAACAGCTGCAGGGGTCTGCACATCCAGAGCTCCTTGTAACACTGGCACTTGGACTGTAAGAGCTTTAGTGTGAGGGGTTCTTTGTGGGCCTGTAAAGTTCATTAGGTTAGGATGAGGAGGCCTATAAACTATGTTGTTTTATCATTGCTATTGAACATTACTGTACAGAGCTGCATTCTTAGATTAGAGCCTTGATTGTAGAAAATAAAACTAAAATACTGCCATGCAGTTTTCCCCAGTTTCACTGTAACTCTTTTCAGCTCTAACCTTTCTGTAAGCTTCAGTCTAGAATATGTGGCAGTTTTCTTTCCTTCTGCAGGTTTGTCATCAAACCTCTGAAATGTTATTCTTCTCAAGGTTTACTGTATCTTATAAACAGCCCTGATACCAATTGACTCACAGCCTTTCAATACCATTCATCTGCTCTCTGCTTCTGGTGGGAAGTCTGGCATTAGAGATGATCACACCATCTCTAAAGTAGTCAGTAACAAAAGCAGGCAGGAAAGGCATTTTAGTGAGTCTGAAGTTCACCATAGCATGTTTGAGCTATTTGTACTATAGGTAACAGTTTATTACCTTAGTACTGGCAAAAGGAGCTCGTGGCTTTTCCAACTGCTCCTCTTTTATCAGCATTACTGCACACCAGATGAATTACTCTTGCATGATTTAAAGTCAGTGAGATTAACTTAGTTTGAAATGTTCCCTAAACTACTGGCCAAAAAGCCCAAACAAGAATGCTACTATTGGAATGGCACTTTACTCTGCTCAGCTGTTCTTGGTAGAAATCTGTGCGATACAGGATTTGCTTTTTATCTGTGGTAAAAAAACGTGCCTATGTGATGCAAAACTGCACATTGCTGTAGAGCCTTGTGATATCTATTTAAAGTGACAGCTGTCTGTCTGTCTTGCTGAGAGGCATCTTAATCTCAGTCATGCTATTTGCTCTGCTGAAGAGGCCCTAAGCAGGGCAGCTTTCAAACCTCTGGTCTTGTCATCACTGTGTGAAATTTAGCCATTTTCCAAACTTGTGGGTACATGATATCCCCATGACTGTGTATACAGTTCCATTATTGTAAGATATTTCTTCAATTCTTTAAGGAGATTTTTCCCCTAAATGTGCTGACAGATGTGGGCCAAGTCTATGCTTTCTAGGCTAATAACCATTAAAAACGTGATCGTTGACTTCATTAAATCTTACTATTTATTTTTAATATGTTCCTATATCAAGTTCCAATTGGCCAGTGTGTCTAACAATTCCCAATAGCAAAGTTCTTGGAGAAGGAGCATAACAGCCATTGGCAGCAATCTCACAAGGTCACTTAACCCACCAATCCTGTGAGGTTCTGCTTTTATTTTCAACACTCAAGCTTGTAGACAAAATATCTTATTTCTTTACACATGGAAATTTTCTGCTGAATTTTTAATTGCAGTTCTGCCACTCTGCTTCTTAAAGTTTTTACCATCTGATATGCATATCCACATATCTTTATATAATATATCTGTAATGGATAATATCAAGGGAAAAAATCTAAACCTTAGAAACCTGTTACTTGAATTAATTTTGATTTTAAGAAGATAAGCTATCACATAATGATAGGAAATTCAGTGTTCTGGTTCACTAGCTTTGAAAGAAGTTATTAAAGAAAGGTGTGCTTGTAGTTTTTAATCATAATAATTTTAGGTCATCTTTTATGTGGTACATAAAGAATTAGCTTCCTTATATTTGTGTCAGACAGATTATAATAAAACTTTCTTGAAGGTTTTTCATGTTTTCCAACAGAAGATTTCCCTTAGATTTAACTGTTTGGGACTGTATTACAGCAAGCAAAAGCGGGTTAAGTTGTTTGTGTCATTTTGGGAGCTGCTTTGTTCAGCACACATTTGTCACTTGTTCATTATGAGCAGGCTTGGAATTCTTAATAGTAGGCAATTGGTATATTGATTTATAAAGTAGTAGCTTTCAATTTGCTTTTCATGAACACTTGAGCCTCAAGCACAGGTCAATATAAAAACTTTTCTACAACTGCACAACTTTGCTCAGTGAATTGATTTAATCACTGCAGTGTAAAACACAACACATAACAGAGGATAATTCACCATTTTATTCATTTTCACTATCTCCCAGGTAACAAATAATAGAACAAAAGGAAGTGTCCTCAAGCTGTGCCAGGGGAGGTTTAAGTTAGATACTGGGAAAAATTTCTTCTCTGAAAGTGTTCAGACATTGAGATAGGCTGCTCAGGGAAAAGGAGTGGAATCATCATCCCTGGAGGTGTTCAGAAGATGTGAATGTTGGGGACGTGGTTTAGTGGTGAACACAGTGCTGCTGGGGTAATGTTGGACTCTGATACTGGAGGTCTTTTCCAGGCTAATGACTCTATGAAAGCTGCCATGAAATCTTACCATTCATCACATACAAGGCTAAGCATGTTCCAGATACGTGTTTGCAGAGGAAAAGCCCTTAAAATATTGTCCTAATATGTGCCCTAAAGATTGTATCATCTCTCTGTTAGGTCAACTCTTCCTTTAGTCTGTCTTATAATTCCAGTTTTTATCACCCATTCAATAGCTTTTTAAAGTAATATTTCACTGCTTCCTTCCATGCCTCCTTGGGAGGGATCCTTATAAACATCCATGGAGCTCCCTTACTTTCATCACTATGATTTTTTCTTAAAATTCTCATTTGCTCTAATGACTTGTAAAAAATTTCCATTGATGGGCTGCTGGTGTGCTCTGACTGTCAGGAAAAGGAATCCTGTCAAGAAAATATTCTTCAGTAATTAGTATCTGCTTCACTGTTTCAACATATTTGTAGCTTCCTGCCCAATGCTTGCATTGTAAGGTCCTAGGAGGAAGCACCTTCTTGGAATTCTATGGTTGGACAGCAGCTGTAAAAAAAAAAAAGTAAACTAGAACTGAACCTTATCACACACACTCTTGTAATTAAAGAGTAATAATAATTGAAAAGCTCAAGTTCTTCCTAACATGTGCTATTCCTTAAAAATACCAGTTGTTGTACTGTTTCAGTTGTGCTTCTATTTGGCATATAGAGAGCAGAGAGAATGTGAATTTAGCCAAAAGATCTTTCTAGAAAGAGATTTTTTATTTTCAGTGATATGAAAAGAATATTAATGTAGATGAAAATCAGATTTTTGGAAAATGTGAATTGGCTTCTGTTACAAAGTAGAAATTGGCATTTAACAAAGCACTTATGAGCACTGTTGAGGCAGCTGGTTCTTGGTTAGGATAGCACATCTTTCTCCATGTCTAAGTCTGAAAATACTGTGTATCTCTAAGGCAGAATAAATTCAGTATTCAGATATGTTTCCTTGGAAACAACTCATAATTTAAAAGCACATGCAGCAATGCAGCCCTTATGTAATTTATTAATGTGTAAGACCTGGCTCTCATGAGCCATATTAAATAGATCAGCCTTTATTGGCAGGAAAAAGGAATTTTCTTTGATTACAAATACAGCTTTTCAAGTGCTATTAGATAGTGAGATATTTGTGAGTGGGGTTGATATTGCTGCTGTTGTGCCAAATTGTGTTGCCCATTTGGGTGAAACAGTTCAATCACTTTTTTCCTGAAGAATGTGAATACTCAGGACATTCTCCCTATCTTAAGAACTTCCCTCTTTATTGCTGCTAGTGTTCTGCAATTTAGAAAGGGTTGTCCTGCTCTTCCTTTTCTAAGATGCTGCATTTCAGGGAACAGAATTCTTAATTTGAGTTTAATAAGAGGAAAATTTTCCTTTCAGTTCCTTCTCAGGGCACTATTTCAGCTATGTCCTTGTTTGTATTGCAGTAGAATGAGTGATCCTCACAGATGTATATTTTAGACTCATAAAAATATATAATGTCTCTATTCCAAAGCAGTCTCCAGACTGGAATAAATAACACCTCATTTAAGAATATAGTTCTGCAGAATTGTTTGAGGTAAGGAATTAGTTGGAATGAGAATGGCCCTGTCCTGTTCTGGGTGGCAGAAGGAAGCTGCTCATCTTCCCAAGCTTTTTGACAGCTGAGATACCAACCTAGGCAACCTAAGTCGTGCAGCCTGAGAATTCAGTTCAGGTTTCTGAGGTGTCAGTGGAAGTGCCTGTGAAACTGCCTGTGTACAAGATCTCTAATAAGTAATTTTACTTGTCCCTTCCCTCAACCAGAATACCTTACTCATCCTTCCGTTCCTTTTTCTTTCCTTACAAAGCTGCTGATATGGTCTCCTAGAGTCAGTGAAGTGTATCTTTTTGGTTTTGCAAACATCATCTTTTTAAAACAAAAAATCAAAAATCAGAAGAGTTATAACAACTAATTTCTCTTCTGATTTTATTGTACTGCTCTGAGTCTGAAAGTCTTTGTTGTCCCAGGCATATTTCCCTAAAATTGCCTATCTGGCCTGATGGGCACTGTTTTCAGTTTACTGACATACCTGAGATAATTTTGCAATCCCATCTTTCTTATGACCTTTTCTCTGTAATATAAACACCTCAGACTATGTAAAAATTGATTTTTATATTGTTTGTGTATTTGTTTAAACAGATTTGCCATGTTCCACAATGTCAGGATACCAAAAGAAAACTTGCTGAATATGTCTGGAGATGTCACAGTGGAGGGGAAGTACTCAAATTCTGCCAAGGTATGAAAGGTCTTGTTTCATTAAATACACAAAGGGATAAGTAGATTGAGACAGAGCAATGGACCTCTTATGTCAAGAAGTACTGGATACCAGAACTTAAGAAGGCTGTTGACAATTTCACATGAGGTATGGATGTTGGTTTTTTAATTGCATTTCAGAGATGTCTCTACTCAACTTGCTGATTTTACTGAACTTTGTGCCTCTGCACCACCCCACTGATCTCAAAGAGTTTAGAGTTTGACTTTGTACAGGCAAGACTATTTTGAGTCTCACCTGAATACCTCCTCTGAATCAGTTAAGAAACAAAATTGGCAAAATTGCTTCTGATCATGCTATCAAGTTGCATCTTTATGGAGATAAAATGCAGTGTTAGCCTCAGCATTCATTCTGTGCTTTCTATTCATTCAGGATGTTAAAGAACGTTTCAGTGCAGCTCTTGGGTCCTTGTCCCCTGGCAGAGTTATGATCACAGCATTTTCCATGACCAATTTAAAGCTTGCTTTGACAATAGCCATTCGCTTCTCAGCAACTCGCCGTCAGTTTGGACCAGCTGAGGATGAAGAAATACCTGTCCTTGAATACCAGACACAGGTAAATACTTTGGAATTTAATCTACAGACTTCTATATAATGAAACTCACATTCAGAGCTACTGCAGATCACAGTAGTGACTCTGAAGTTAGTGAAATTAAAGTTGTTTGTGTCACCTGAAGTATCGTTCTGGTACAGTTGTGGGGGTTCAGTCCAAAACCAGACTTTTAACATAAGTTCTTGGAATAGCAAAACCAAAAAAAAATCATGTTTACCTGAAGTATCTAGAAACATTTGTCTTCTAAAGTAGTAACATTTTTAAAAGAAAGGCTGTCTTATAAGCACATGTGAAAGTACTGCAGATTAGAAAGTAGCATTTGTTTCAAAATATCACTGCTTCTTTTGTTGCTACACTAAGTTTCTCATTTGTAGCCTGTATGCTTTAAAAGTATAGAACTCAAATGACATTCATTGTGGAGAAGTCTCAAGCTAATACTGATTTAAGAGGATTATAACCAAGGCTTACCTGCAGTTTATGCAGATGAAAAGCACATTTTGCTCTGAAAAAAATAGAAGAAGTGTATGTAGAATAACTGGGAAAAAGGGAAAACTCAGATCTCCTCAATGACAAAGGTTAATATATAAGAAGTGCTGAAAACAAACCTGCCCAGTTAGTCCTTGCAGTGTGGATGCCTTTTTCCAGGTTGACACTTAGCTTGCAATGTTGAAAGATTTTGTGAGTTTCTCCAAACTGTTGGAAGGTGCCCTCCTTCCACCATTTCTGAATAAGCCAGGGTCAGCTTTCCACTATTCTTTGAGTCTCTCAGTTTTTCCCAATTTTGGCTTTTTCTGTGGGTTCTGCTTGCTGAAACTCTCATTCCCTTGTTCCTTTACCACAAAGACCTTCAAGCAGTTTTTCTTTTCCTTCGTGAGCCTCTTGAAGTGGTTACAACCTCTGTCATGTTTGTACTGAAGAAACTTATGAATCATGACTGACCCTGGCATGCCAGACATGTTATAAACACATGGCAAAAATATGTCTTTGGTCCCCAAAGCTTCAGTGAACTTTTCCCCTGGTTAAACAGAATGCTTATCACAAATTTATGAAATATGAGAAGGGAAACAATATAACCATAATTTGTATAAAGAGAACAATAACCACCTATAACATAGTTAAATGTAATTTAACCACATTATAGGTGGTTATTGTTCTCTTCTCCATTAAGCAGTTTTCTGTTTTGAACACAGTTAAAATTAACAAGTTGGTTCAATATAATAACTATTATAAATGTATACCAGCTCGTGATCAAATCAATTTAATTCTTTTTTTTTCCAGCAATGGCGTCTTTTACCTTATCTGGCTGCTGCATATGCCTTAGATTATTTCTCAAAGTCCCTGTTTCAAAACCTCATGGAGTTTTTTGCAGGTGTGTTGACAAAGGAAAGGAGTCAGAGACAGGTGAGATGTTTACATATTTCCTCTTCTAAGTTCTTATTATAATAAACTGTAAACTGTTAAATGGAAGACCTATTTAGAAGTCTTAGGCTCTCTTACACTGAAGAATGATAGAGCAATGTCTCAGAAATATGGGGCATACAAAGTACTGATTAAAGTTGCATTTAAAGAAGCATTCAAATTAGTTTTGTTGGATTATTAAAGTTTTGTTGATTTCTGTGGGATTGAAGTTATGTTCTCTTGCAGAATTTTTTATCATAAATATATTATGATGGTGTAAATTCAGCTTATAGCTGTTGTAAATGATTCTACAGGGAGCATATATCAAAGATTTTCTGAAAATATACACATCTTAATTCCTGATCAGACTCTCTGAGTCTGGCTTGAGTTTTCAATTCAAATTCATTCATTAAAATGAATATTTTTAGCGATAAAAGCTGACTTTTGAGTCTTAATGCTGAATTTTTCATCCACAATCAGCTCACTGGAAGTCATCCCTTTACAGAGGAAATAGTTTAATCTATCAGTCTCTGTGCAAGGACTGATTCTTAATCAAATGATTTGCAGTATTGTGTTTTTACAGCATATAAATTTTATTTATTTTTATCATTTTTGGCAATAAAAGTTTTTAGGGCCTACATAATGGCTGTGTATTGCTCTGTTCTTACTTAAATTCTCAAGCTTTTTTTTTTTGAGCTAAAGTAAAGTTCATGAAATAATTTGTACTAATGGCAAGATATTTTAATTTCTTCTCTTTGCACAAAACACACAAGAATCTATTTGATTTTTTTACCTGGTACATCATCTGGACTGCAGTGCAGTCAGTCACTAATGTTAGGGAAAACAGTGGCTATCAGGAAAAAGTCATGATAAGAAAGAATCTCGTTGCTGAAAATTTTTAATAATTAATCCTCATGGATTCCTTTTGCTCTATAGGAGATCTTAAAACGAACAACATCAGTCAGGGAGGTACTCTTAAA
Organism: Thryothorus ludovicianus; assembly: GCA_013397245.1. Taxonomy (NCBI): domain Eukaryota; kingdom Metazoa; phylum Chordata; class Aves; order Passeriformes; family Certhiidae; genus Thryothorus; species Thryothorus ludovicianus. The sequence continues at coordinate 526,811 of VZTB01012894.1, read as the reverse complement.
CAAACTTCGGTTATATAAATCCCCTATTTTCAGAAACCAGAATTCCAAATGCATTTTCAAAGAAGGTCAATAGAGTTAGTGTGAGTGCAGGCTGCTATGATTCTCTGGAGTCTCCGAAGGTGTACATAAAAGTTTTCCTGCTCTTTGCAAAACTGATGCTTGAAAGATCAGTGAAAACTATGTAAGGCAATAAATATTATAAATATTCTGTTATTGGCTGAGGGGAGAGATACTGCTTATGTTACATAGGGGATAGAAGCTTTTCCTGGACAGGCCACCCTCAACCACCTGCTTTCTCCATTTCTGGGAGGGAAAGCTTGGCAGATGGTGAATTAACTCACTCAATGCTGTGCCAGCTGAGCTAAGGTGCACCCACATTCCCATCACCTGACACAAATTATTGCTGTCTCATATAAGAATGTTGGTGCTGAAGGTTCCTCAGTTGTGGCAGGGTTTTTCTGTGGCACCAAAGAATATGCTTTGCACTTACATAGACCTCAGAGAGTTTTATGCCTCTATTTCCAGTTACTGTTTGTTCCAAAGCAGTACATGTATCTATGGGTTTAGCTGGTCAACTACTTCATTTCTATAAAAGTTATTCCTTGTTTATCATTTGTTTTTCACAAAGGCTGATTTAGGACGTGAGATTCATGCTTTATCTGCTGCCAGCAAGCCGCTGGTGTCTTGGACTGCTCAGCAGGCAGCCCAGGAGTGCCGAGAAGCTTGTGGAGGACATGGTTACCTTGCCAGTAAGTTACAGACACTGCTTGCACTGATCAGAAAGAGAATGGTTATTTTGAAGTGTTCAACTGCTGTTGTGCTATGATTTCTGGATTTTAACATGTTTAGAAAGTATTTTATCCTCGTATCGATGTTTTAAAATTTTAATTCATACCTCAAGTGACAAAAAAAAAGCTCCCTAAACCCGTACAGGATCTGCACCAGCATTTGGACAGACTGTACAAGTAATTCTGTCTCAATTTCAAATATAAAGATGCAGTCTTTATAGATGAAAATTTCTCTTGTAAGTTTAATGCCATACTTTTCTAAAATCTTTCCTGTACAAGGTAATCAGTGAACTTTCAAGCTCATCTGTTTATAACAATAGTTTTACATACAGCTCTCCTGCATTTTGTCACAGAATAATTATTTAATCTCTCTTAGCTTCTAATATGGTGCAATATATTAAACTGTGCACTTGTTCTTCTTAAGTGAATCGTCTGGGTGATATCCGAAATGACAATGATCCAAACTGCACATATGAGGGAGATAACAATGTCCTGCTTCAGCAAACCAGCAACTACCTAATGAGCTGGATGAATTGCATAAGAGGTATGCTTTCATTGTGGGCTCTTATGCTGGACCCAACAGTGTGTAGCTAATTGAATTAGGAGGTAATTTCATACTGAAAGCAATTGACAGTCATTTAATAATTTTGTGGAGCATAAATAATCTGCTTCAGACTCGTCATATGGTATATTCACAATACAAAAATATTTGCTGCAAAAAATATTCTTTCTCCTTTCTTGGAGAAGCTAGCTAGATGTTTTGCCATCCCTAATCAAGTTAGGCTGTATCTTACTCCCTGAGAAATGCAGTTTAGTTCAGCTGGATTACCTCAGCACTGCATCCAGGTCTGGGGTCCTAAGCAAAAGAAAGATAGGGACCTGTTAGAAGGGGTCCAGAGAAAGCCACCAAGGTGCTCAGAGGCCTGGAGCACCTCTGCTATGAAGGCAGGCTGAGAGAACTGGGTATCCTCAGCCTAGAAGAGAAGGTTTGTTATGGCCTTCCAGTACTTATAAAAGAGTGGGAGAGCTGTTTTTTACATGGGCAGATAGTTGTGGGCCAAAGGAGAATGGTTTTAAACTAAAAGATGAGAGATTTAGATTAGATGTTAGGAAGAAATTCTTCTCTGCAAGGATGATGAGACACTGGCACAGATTGGCAGGAGAAGTTGTGGATGCCACGTCCTTGGAACTGTTCAAGGCCAGGCTGCATAAGGTTTAGAGCAATCTGTTCTAGTGGAAGGTGTTCTTGTCCAGGGAGGGAGGGTTAGAAGATGATATTTAAGTTCCCTCCAGCTCATTCTATGATTCTGTGACTCTGTATTGGTAAAGTCATCATTAAGTCTGTTTATTGTACTTGGAACAGTTCATATCACCTGACTTGGTAGCAATATCCATCACCACATCTTGTAGTTCTCTAGATTTTGTTTCAGTTTTCCAGCAATGAGTTTCACTAGCATCTTATAGAGCTGGAAAACTCAGCAGTTGGAGTTGAATCTTATGGGGGATAATTATAGGCAGTGATGTCAGGTTTTTCCACACTTGTCCACCAGTCCTCTTTTGGCTGGACTAGGCCATAATAAAATAAGTATTGTGGCCTAATTGCCTCTGGCCTGTCAAGTGTATGCATGGCTTTGTAATAGGCATTTAGTTCCAAAAAATCTGATTTCTTTTCTCATAAATCATTTTTATTTTCTCTGGTATTTCAGATAAAGCTCCTTTTCAATCTCCTTTGGGAACAATAAACTTTTTGCAAGACTACCATCATATCCTTGGCTGGAAATTCACAGCCATTAGTGTTCAAGATTGCATGGACTCTTCAGGTAGGCTTCTGCTGTTATTAAGCTGATTCTAGAATTTTAAATTCCTTTCCAAAGGAAAGGATCCAGAGATCTGAGATTCAGCCTCTGCTGCTTATTAGATATTTGTCCTACTTTCTGATGTTTTTTGTATTACATGTATTTTTGTTTACCAAGAACATAGTTTGCATTTCAAAATGCATTCTATTTTCCCCACATTCATTTCTGGTATGGAGGATAGCATCAGATATTCTTTTTCCTCTTGTTTTTCCTTTAAAATTACATCTCTGAGTTAGGGTTTTTCACCACTGTATGGCTGTTTTCCAGTTCTAAGGGGATTGAGTGCCACTTGATTTTTCTGTCAATAAAGTAGCTTCCTTTAGAAAACCATACAAGGGATTTTGAAAAGGCAAGAAGTTTGTCTGCTTCTGACAGTTGCTTTTGGTTGTATAGAGAAAAATGATTAATGATGGAAAAAGAGTTCCCTGTAGTTTCCCTGCTTTACTCTGCTATACTCAATTCAAGTATGACATTAGATGCTGTTCCCATTTGTCTATCATTGTGAGCCCTGATTGCCCTTGGATGCAAAAGTTAAAAAGAATACCAACAAATAATGAGAGAGCAATAGCACATGTTCTCTCCTCCTCATGTAATACCCACTGAACCAGACCATAGTTTAAAAAATATCTGAATCTGTTTCTTGATCCATTCTGTTGCAAACTGGGCTGTTAATTTAAATGTCTTAATTTAACCAGCATGTAAACACTCCCTATACCCTAAGGTATACACTACATTAAATCTTCAGCTAAGAAACAAGCAAGCAGGATTCATGCAAGGACTTCATGCTGAATGACTTTTTACCTTAATAGTTCTAGGCTGCTCTTAGAAATATGACACAATTATGTACAAAGCTACTAATTTAAATGTGATTACAGTGAAAACAATGTTGCAAGTCACATGCTTCCAGTAATTTTACACTGTCTTCTGGTCTTATATTCTTAGAAGAGACTTCATACGTTGCAGACCTAAGTCTTAATATGGAAAAAAAAAAAAAAAAAGAGCTAAAAAATTATTCAAGTGAGAAGTCTAAACTGAGCTGTGGGTACACCTTGTCTTCCATCTTGGAGTCAGTTTGAAGTACTTTATGGCCAGATATGGTTCTGTCTTCACTGTGCACTCACAATCTGACTGTTCTCCCCAGATATTTATTGTATCTACATTAATGGAAAAAGTGTCATGTCAATGGATTGATTAATTAATGCTTTCACTCTTCATCTCAAGTAGCAAAATCTGGGACTGCAGTAGAATTTTCATGTGACTTCTTACATCATAAATGCAAAAGTTAAGAATTTTGCTTTTTTTTTTGTTTTTTTCATAGTTCCTTTAGCAGCCTATAAATGGCTGGTTTGCCACCTGCTCCGAGAAAGTGACCTAAAAATGAATAAGGAGAAGCAGGCTGGACAAAGTGATTTTGAGGCAAAAAACAACTGTCAGGTAATACTTACTAATCTTTCTTATTTTATTTATTCATTTTCATCCAAGTCTGTCAGTTTCTCTTAGTTTTATCTTCTGTGTCATAAAGTACAATTTCCTGAACCATAAAGCAGCAAGTAAAATAACTAATAAAACCTGACCACATGCATTGCATAGAACATGATAGCACAAGGGTAGTTACCATCAGAAGAATTCTTCCAGGATATATTCAGGATATATTTCCCTTCAGAAAAGTTGCAGGCATGTGCTGAGTGATGTCTGCAATTTTGATAGCACAACCTCTGAAGACTAAATCTGTGACTATTAAATACACTGCAGCATCTGATTATTACTTCTCCATCTGCACTTGTGGCCAAATACATAGTGTAGGAAAGAATCTTGCTCTGGCAGGTAGGTAAACTGGATGACCTAATAGGTCTTTTTCATCTCTAATTCCTATAGTGCAAAGTACTCATGAAAGATACCAGACTGACAGCATTGGAACCTGAAAAGGAAACATTGACAACTTACATATAGCAGATCCACTCTCTCACCAGAGAGTTTTAACAGCTAGGAATGGCTTAACTCCAAATTTCAGTATTTATCCCCAAGCTCACCAGATTCCTGTGCTACCTCCATGCAAAAAATTGGCTCATATCCAAAGAATGAACACTTGTCATTTGTCACTAAGAAAGGTCAGTTCCCTGAAGATCATCAGTGTCATTTACCTTATCTGCAAAGCTAAAAAACAGCAGGGAGGAATAGTCAACTTTCAACTCTGCACCTAGAAAGACCCAGCCTGGCTACAATCTGTGTGAAACTGCTGGTAGAGGGGGGAAAATCTTTCCTGATTTTACCCTAGAAGCAGCTTTTTAGAGAAACTCGTCAGGGTCAAATCCAGAATGGGAATTGCCAGAAACTCCAGTCTGATTTCCTGTCAGTTAGCCAGGTTTTGGTGAAGCTGGTGCTGGATCCAGTACATTAGAGAGAATGGTGAGCTCAGAAGTTTGAAGATTGTCTTATATATTATATTTAAAACTCAAAGAGATTCACAACTGCTTTTGAGATAGGCATTGATACACTTTAGGTCATTAGTTTTTCTTTTCTCCCTACAATTCATCCTCAGGACAGCAGGACTTTTTATTTTAAAAGAAACATCTGAAAATGATTTGCAAGCTCTGCTTTGAAGACATGTACATATTTGATTTAAAACTTTCTCAACATGAAGGAACACTTTTCTGTCAGCCCAGTGCTCGACAAATACAAAATATTTGTTCATGCTGTGGGGGATCTGGAAGAGATTCCTAGCCTGTCCCCAGGTTATTTTGGTGTGGGGCAGCTTGATAAAAACAATACAGAAGTGCATGCAATGGAAAAGAGTAAAATAGAATTTTAGGGGAGAACAACAGGAAAATAATTCTTAGTGTTTCATTTATGATATTAAGACTTATACTGATTCCCTCAGCAGAATGAAATATCTCAACATCTGAGACATTTCATAACTAACTTTTGCACAGACATTGTGGAAAATGTTTTCTTCTGCTGCTTCTTAGAATTTCTCAAGCTAGATCATCACACCTAAATCAGGAGAACTCCACTAAGTTCACCAGACCACTGCCATTCTGCACAGGCTGAGGACTGGTTCTGTGTCTTTGGTTACTCTGTGTCCTTTTTCCCTGTCTCCTAAGGTGTACTACTGTCGGTCTCTGGCCATTGTTTTTATTGAGCAAACAGCCTTGCAGCGCTACCACGACTACACGCACGATCCCAGCGTCCCGGCGGCTCTGCAGCCAGTGCTTAGGAATCTCTGTGCTCTCTATGGGCTCTGGTCCTTGAGTAAACACCTGGCTGTGCTCTACCAAGGTGAGATCAGCTCCCTGAATGTGCTGTGCATGTCACTTCTATAAAGTCCTGACTTGGCTGGGGCAGGGAATCCTAGTGACGATTTATGTTACAGCGTTTTCTAACTGCTTGTTTAATACAAAACAATCATTCTCGATCAAATATCCAGGAGCAGGAATCTGCAGTTGAAAATTAACCCAAAAGGCTCTCTCTTACCTCAGAGATGATGGAGAGGTCACAGGTTTTGCTGTGATCCAGGGCTTGTGTGAGAGGATGAGGACCCTGTAGTGTAGCTCATTACTGCAGAAGGCTCAACATAGCTTAGATTAAGAGTTTTGCAGTCAGCTCGTTAAACAAAGACTGTCAGTGCAATTAGACAGGTGCAGCTACTTAGTCTTGACTACTGAACTCATGAACTTGGCGAAAAGCTTGTATCAGTATAATCTTTACTGGTGTAAGCTTCTCTGTCAATGTTTTTAAGGTGGCTATGCTTCAGGTGAACAACCTGGGAAGTTTATTCAGGATGCTATTCTGGAGCTCTGCTACAGGGTAAGCCTGTTTATTGTGATTAAATACATACTTTATAAACACTTTAAAGGAGATATGTGGTTTATAGACATCAGATTATTCTGTACTTCAAGGGGTAAGTTAGCAGGATATTACATTAATTGTTTCTGAATAATTTTCTGTGAAGTTTGACCCTGAATCTATTCTTAATTTATTTATCAATAAATGGAAAACAATATGTCCTACAAAATAACACCATAGCATTTGCAGCCCTGCAATCTTCATTGGAAAGCCAGCGAAATATTTCAATCCAGTTCTTTTTATTTCATTATTGAGTTAGATCTTGATTTTTTTTTCTTAGCATGAAAGCTTTCTAAACCACAACATGTTCTTTACAGATCAGCAAAATTTCAACGAAGAATCTGGTCATTATGATTATAAGGTCCAAAAATATATGTTTTTGTATGTATACAGCACCATATTGATTAAAATGTGTTTAAAACCCCCTAGGTAAAGGAGGAAAAAATTTGAAATACAATCTCTTTTGGCAGTTACTCTGAGAATTAAAAAAATCAAAATAAAACTAGGCTACTGATTGTGTGTTTCTCTTAAATTATCAAAGCTGGTACTTTATGAAAATTATTTTAATTCTGCTCTGTAGTTCAGCCATAAACAGCTAGAGAAATTGTCAAATTAATTTCTTTTTATTTTAAACAGCTGAAAGATGATGCAGTTGCCCTGGTTGATGTCTTTGCTCCTTCTGACTTCATTCTCAATTCTCCCATTGGTAAAGCAAGTGGAGAGGTAAGAAAACACATTGTAAAATTTGTAAGTTTAATAATGAAGATTATTGCCTGTAACTAGCCTTAACATATTCAAGACATCTCACAAGTGCAAAAGAAAAGTGAAAAATACTACCTGAGTAAAATTGATGTCATCAGAAAATGAACTTTTTATTTTACTGGAGATAAGCTTTAATGGCAAACTTGTACAGTATTACTGTAGTTTGTTGTTATGGACATCTGTGCACTGTACCAAAAAAGGGCTGAGAGAAATTTTTTTTGTGTAGTTACACAAAGCAGGAGTTAAGGGCATGAGGGCCATACTGGATTCAGTTCACAGAATACTCTGTGACTGACAGGGATGGATGACCAAAGAGAGCCCTGTGAAACAGATGAAATAGTGAGATGTTCTTTTCCTGATGTCTCAGCAGTTGGCAGTTTAAGAGATGTCTCATGTCATAGGTTCTGTTTGTATCATTCTGTTTAGTAGGCACAGATGTGTCTAATTCTTTATTTTCCATCCATTTTCAAATTCAGCTGTCATTTGACTTATATCACACCATTATTTCTACATTTTAATTATGAGTATTGTGAGAAAATACTTCCTAGTCACAGTCCATTTCTATTTATTGTCTGTGAGAGCCTTTTCATTCCTCTGAAAGACCTTGTTTTCCTTCTCTGTGTATTTTCTGCTTCTGCCATATCCCTTCTGAGGTGGCATAACCAGGGCTGTGGGTGCACCATGGAGTTGGCTACAACAGCTCCTGGTCCCTCCCTGCCTTTTTCTGACATATTTCATGATCTGTATTTTGTCCCAAAGTCTCAGCAAACCAAAATTTTTGCTTACTGGGCCAAACCTACTCATCAGGGCCAAGCAGTGGGATAACTGTTCTGTAGAGACCAGTGTCCCAGTACAGCAGTTTGGGTTGGTGTGGATGGACACTGCAGACAATCCCTGGAGCCTGCCAGGATGTTTGACAGGAATGCTGCATCAAACAGACTCCATGGTTTTCAGAACTTCCTGTCACTTCTTGTCTGAAGTTGCCCCTTGTTCCCATGGTGATCCAGCAATACAGAGGGCAGAGCAGATGTTTCTAGGCTGACCTAACACAAGGATTACTTTGTTAGCACAGTCCTTGCAAATGAGGCAGGAAAGGCTGGCTCTACCTCTCCAACCATCTCCTAGAGAGTTGTAATCATCACTGGAAACTTTGTTTCCATTTCTATAGGTTTGTGAGGATTAAATTAATGTAAGAGGTCATGGGAGGGAAACTCCAGAGGTAACTCTTCAGAGAAGGAACAGCATTTGTGAGAATGTTAAAGAGTATCTGTATTGGCCAAAAGCCCATTTTAACACATTTTTCTGTCTCTAGCAGAAGCTGTGAGCAGATGCTATAGACAGAAATATAAAATATGGTACAAGTACACAGTGATCCATTCCTAGAATAGTATCCCCTTTCTAGCAGTCACCTGGAGATTTCTTATCAGTAGCTGATAAAAATGTCGTGATGGATTTGGCTGGTTCCTCACTGAGTCGCTCTTAGCTCTTGCAAATGCAGAAGCCACAGAGACTTATTAATATTAGATACTAATATTAGGAGTATAATATGTGAGAAATGCACATAGGAATCTAGACACTTCTTCATGTACTTATTTTTTTATGAATTCATTGAATCATTGAGAAAAAAATTTTAATCAATGCTATTCAACCCATATTCTACAGAATTCAGGAAGGTTTTCTGAACTGCCTGTAAGTCTGTGGTTTTCAACTTGTGTAAATATTTTCAACAGAAATTCAAAAAAGGCTGCCAATCCTTCACTCAAAGAAAATACTTAATAAAGATCCTTGTCTCCTGGCTGCCTATGTTTAATCCTCTGTTCTTTGCTATCTTTGCACCTTCTAAGAACCAGTGCAAACATTTTAGTAAAAATTACAGTATTTTAAACAATAGATTATCCAGGTATAACAAAAAGGTGAATTTAATTCAGGATGAGTTGTGTTGTGCTGCAGTGGAGTGCTTTGCTCCATAAGCCACAGATCATAATTGGAGCTGAGGAAAAGTTTCAGATTTTTTTGTTGGCAGCTTTAAGCCCTAAAGAAGAATTCAGATTCTCTTTAAAAGGAACTTTGATGGTGTGAACATAATTTCTTCATAAAAGTTTTGACAGTCTTAGCCTAAGTCTGTGAAGATATTGCCAGATTTATTTCAAGAATAATTAAAAATTGTTAGACAATATATAATTAGAATTAGAATGAAATAAGTAGTTAACATTAGCCCATGTAATTAAGGTAAAATATGTTAAATATTTATATAATAGAAATATATTATATAATT
>VZTB01012894.1:394367-517267 GCA_013397245.1 Thryothorus ludovicianus | reverse complement strand
TAATTAAATATATAATTATTTCATTATTTTTTAAGTCATCACAGATATTTAGGGCCATATCTTTTGATGAAGAAAAAAGGCATTTCATTTTACCTCAGTGACTGCTTTTATACTACATTAATATTTTGTTACACTGTACTCTCTTACTGCTGAATATATGTTTTCTTTTGTGATTTTTCTATAGTTATTTAAAGTTTTAAGCTTTTGTTAATTATTAATTGACAAATATTGCTAAAATTATACTCCTGCAAAATTTGCTTCTTTTTAATCTTCCACAAAAAAATTACAAATTGGTAAAATGACAAATAAAAAATCTGCTCTTGAGAGAAGAATTTCTTACACTCGAATCAAACAGTTCCCACTGGGAGAGGAGCTCTGTTACTTTCCAGAAGTGTGCTCAGAGATGTCAGCAGCCATCCACGAGTGCTTTAAGACACAGTCCTCATGTTTGCACAGAACAAAGATTAGCTCAATATCACATTGTTTCCAAATTTCTACCTTTGATAGTACAACTCCTGTCAAGTTGAAAACGAGAAATAATAAAGGTTACTGGTTTCCTGCTCTTATGCCAAGGAGGATCTAAATGATTTACACAGAAATCTGATGTTTACAGTACCTTGAAATTTTGTGCTTATTCTTCTGTTTGTTCTTGCCTGTACATAATTATTCACATCTTTTATCTAGAAATTCAATCAAAATCTCATTTTAGCCAATAAATTAACTTAATAATTTATCTTTCAGAAGTTTTGTTTCTTCTCTGTGCATTAATCCTTTTTTATTATTATTTTCCAGTTATATAAAAATATGTGGGGAGAGATCCTTCAAGGCAACAAAGTTCTGAACAGGCCTTCATGGTGGGCAGAATTTTGCACTAATAAACCTGTTGTAGGCAGGCTGAGGTCAAGATTGTAAACCAAACAACTTCTAAGAGTCTGGATGGGCCTGAGATGATTACCTTGCTACCAACATCAGGAAGAAATGAGACCTATGTCTAACACTGGAAATGGAGGAGATTTTCATTGAGAGGTGCCAGGTTTTAAAATAACTTTGAAATTGAGTTCAACTTGATCTGGGGGACTGTTAACATAATAATGACAAGAGCAAGAGCAACATGTCTGCACACTATACATATTTACTCAATTAAATTTTAAAAAATGAAGATTTATTGTAATCACTGCCTTGCAAAGTTTATATTAAAAAAAAATTCCAATCAGTCTCTTGTCATTACTTTCATATTACAGATGGTAAATAATTAAAAAACATTTGCCACCAATGATTATGAATAAGATGATAAAAGCAAAAAAAATTTTAGGACAGGCTGGACAAACATATTAATTATGATTATAGTGAGAGAACATTGGGGGAGCATCTTTCCTTCTGCTCCTCTGTCCTCAGAGTGCAGAGAACCAAGCTATATTGCCTTTCAGAAAAAGAGAAAGGAAAGATGTAAGGAAAAGCAATAATTTCAGTGTTAAAAAGGGCAGGTACCCATCCCTGGGCACGGGATGCCTTTGGGAGCTTGCTTCTGAGGAGCCAAACAGAGCAACGTGGCAATGTGGAAAGATGGCTCTGATTAGTGGCACACCCTGTGTTGTCTTAGCTCAGAAGTGGGAAGTTGGAAATAATCAGCTCTTGGCTGAAAGGAATGTTCTTTTAGTAAAGATAACTTCTTAGCCAGACTGAAAGCAGTCTTAATAGTTAGTAATATTACTGCCACAAGTTCAAGGTCAATTAAAAATGATCACTCTCAACACACTTCACACACTTCAGTTAAAAAAAAAAACAAACAACAAAAAAAAAAGCCTGAAATTCTATGGCTGTTGTTTACAGTCCCATTGGAAAAATAGTTAAAAGTTATCTTGTTAAACTGTATTTTTTTCCTTCATTTCTTTTTCTTCACCAGAGATAGAGGCAGAAAAACCACAGGCAACACTGACTATTCTTTCTTCTTTTCTAATGAGATACCTTAACTCAGGATGTTCTAATAGGAGCTCTTTTTCTTGCAATTGAACTGTAGGAAAGTTTAACCTTCTGTGCTAAAAAAACCCAACCCAGTATAAAGTATTTATTTCCTTTGAACTGTTTTGCCTCTTTTAATGAAGTTAAAGGTGGCAGTTATAGGTGGCATCATCCTATGGAAAAAAAATAGATCCATAAAGCTCAACACCTGTCATTAGATGTTATGGAGTCATGGGGTTTCATGGTTATCTTTGGGAATTTTCCATATCACTGGGGATCCAACAAGTGCCTCTGAAGGAAAGAGCCAGAGCTTGTTATGCCCAGTATTCAATGTGAACACGAGGAACTCTGGCAGTGAAAAAGAAGAGGTGCCATGCCATGTTAAATGTAGTGGCATTGCTCTGTCAGTCCCCATTCTGCACTGTGAATGCTGATCAGCAGCACTGCTTCTCTGTCATACACGTGTGTGATTTCACCATCACCTCTGAGCTCTTCATAAGTGACTCAGTCTTTGCTTGCCTCCTTCCCCACAGCTGGGAAACAGCTGTGTGTAAATCTTGGGTATAAACTGTAAGTCTGTTTATGAGGCCTTGGTAGCACAGAAGAGAACACAAAGGTGTTTGGCATATAGCTTAAGTCACCTTCATCCCAATAAAAAATCCACAGCAAAACTGTGTCACAGTAGCACAGACCTGGAGACCTGGTGAACCACAAGGACACTCACCAAACACATGACAGGATAAACAGACACCCTGTAAAAATATATCCCTAAGCCATTCCTGCTAATCTTATTATGACTATTCTGGCAATAGCCAAGCTCTCTGATAAAAGCTGTGCCCATCTCTGTTGATAAGGACTGTACAAACTGGCAGGAAAAAGTGCTGTTTGTTCTGAAAAGGTCACCTTCATCACTAGAGCAAGTACAGCAGAGGCTGCACCAGCAAGGACATGATTATGGGCAGGCAAAGTGGGATACTCAGTTAAATGGCACAGTTATGGACACTAAATATGAAGTGTCACACAGCCTGCAGTAAGCTTGGAGCTTCGTGGGGCCCTTGGATACCTGGCTGGTGGCAGGAGTTACAGACCTGAGCACCAAAGCTGAAATAACTAGAAGCACTGTGAGGCCTTGGGCATTTCCTCTTTTAAAAATCCTACATCCCAGCCAGTGGGTGCTGGTGGCTGCAGTGCAGGTGTGCAGCAGCTGTCAGGCTTCACATGCTGCAGCACAGGCTGCCACTCTTTACTCTCACACCCAGTACAAAGCCATGGTGCAGCAAAGGCAGGCTCATTCTGTGGGCCAGAGCCACTCTGCACTCAACATTATCAAAAGTAGAATTGTCTGTGTGAATACCTGGGTAACTGTGATCAGGTTCTTTGATCAAGTAGGACTACGAATTTCTGACCTGTATGTTTAGTCAGGTGTGTGTAATCAAATGAGCAAAATATCCTTTTCCTCTGAAGTCAACAGCCAAAGGTTCCAGAAGTCTTCTACGCCAGCTTCTCAGAGTAGGAGAATTTGTAACTTTGAACTTTTAGAGCTGCAGCATGGAAAGAGAGAGATGTCATGAAATTTGGCATCCAATTATCTACTAAATCAGAGGGCAATAATTCAACAACTACCACAAGATGTCATTATTATATGCAGTTTCTTCCTCTTTGTAGAACATTAAATAAAAGAGGCTTCTGGCAGAACAGAGAAGTCATTTCCCTCTTACTTTAAATGCCAAATAAAGTTGGATGTGTCATTTTATCTTGGTTGGGGAGCTGGGTCAAAGTCAGTCAAATGCCTTCAATCCAAACCAATTTGGCCTCAGGAATCTTTAAAAGTCCTTTTAAGCTGCCACGTGAAGGCACCAGGAAGCTGAATCCAAGCAGGTCTGAAAGAGCCCTAACACTGCTTCCCCAGGGCCCTGTGCCCTGCCTCTCTCCTGGACAGTGGCTGTTTTCTGCTTTGTGACTGTCAAACCACCTGCCTGCCCAGGGTATTTCAAACCAGGTGTTTCTTCTGTGATAAGGTACTTCTGCTGATGTCACTCAAAGCAAAAGGGTTCTAACAGAAACAATTAAATTGTTCATGTGCATTCGAACACTGAATGCACACAGCTGCCTTACTGCTGTGGCAAGATATATACATGAATATTTCACATCACCTTTTTAGAAGTGGTGATTTCAGGATGAATTCTTTGTAGGTCAGGTCAAAGCCCTCCCATGCTTTACATCTGCAGTTCTGTGGATATGGATTCAGAGGTGCTTGTTTTCTGCAGGAATAAGTAGACTCATGCTGCTATTTCTGTCTGAGAGCCTCCTCCCCACTGTAATTAATGATTTATCACACATTCTGCAGAGATGCAAGTTCCTTTTCTGTTTGCCTTTGTTCATATATTTTCTTTACTGACTTAATGTGTTTTCAAACACAAATGGTGATTTCATACCAGCCCTTGCTACCATCATGACCAGACTCTGTTCCAGCCATATGGACAACACTGTGTGTCCTCTGGTAGCACAGTACCTTCACAGGCCCCAAGGGTTTTGTTATCCCCAGTTCCCATTAGGAATCAGAGAGATCAGTGAGATCATTTTACCTCAGTTCAGTGGCCTAGGGAGCACCACAGGCAGAGGGGAGCTCGCTGCAGGAGACATCCATGTGACATTTTAATCTGAGCCACACGCTCCAGCCCATTGGGGTCAGCTGGATCACAGCAGGCTGCCCACAGCTCTGTCACTGGCAGCAGAAACAGAAAGCCTCATTCTTCTCCAAGCAAGTCAAGTCACAGGTTCATGAAAACAGAGCATTTCACACCAGTTCCTTTCAAGGCAAAGAGGGAGGTAAATGCTCAGAACAGCAGTTCTGCTGACTACCTTGCCTTGTTTTTTTCTCCAATGTTTGCAGCCTGGTTGCGTTCGTTCAGCATTGCCTCAGCATGAATCTCTCTTGAAAAAATTCATGTTCCATCAGGAATTTCTTCACTGTGTTTGTCCGTGACTAGAAGAATTCCTAGTGTATTTCCTTAACACAGTTTGCACGTTTTTGAATTTTTTGTTTGGTCAGCTTTAGTGTAGAGCATCTGCTGAGATTTGCATCAATCTCCAAAGACCCGATATCATTGGGCTTTAACTGCCTGCCCATGTTCTTCCATCCTCCTGCCCTTCCCAACTCATTTCACTCGTCATCTTCTCTCTACTTAGAGCTTTGCTAAATACTTGTTTTTGTCAACTTATAAAATATCCATTGTTATTCTTCCTTATAAGCAAAGGATATTTTAAATTACATGTTATTGGATAGAAAAAATTGCCTCAATTCATAATATCAGTTTTTTTTAGAAGGGCAGTCACCTGCAGTATATTTGCAGGAGAGAGAACCAGGAGTTAGAAAACAACCTGTGGAAGGACCAACATGGATCTGTGGTTTGTCCCATGACTGTGACTGGGACATGACTCAGCTTTCCACATGAGATCCATGGCCCAGGACAGGTTCCAGAGGATCCAGAGGAAAGCCACCATAGTGCCAATGGGCAACCATTGCCTGAGAATGAAACACCTTTTAACAGTGTTTTTTTTTGTTTTTTCTTTGGTTGTTTTGTTTTTGTTTTTTTTTGCCAAATGTAAGAATCAAAACAAGAATCTATAGACAGACATTATTTCCTATGGAAAAAATATGAGCTTCGATGACAAAATTCTTTATAAAGAGGCAGAATAAGTATTCAACAAGTGCTTCTGCACTGTATTTATGTGCTCTTATCACTGGGATGTGATAAAATACTTTCCAATCCCTCAGTAACCCAGAAAGGTGTTAAGCAACACATACTATGGTAAGCACTGAAATCAGCAGAGCCATGTAACAACAGATGGTGAAGACTTGACTGGCCCAAGCATACTCATTTGTCTTATATTTAAGAGTATCAAAGAAATTCCACCAGATTAGAGTAACCAATATTTTAAAAGGAAAAGTAGGAAACATGACTCTATGACAAACGAATTAATGGAAAACCTGATGGGGAATTAAATTAATAAAATAATTTGCATATAGTAATACAAAAAATATTAATCAGGTATTTTACAGAAAATACTGTTTGTCAGACAAATATGATTTCATTTCAGATATTCTCAAACTGATTTTTGCATTTATGTGGCATGCAACATAGACACCTCTAACATACTATATTTAGAGTCTCATGACACTGAGATGAAAAAAATCAGCATTCTGTCTATCAGCAAACACACTTGAACTGGGTTAGGAGCTTCATGTCTGACAGATCTCAAGAAGGAGGTCATCAGTGGAGAAATCATTCTCTGTGCTTTAGGGATGTTGATAAGGGTAATCCTAGACCTGCCTCTGCTTATTATTTTCCTCAGTGAGCTGGAAATAATTTTAAAATCTCTTCTATTAAAATGTGCAGACTTGGTGGACTGGTAAATTAGGTGAGATAACAGATATAATCTGAAATGCTTAATAAGTTCAAACCAGACTGGTTTTGCTGACCCAAGTATGCAACATCTCCTTCAAAAATGTAGGGGTAAAGAGAGATTTTGTTATCCTAGGCCAGACAGAGCTGAGGGAAGGTGAGTGCTTTTCTCTCCACACTGGCTGATTGCTCTAATTAAAGACTGACCTCAACTGATGCATTTGGGAGAGAATTGAAATATTTCTAAATCCCACAAGAGTGTCACGAGAAGAGTAAGAAAATGTGAGATCATTATAACTTTAATACGATCAGAGAATTGATTCTTGTCCAGTCCTTCTGTTAAAAAAGACAGCTCCAAATTTTCTAGGCCAGCCTGCCTAGAAAATGGAAACTGTATTGTGTGTGAGTATTCATCTGTGCTTGCAGAAACCATATGCCAAACTCCTGCTTTCCTCACAGGGCACAAGATAACAGAAAGGAGCAAAAATACTGAATTCAAAGCCAGAGAAAATGTGGTACAATGGGAAACTGAACAAACTCAATGTTTAGCACGTCAAAGAGGAGCTTAAAATTTGGAGCAATTGCAGTATTACAGGCTTCTCCAAAGTAAAGCAAAATGTTGTACATCAAAACAAATATAATTTGTGTCTGATCACTGGGGAGAGATTTAAGGGTATGGTTTACTTTGAAGGAAGCTTTATGCATATACACATTACTTGGGATGATCAAGCCACAGTCTATGGTTTTGTTACATGCTGTACCAAGATCCTCTAAATCAGTACAGCTGGTGCCATACAAACTGCCCTCCAAAAACATACTTGTCTGAGTGTCATTAAATAATGATTTTTTTTCTAAGCCCACACAAACACTTGGCTTTTTCCATGCAGTTTATCAATGATGAGTGTTTGCAAAGTCCAGAACTGAGCACTGGCTGTGTTTCACTAGTGTGAGGGAGAAGCCAGGAAAAACATATCTCCTGGGGAGTATTCCCAGCTGTAAATTTATTTTTGACACATATAGGATGGAATTGGGTTTCTGTGCTTGTTTTGATCTCCTTACAAATTCCTATTAAAGGGATGTCTTCCAGCCCTGCTGAGCTGCATATCCTGTTCCAGTCCTAAATCTGTGGGTGAGTCCTGCAGCCAGAAGTGTGGGGCAGTGGGACAAACACGAGTGCCTCAGACACTCAGCAAACAGCAGCCCAGTCCTCTGCTCAGTACATAAATCTTTGCATGGTTGAGCTGTGCTCTGCAGCAGATGAAAACCATGTATTTTTTTCACAGCCACCAGTTGCACTCAGTGTTGTTCATCCAAGGCACAGCCCATGGGCACGGATCCAGCTGGAGCCACTCTTTGCTCTCACTGCTGGGCTCTGTTCCCAGTGGCCTGTGACAGTCACCAGGTGATCCTTTGGAGGTGGTGCAGGGCTCTCCTGCTGGGTTCTACTGGAGCAGAAGGAACAGGTTCTTAGCCTGTACAACCCATTGTGGTTACAGAGAGAACATCTCTTCAGGGAAAATCCCAGAAAATCCATCTTTTTGGATTACTTTTTGCTTTGGATTTAGTTTTGGTTCTTTTGTGGAGAGGGACTATTACAGAAAATTTTACCTTTCTAATGACCAGGTTGTCTGTTTTGACAATAAGGAAGGTAGTAAGCATGGAATTGCTTAGCTATGTTATGTTATGGTTTGTCCTCCTCAGTGTCCAAATTTCTGGTGTCTTCTCATTTCTCTTCAGCTGTGAGGACAGTTCCACAGCAAGAGTTGGAGCATTTGCAATTTTATTTCTGTTGCCAAGCTCCCTTTTCATTGTGGGAGGATTCCATATGCAACCAGATATGATTTTCCTCTGTGTTAAGAAATAGTCCTGGCAGTAAACTGTTTGAGTCATCTTTCTGTTTGCTTGACTTCTCCCATAATAATATTATTCAAAACTTGATTCACCCACTAATCTCACAAGATAGGATTTCAGATGTTTAAAGAAAAAAAATCTTTTCTTTTTTTTTTTTTTTTTTTTTGACCTAAGAAAGCTCAGAGTCAAAAGGCTCATGCTGTATTTTGCTTTAATTGGGTAGAGAGCAAAAACCTTCTATAGAAAGGCACTTTCCTTAGAAGGTCAGTCAGGAACATAACAGCTTGTTTTAGTTTTAGTTTTAGGGGAGGAATATGATGGCATCATCATTAGTAGTGAGGTGTGTCTCACCACTTCTCAGAACCATCATTTCACTCTGAACTAGCAGAAAGACTCACCCATGTGTGTTCAGATTCCCATTCAGGGATCCAACCAAGATAAACAATTGGGAGTTCCAATCAAGACTCATTCATAGATGTTCCCATATCATAGGAACTGAAGCAACTCAAGTGTCAAATGGTCAGGTGCTGTTCTTAAAGACAAGATTAATGGTAGTTAGTCCTGAAATCTCACATTTTCTTCAATACAGACCCAGTGTTAGTTGTAATTAACTTCCTGGAACAGGCAGGCATAGATCTTGTTTTAGAAATCTAATACTTTTTCATCACATGTTTTTGTAGATTCTTGTTGGACTTGTAATGCATGAGAGAGGAAATAACAGCCCAGGGTCCCACCATCCTAAGTGCTGTACACAAACAGGTCTCCAAAACACTGCAATTTAAAGAGAAGACAAGAAATCATGCACTTTGAGCAAATCAATATGTCACTACTGGCTAGATATGTGCAGCAATCTCAATGCTACATTTGCCATGTTTAGCCAAAATTTTCTGAGGCCTTCCTAATATGGAAAATAAGCTTACATGAAAAATGGCAGCCAGTGCTCTGCATCCAGAACAGCTTCATGGAGGCTGGAGTAAATATCCTATCAGTGAAAAAAAGATTTCAAATTTAGGATTACACTATGATAAGTCCTGAGTGAAGACCAAGGGTTTACACTTAATGTAGGAATGAAGTCAGTGGAGAGACAAAGAAAGCAAAGGACAGTGCCAAGTACTGTGCTAAGAGAAAGTGCAAATAATGTCTTGTATTTGGCATGGAAATGATAAGGACAGAGGTGCATTTTCCAAGGACAGAGAAAAGGGAATAATGGGTACATACTTCTGTAAGTACGTTTTGATGTTTCAGAGGGAAGTCAATATCTTTATACAGAGAACTCAAAAGAGTTTAAAAGTCTAGAGATAGTTTGGACATAAAAGCAAGACTGGCTGATGGTGAGCTTTCATCCACATTGGAAATCTCTCCTTAAACCACTACTTTAAGTAATTACATCTGTTAAAATTTTTATCCAGTTGTTTTTTGCTTCTATATGTATCTAGGCAACACCTGGAATAATATTATTTTCTTAAAACTTCTAAAATCCAGTGGTTCATTGCAATATGTTGCAACATTTCCGTGTACAGATTTCATACACACAGACACACACATTTTTACAAAACTCAACCCACGCATGTGTGTTCAGAAGCAAAAATAAACAATTTTAAGCACACTTATGCAAATCATTCTCTTTCTTTGTGCTACTTCTTTCTGTCAGAATTCAGTCAGAAATAAATGTCTAAATCTAGGTTAGCATGTATATTTTTTTAAGAGTCATAACATTATCAGAGTAATCCTCTCCTAATGAAAGCATAATGAATGGTAAAGATATAATAGGAAGCTATTTGTAGTGTGCCATATTAATTAGAATCATAATAAAAGTTAATAAGATCATTATGTCAAGAGTTACACTGTAAAATGTGGGAGAGGGAATTCTCTTATTACATTCAAGAATTACAGCAGAACTGTGAGTATACTTTACATTTTAAGTTCATACCAAAAAAAATTCAGTAAATCTAATTTTTGTAATGAAGTTGCAGTTGTATTTTTGAGTCACATAGGGGAATTCCTGTTATTTAATCAAATGCATTTTACAGAAGATATTACCACTTTAATTACCTCAAGATGTTTAGAGACATTTCCTCTTAATTAAAAACCAGAGGACCTAATGGCAGTGGTATGCCTAAGAGCCCAGGGAAATCATTTGTTGATCTGTGGTTGCTATGAGGCTATTGAGAGCTATAGATTGTCTGTGGATTAACATATAGCTATGTAAACTATAAATGGTTAGAAAAGCTTGAAGGCTTAATGCAAACTCCATGTCAACACGTACACCCTCTCTGATTACTGAGGCAATAAAATGTGTTTTAAATTATTTCATTGTACTGTTTCCACTCTTCAAAAGCAAACTCTGCCTAAACCCTTTCCTTGAATTTGTAACCTATGCAAAGTGCCATGTCTCATGCAGGTTATGCTGTGTGTCCATGGCACAGCAAGTAAATCAGGGATTAAACCACACCAAAATAACCCAATAGTGAATAGTTTACAGTAAGCAGTGGTCTCTGAGCCAGAGGGTGTCAGCTCGTGAAGCTGAAAGAGGCAGCAGCAGGCAGTGCCCTGTGTATGAATCTGCCTCCACAGCCCCAGGGGTGTGCACTGCCTGACCCAGTGCCACAGGAACCTGTGGGCAGAAAGCACAGGGCAGCAGCTCCATCAAAGTGACCCCTAGCTGGGCCATGCCACAGGACAGCCACACTGGAGAGTCACCTGGATGCACAGCTTGGGAATTGTCTTGTTGCTCTCTCTTGAAATGTCATGAGGTATCTGAGCAAAACTGATGAATTCTGCCGCAGATCACAGGTGTGGGTCAAACCTGAGCAGCATTTTGTAGGAGTCACGAGGGGAGCACTGAGAAGATGAACTGTGGTCTAGCCTGGCACCAAGACCAAGCCTAAGGCACGGCCTGAACCCAGCTCCCCAGCCCTGTGGTTTGACAGCACCTGCCCTTCCCCAGCAGTGCAGACGAGCAGAGCATCTGCACAGGCTGCAGCTGGAACATCTGCGTGTCACTGCACAAACACAGCTCAGCACATGCTACCCAACGCCCAAACAGCCTGGAACTCAACAGCAGGACTTGTGCTGAGAGCAGAGGTAGAGTGTACATGAAAAGCCTTTTTATTCACAGCACAGCGTCACCAGAAGCAAATTTATAATTGCTTTAAATTGTTTACACAGTGAAGAAACAAGTGATGCAGCTGTTTCCTCCTCCCACAAGTCAAATTCCTTTTTTTTGTCTTTCCTATTTCAACATTCTGGTTATTTTGATGAAATACATTTATACATTTTACCATATTGCTTTACTGTCTCCCTTGTTTTGCCTCAAGATTTAAAGATGCTGTGAAATGACTTAAGTCCCAAATGTGGATGAATTGGTATGTGTACCATGACATCTTCCACAACAGGGATTTATAGATGGAATACATCCTTTTCAGGAAGCTCTGCAGAACACAGGAAGAAACACAGCTCTGTTTAGAGCTGCCTCTTTGCAAAACTAAGCAATGTCCTCCAACAACATTACAGCAGAAGCTCCGTATGATGAAGCAAAGTCCTGCCTTGCCTATCATCTCTCTTAAAAATATTCCTATCTCCAGGAAACAACATCTCAGAAAGCGCCATCCTTCTGTTGCCAGCTGGCATTTTTGACTCAGTAGAAGAGCCAGAAAACAGACACAAAGGCTGAAAAATCAAGATTTTTTTTTGATCTGTGCTCAGTTAGGTCCAATTTGAGCAGTTACTGTGGATTTGTTTCTTTTTTAATTTCCCACAAAAATTCCACACAGTATCAGCTGCAGAAACAGTGCTACATGCTATTCCAGAAACTATGTTCCAGAATCCTCCTGCTCCTTTGAAACTGCCTTATTGTTGTGTCACAAGATCTCAAAAGTTTAACATCCAGGTGAAATGTGGACACGAGAGAATGTTGTTCAGCCCCTTTCTTCTCTCTTCCCTTCACCACTTTTATACTCCCTTCTTTCTGAAAGCTCATCTTCTGTCCCACAGCAACATAGAGGGCAGAGTGGTATCCATCGTTGTCAGTGCCCATACTGGTGAGCCACAGGCTCATGCAGCTTGGCTCTAGTCTTTCTTAGAGCAAGGTTTCTTCTGCTGGCACCTTAATCCACCCTGCCACACCCCACTTCAAACCTTTAAATTCCCAACATGAGGCATTTGTGTGCAGTCACAAATGAGGTGGCCCTGTGGGAGCACTGTGCCTCAGGGCAGGTGACAAGCACACCTGTGAGCCTGCCTAGTCACAAGGGACCAGGAAATCACATCTTGTGATGATGGAAGGATATCAGAGAAGGTTTGCAATGCTGCACTGAGGTTTTCAGAGATGCACTGACCAGGACACAGATCTCTCTGTGTGTCTCAGCCTGCATTCCTGTACTGAACCTGCATTCTGTTTCAGGAGTTCTCATGCCTGGTCTATATGAAATAGAAAAGCAACAAAATCAGTCACCATAGGGTTAGCAGATGCCACAAAACCTTTGGGAGGCAGGTAGTCACACTTTTCAGCTACTAGGCCAGAGGCTTGAATATGTGACAACAAGTACAACACACTTGACCATCTTCCTTTATTTCCCATCGAAACAAGTCCTCTTTTCAAGATGATGTGATGCTCTCAACCTCTCATCTGTGCCTCCAAGCCAAGCCCAGGGTTCCCACAGGTTCTCTGTTCCCTCTCATCCCACAACACTCTGCCTATTTCCCCAATATTCCTTTGCTCCACTGTGTCCCCTGTTCTCCTCCCCATAAACACTGACGTTCACCCTGTTCTTGTGCACTCCAATGCTGCTGTAGTTTTTGATGCAAATTTTGAATCAAATTGACATACTGAAGATCCTTCTTTGACTCAAGTGCACTTACAGCCAGAGGCTCCTTTTTTCCTTTCCTGGCTCTGGGGTTTAGCCAGTGGGACAATTAACATTGCCACAGGTGTGCCATTGTCCCCTTGAGCCAGAGGGTGTGAGGTGGCCTGTGCCCTTCTCCACTGTCTGCCAGGTGAGCATTAAGCTGCCTGCAGCTTAGCTTTTCCCTGGGCACTGTGTTTGATATGGTTTCCCCAAAGTACTGAAGATAAAGTTAACATCACCCTGTACATATAAATAAATAATAATACAACCTGTGAAGAAGCCATTGCCATTTTTCTTTCTTTCTGCTTCCACCCACTGTGAGCAGCTAGCAAAGGAAGGACCTCCCAAAAGCTCCTCTGCAAGCACTGAGCAGCCCTTACCCTGTTACAGATCTTCCTCGTCTTAGAAGTTCTACAGCACATTGATCTGAATTATGCACTCACATTTGAAAAATCTAGGCACTCACAAGTTAGATGTCTGAATGGCAGTGATAGCATTACCATCACAAGAGGGGCTTTTCAGCATCTTAAAGGAGCTGATGACTTGGGCTAAGAGTACATAAATTGATAGTTTGTATGGCAAGATGCATTTTTTATCCAAGATAAAGGTCAAACACATCTGGAAGATATAATAACCACGTCCTATAGAGACTACATCAACTATCTTGCTGCCAAAGTCTACTATAAACAGGCACAAAGGGCCAATCTGCTGATTTTCCCAGCTGTCACTGGTTTATTTAAGGGGCTAAGTCAGTTTTCAATTATTGTTCTGTTAAGAAAAAATCAAGTCTATTGTGTAAGCTTTGTGTCAAATTACCATTGCCGCATGCTATGATTCCTTAAGTTTTGAAAAGTTCTGTTTCTGTTCTACTTATCTGCTTGAACTGTACATAGTTATTAAATAGTCCCTAAAATCTTTTAGCCATTTCACACAACAAATTGAACTTTTTTTCCTGGAATCATTATAGACAATAATCTATTTAAGTGGGACAACCATTTACTGTCCCAATCCAAAATGTCCAATGCACCTTTTAAACGTACCAATATTAATTTTTACTTTATTTTTGAAGGGCTAAACAAGCTCACTGTAATCACATTACTCAAAACTGCATGACATAACTATGGGTGGAAAATGCAAGAGCACAAATACAAGCAGGTGTGTATATTGTGAACGAGATGCAGACCTTGGTGATAGGAGGCATGCTGCAGTCAGGTGCTTCTAAAGCCCTGCTCCTCTCTGCAGCTACCAAGCCCAATTCAGGATGGTGATGAACACCAGGAGGGTGCAGAGTCCAGAGCCCCCCTCTGTGGGTAAGGCTGAGCCTTTATAACCACACTGCCAGCAAGGAGGTGACAGATTCAGAGAAGGCAAGGACAGCTTTGAGCCCCCCTCTCAGCATGGGAAGTACCTTCGCCACTTCCTTCTGACTGAAGCAAGCTGAAAGCAGGCCTGGATGCATCCTGAGGTGTCAGAAGCAAAGCTACAGCTCAACAGCAAAAATTGTCCTCCTGTGCTCCACAGAGCCCCCAGCACAAAAGCTCCTGTGATGTCCTTGGCTGAAGCTGAGAAGGAGGAGTGTGGTCAGCTGCACAATGGCACCACATCCTCAGTGACCAGGGCTTCTGGCCAGGACCTCACCAGTGACTGCCACTGACAGTGCTGCCAGCTTGTATTCACCACTCTGGACACTTTCTGTGTTTAAAAGGAAAGCTAGTCTGATGCTGGGTTATCCATTTCCTTCATCACCTTAATCACTGCTTGAGAGCTTAACTAAGCAGAGAGGTATTAAATGCTGAGAAGTATTGAAATGGTTGAATTTGTAGCAGCTGGTTGGAATGGACAAGCAGGAGGTGAAGCATAAGAGGGTTTTTTGTCTTTACTCCTGTAATCAGAGGAAATGAGAACCTGCCATTACTGTTGCTTCTTTTGCACAAGCAATCTTATTCTTTGAGCTAAAGTAAAAAAATAGAGATAAAGTAGAGAAATGAAGAGTCAAATAAACTTTTACTTGCAATTTACTCCACTAATTAAATGAAAACAACATTTGGTTATAAAGCTACACGACAGAGTTTGTTAGGGATTTTTGCTAGGGATTCACAACACTTGACTGTGCAGTAGCTGCCTTCAAACTTACTTGCTCATGGTCTCAACTAAATTTTAGAGGGCTGTTTCCCTAATTTAAGCATTAATGACCTTTTATTTATCCCCAAACTTAACTGCTTGACCAGCTTTATAGATATATAGAAAACATGAACACAATGAGATTAGATAGATAGATAGATAGATAGATAGATAGATAGATAGATAGATAGATAGATAGATAGATAGATAGATAGATAGATAGATAGATAGATAGATAGATAGATAGATAGATAGATAGATAGATGATAGATAGAGGAAATTATTTCTACCAAGCAATGGTCAACACCTCTCTAGTTCTTTTTTACACTTTGCTAAAGCAGGACAAATTGGACATGTACATTATGTCTATAAAAATTTTTTTCTGGCCTTTTTATTTTTTATAGACTGGGTCAAGTTAAACATTTGTGAAAAAGATGATTCAGCTCCTTTATTTACATGGAACTTTTGTAGCTCACCAGAGGTGGAGGACAATTGAATGCTTGTCTTATGTGGTCATTCATGAAGAATGATTTGTTTTCCTGGGAACCCAGTGCTACTAGAGGTGATAAAGTTTGGAGAAACTCCAGGACAAAGGAGACTGCTCCAGCATATAATGGGAGAGGCTCTGATGAGTCAGCACTTCTGAGACAACAGAAAATCCAGACCACAACCAGGATGCTGACAGGGACCTGTTTGAGCAGCAGGTGCACATTAGTCAGCATCTACCAGGAATTTTCACAAATTAAGTCCCCAGTGTTTTTCTCCGGGCACAACCCCAGCTGTTGAAAATCTTGAAAATGCTGATTCTGGGACTGGAACATATAGATCTCCCTCAAATACAAGTCAGACAGGCTGTAAGGGAAACTTGGGCTCAGTCTGCAAGCTGCATATTGGCCAAAGGGTGCTGAACACATAGGGGTGGAGAGAGACATGTAGGAGAAACAGAAAATTTGGTCTCAGATCTTTTCTCTGTCAATAGTATCTGTGTGAGAAAATCTGTGATATGATCTGTGATACTGCATCAAGCCAAGCAGCCCCCACCTAGACCTACATTCAGCAGGGGATTGGTGCCTGAACCAGCCTCTCCTGGCCTTGGATATGTGTTGAAGGTGCAGCTGAGGTGATCATCTAGAATACCCTTTTAATCACTGAATAGAAACAGTCTTGCAGCGTACAGTTCATAACAGCTGTTTCAGAGGTCTGTGCAGGGTGAGATGAACCATATTTTCTGCAGACACTAAAAGTTATTTGTTTCCAGACTGAAATATTTTTTAGAGCACATACCTCTATGTCTATTTCACGTGTCCCCAGATCTGCTGGACTTACACTCAACGAGCTCTGGTGAGATCCAGAAAGGATCCTGTGAGTATCTACACACAGCCTCTGCCATTTTCCAGCCATCAGGGGGAGAAAGAGGAGTATCCCACTGATGGAGTGATGGCCCTCTCCGTACCATGAGTAAGAGAGCAAGAAGAGGACAGGAACCGTGACATTTTAGATTAGGTAACTTTTTGTGTCTCAAGAAATGGAACTTTAGCTTACAACAAAGATTGTTTGGACGGGGGATATTTATCTAATGAAGTCCTACACTGGGTATTAGACACATCAGACAAACTGCAAGTTCTGTAGGAAACATCCTGTTTATTCAGAGTCTAACACAAGAGGGATGAAGCAACACTGTTCCTCTTTAAGTGGTATTAGAGACAAAAGTAAAGAAGGACCATAGCCACTGAAAAGTGCCTCAGCAGACTGAGAGGTTAAGCCTCTGCTGGTAAACTTTGCAGGTTCAGAAAGGCTGTCAGGCACCCCGGCCAGCAGGCACAGGACAAGCTCTGCCACTGAGCTCGCCTGTCCTGCAGCACGGGGACACCACCACAGGCAGTGTCCCTAGGAGCTGCAGGGGAGAGCTGGCTGTCCCTGTCACCCCTGCCCAGCCACTGCTCAGCCCCACTCCGCCAGGAGCCATGCCCAGCAAAGCCTCATTATTTGTAGGAATTTAATGGGTAGGTGAAAATAGGAGAAAAATTTGGGAATAATGAACAAAAATCAAAATCATACTTTGACCTTTCCCTTAGACAAAGATTTAAGCAGGAATTTTCAAAATTTAGCAACCCTTGGCAGATTGGCTGATTCTTTAGAAGTGCCGAAAAGGGAAATTTCTAATCTATAGAAATGCTCTTAAATTCACTGGGGTCATCAGAGATGGCAAAAGGTAGAGCATTGTCTTAACAGAGTGCAAAGGTGCCTCAGTTTAAGAGCTGGAAAAATAGTCAGTACTACAGATGGGAAGTAGATTGAAAAACATTCTTTGTTTATATTTATTTATTCAATTTCATGGTGTCCTTGGTTGCCCAGAGGAGCTACTGAGAGTAGTTTCTACCGTGCTGTTGGTTAGAGTTAGGTTACACACACTTTTAGAAATTCAGCTGTCTGCCACTAATGAATTGTTCAGTGTAGCTTAAGGGTAATGATGCAATTAGCAAAAGTAAGCCAAATCTGTCCCAGGTGAACCTCCACTGATGTCAGTGGCTTTATTTGGGATGATGTGCTTATTCCAGTGTGTGTAGGGACAGTATGCAAAAAGAAGAGTCTTGAAAAGGGACTTAAATGGATTTCATTTGTCTTTTTCGATACTAATCCTGCATTACATTGAATCAAATGTCAAAACACAACATTTGCATTGATGCAGCAGTGCATTTCTGTGGGCTGCCTCACAGGCTCAGGGCATCAGTGCAGAAACCTGATCCAGTGGGTGACATCCCTGCCCATGGGGAGGGAGGGATGGGAAAAGATGATCTTTAGGGTCCTTCCTAAACCAAACCACTCTGTGATTTAAGATTCTGTGATTCTAAGTTTATTCATTATTTTATATTTGCAATAGTGCCCTTTAAAATTCTACCCATAAACACGTAAAATAAGAGTTTTCTATTCCCTGATAACATGCTGCCTTTTTGAATTTGCAAAAGTAAAATAAGTACAGAAAGTCCTTATCCCTGGCTGTTCAGGGGTGAATTTGTTTCAGAGAAGACCATAGTAAGTGCACGTCAGACAAAATCAGGGTGAATTTTGCCTTCACTTCCCTCATGGTTAGGACACTGTGAAATACAGAGCAATAACCTTTCCTTGGCCAAAAGGTTTTTAAAGTCTGTTCCACCAATTAAAGATATATTTTATTGCAATGAAGTTACCAGGGCTTCATGACTGCTGCCCTGATAACTAAGAAACAAAATAAAGACCAAAACTGAAAGCACAAACCAGCCATTTCACCCAAGGTGTACAGGAAGTCTGTGTCAGAGTTCCCAAATCATTCTGATTCAGGGTTACTCAATTATTTTTTCTGGACTTTGCTGGAAAATTGTGTTACTGTCCCCTGGTGGAAAGCAAAGCCTTGATGCAGGTCTGCCCAGCCAGAAAGCCTCTCCAAGCTGCATGGAGCACTGGCCTGCATTAGCATGGGAGACATCAACATCTGTGACTGACAAAATCCAAGTGAATCATGTTCCTAGTCAAGATTTTGTCCAGAAATCATCAGTTCTGGTTGGTGTCTTAAATAAAGAGCCATCCTTCCTCCTATTTGAAACAATGAGGGCAAATTTATAACTAACAGAATAGTCCACTTGATAGTATGATAGTAACATAAAAAGTACAACCTACAGTCCTCATTTTTATTATCTCTGGAAAAAACAGTGCTTTTTTTAATGGATCTGCTTAAGTGTGACCTCTTAAATGATCTCTGCTAGTGGGTTGTAGCAACAGTTCCCCAGCTGTGCTGTTATTCATAAGTAACCATAGAAATTAAAGTGCTGCCAAGTATGTGCTCTTTGTTTTTTTCGAAGGGCTGAAAGATGATGCAGTGATGTCTTTGCCCCTCCTGACTTAATTGTGAACTCACCCCCTGGCAGCCCTGATGGAGAGGTGACGATAAGACTTGCTGTTATTGGAAAGCTCTGCCACCAGAGAGCTCAGTCAACAATGCCACTTCTGCCACTGGGATGCATCTTCAAAAGGCCTGCAGATAGAAATTGGATGTGGTGGGAAATTGTATCCTCTTATTCAATAATTGCTGGTTTTAACAAAAAATATATTTTGTTTATTTCTATCGAGCTTGAACTGAAGCAGTGTTGGTATCTTTAGCCAAAAAATTTGTTTTGGAAAGAAAACATTTTATAAAATCTCTTTGACGAGGACATTTTCAAGTTATTTATTGGCTCACATTGATGTTTGAGTTTTTCTGGGTAATTCTGTCCTCTAAATAGGATTCTCTGACTCTGAACTGGCATCTAGGCTTTTCCAGTATCCACTAGAGTGGCACACTTCCAATGGGCAGTACTAATCCTGTGTTATGATGGGATTAATCCTCTTTCTCTGAGACTTAGAGGGAGACAATTAGCTGAGGCTCAACTCCTGTCTTAGAGGCAGCTACAGCTAGGTGAGAGGACTACTTACAGAGTTTTACTGTTCATTTACTGGGAAATTTAAGGACTAAGAAACCTTGGTGTTTTGTTTTTTATTGCCCTGCTTTCTTTTCTGCCACACCCTGCACTGCCCACAGCAGCCAGGTATCCACGGGCAATAACAACCCGATGTGCTTTTGCTTTTCAGTGACTAGGCAACATCTGCCCTGCCCTGCAGGAAAGGAGACTGCTTCCCACTTGCCCAGGAGAATTTAGAGAGCATCACAATGAGGTGCACTGATTTCTTCAGGAGCTTTAAAGGGGGAAAT
This sequence comes from Thryothorus ludovicianus, assembly GCA_013397245.1. Taxonomy (NCBI): domain Eukaryota; kingdom Metazoa; phylum Chordata; class Aves; order Passeriformes; family Certhiidae; genus Thryothorus; species Thryothorus ludovicianus. The sequence goes on along the minus strand of VZTB01012894.1, from coordinate 497,360 downwards.
CACAGCAGAGGACTTTCCAGCTTGGCATGGCAGCAATAAATTGTGCACAGCAGACTCAGTTGTCTCTGAGCACTTCTGGCTTGGCATCAGCGTGGGAGGAAGAAGCTCATGTCCCTCTACAAATAGAGTGAATCATTACTCCAGGCCTGTTAACCAAAATTAAACAAAAATAATAGATTTGGCAAAAAAAAAGTTATTTCCCACTGTCACCCTTTGCTACTACTGCCCAGTTTGATTTCATCACAGGAACTTTGTCTAAGGGGAAAAAAATCTGATTTTAAAATTTGACCTATACTTGCCAGATATTCCATGCTGATGTGTACCAAAAATGTTGGCTGATCAAAATGCTTGCATTCTGAAAAAAAAAAAAGAAACCACTTCATGTTGGTTCAAATAAGGAAATCATACAAATACCATAAGGACAAAACTGCCAACTCCAGAATCCAAATGAATTTAAAAGTTTATATTTAGCTCCTACTATTTCTGTTTCAATTATAAAACATTTCTTGTTAAATACACGCCATCATCTCAAACGTTACACTCAGTGTAGTTACTTGGAGCCCCATAATTCATCTCTATTTTTAGTTTGCTCACAAATAAAGGAATGGCAAAGGACAGCAAGTAAATGATTTAGGCTGGTGTTTTGACAGGACCCTCACAGCTGCTGCTCTAGAAATTGCCCTGGAAAAAATCCAAACTTGCCCAAATCCTCTTAAACAACTTCTCTTAAAAAGTGTCAGCTCTTAAGCAACCCTTTCCCTGGATTTGGGAAGGGTAGGAGAAAAGGGTACATGAATCCTTGATAGAGCAGAAGGAATGAATTTTCTAAGTGTGCAAATGGCATTAATTGTTGCTTTGTGGCCATGGATGGGAGAGTGAAAAGGATCACCTTGAAAGAGAGAGATCCTTAATTTAAATGCCAGACCTAGGGGTATTGGGCAGTTGGAATTTTTTTATCCTGACTATTTGGATTTTCTTGAAAGATTTGTAATTCCCTAATTGCACATTCGAAACAAAAGTGTTTCTATCTTCTAATAAACGTTAAATTTCTTTACAGAGTCCATTCAAAACATTCAGCATATGTTCCATGTGCCCTGCTGTCTGCCACAGAGCATTTCAGGTTTGCCTGTAGCCTGGATTCGGGAAGTGAAAAAGGGAGGGAAAATGCAGAAACGTGATTCAGTCCCACTTGTGGTAAATAAGAGTAGGCTGAAAAATAGGGGGGTTTATTTTATTTTAAATAGAAAAATCAATATTTTTAGCAGGTTGTAGAAAAAAGAAATCAAACATGGAAAATCTGGATGGACAGTGGAGATGAGGGCCCGGGCTGTTGGCTTTCCCTCAGGCTCATGCTGAGGTGTGAGGGGTCAGGTCTCAGCAAACCCACTGGACACCATCAGGGGAATGTCTTTGCTTTACCACTCTCTCATATGCACGGTGTTTTTCCAAGCTCAGGAGGAGCTGGACTAAGCCAACACCAATTTGGCTGAATGAGAATTGGCTGAATTGCTTGGTGTAATTAAATGGGTTCTCACTGCAGGGAGTTAGGAAACAGGAAAATTTAAACTGGAATACAATTTCTACCACTTGAACAAAATAGGATATGAAGCCATGCCATAAGGAAGGAGGCTGTTTCTTGTGTCCAAAGTCTTTCAAAACTGGACCACACAAAATCCTAAGTACTTCTCCCAGGACCAATCATCTACTAGTGGGAAGATGGAAGGGATGAAGTAATTTAAGACAGATATTAAACCCCTCTTTGAGGTACAAGGAGGGAGGTATATATCCTCAATAGAGAGAAAAAGGCAGAAGGGTTAAAGGCTAACTCCAAAATTCAGCTATAATTGAGTAGTAATCTAAGTTTTTAAGTGGGATGTGGAAAACTCTCATTCAGCTGCTGTTAATCCTGGAAGAAGCTATGTTTTAATGGTAGCTCACTTTCTCTGTAAAGCCTCCCACTTGCACATCTATGCTTGCCTCAACACAACAGCATGAGGAAAAGCCCAGCCAGGAGCCCTCCAAGGCAGCAGGAATAATGGAAAATACTCAAAATAATTTTAAAATAAATTTTAAAAGACCAAAAAAAGGGAAATAAATAAAAAGAGAAAATCACCCAACTTCTCTCATTTTTTTAGCTCAATTTGTAATCATTAGGATATGACCTAAAAAGCCAGTTTTGCCTTTTTTCCATCCAACTATTTTAAAATGTCATCTCTGAGTTGAGCCTTTGAAGAGTGAGTGTCTGTGCTCAGGACACGAGTCCAGAGGATGCATGGGTGGGATGACAGCTGATCCCAGTGTCCTTGGTGCAGCAGGACAGGACAGGCTGTGTGTGAGGACTGCAGGGCTCTCTGCCTGGCTGTGACACTGGGCATGTGTCACCCACCACGTGTCACCCTCTGTGGTGCCAGCCCAGCGCTCACCTTCCCCAGCACTGTCCTGGACACAAGGGCATTGAGCTCACAGGGTGATGTGAACTGTGTGAGGTCACAGGTGATGTGAACTGAGGTGAGCTCACGGTGATGTGAACTGTGTAAGGTGAGGTCACAGGTGATGTGAACTGTGTGAGGTGAACTCACAGGTGATATGAACTGTATGAGGTGAATTCACAGGGTGATGTGAACTGTGTGAGGTCACAGGTGATGTGAACTGTGTGAGGTGAACTCACAGGGTGATGTGAACTGAGGTGAGCTCACAGATGATGTGAACTGTGTGAGGTGAGCTCACAGGGTGGGTGATGTGAACTGTGTGAGGTGAGCTCACAGATGATGTGAACTGAGGTGAACTCACAGGTGATGTGAACTGTGTGAGGTGAGCTCACAGGTGATGTGAACTGTGTGAGGTGAGGTCACAGGGTGATGTGAAGTGTGTGAGGTGAGGTCACAGGGTGATGTGAAGTGTGTGAGGTGAGCTCACAGGTGATGTGAACTGAGGTGAACTCACAGATGATGTGAACTGAGGTGAGGTCACAGGGTGATGTGAACTGAGGTGAGCTCTCAGGTGATGTGAACTGTGTGAGGTGAGCTCACATTGATGCCTGCACAGCTGGGGTCCCCAGAGGCTGCACCCCAGTCCCTCAGTCACCTCAGTTGGCCAAGGTTTGGTCAATTCATTAGGAAATCTGCAATTTCTGCTTCAAATTAGCTACTCTATCAAGAGCTACAGACAGGAGCAGGCATAGCATTGTCATATATCCTAACTCAGTCCCAAACATTAAACTGGTTAATTATATTGAAGCATGTTTACACAAGCTAACTAGAAGGTAGAAGATAAATGTTAATGTCTTTGTGTTTATATGAGAGTAACATCAGTTTCTTTATGCATGGAAGAACAGTTTGAAAGTTACAATGCAGAATAAAAATTATCACAAGTGTGAGTATTTTTTAAATTAAACATTTATATCAGGAGGTTATCCAATTTGATTAGAAGGATTTTAGAAAGTGGAATTGGCTTGATATAGCTGCACATCAAACAGTTACTCTCTCAAACTAAATTAATGAATAAAATATGAAGTCCTATGCAGCACTGTGTCACATATCTGTGGTTCAATATGAACCATAAAGAAAATGGCTCAGTGATTCTCTTGGATATTTAAAAAGAATAGCTAGAGAGTTTTTAAATACAGAACTATTTTTAAAACTTTGAAAACAAAGAGAAGTTTGACACTGGAGTGCTTTGCACAGCAATATTTTTGCAGCAGCATATCTCAAAAATAGCAAGAAAATGAGAAGAGTTTCTAGGAAATATAAAAGACAATGTTAATAAAAGCAACTCACAAGAAAAGAGAAGGAACAAGGGAAAACAAAGATAATAACATTCTTGTGACCTCAAGCTTTGATTAAATGCTGAATTCGCACTTGCAAAGACATTTGTTTTGCAAAGTATAAAATTTACTGCCTGTTCTGAGCTGCCTGTGTCTTGTTTTATCAGTGGTCAAATAGTATCTGATGTTGCTGATCCCTTGGAAGATATTTGTTTCACACACCCAGTGATGTCTAGTAGGTTCCTTCTCCTAGGAGAGATTGAGTATTCATTTGTTGCAGCAAATTCCCAAAAACCTACAGTGAACTGGAAATCATCCTAAGTCAGCTGCGTCTTCTCGGAATGACACGTACTGACTGGCTGCAGTAAGAACTGAAAATACATAACCTCATTTAGTGCTAGGTGGTCCCAAGTGCCCTTGGAACAATTCTCTAGCAATTTTTGTTCCCCTTAAACTGATATCACATATTCATGCTGTCTCAGAGTGTGAAGTTTGAGCAATATAATGAATCATGGAAGCTGAGGTGTTGAAAATACAGACTTACTAAGAGGCTGGAGAAACAGCCCATGAAAAACAGCAGAGCAGCATCCACAGACTTCAATGAACTTTGGGTCAAGCCTTGAAAAGCACTGCCTTCTCCAATGATCAGCAAACTAAAAAACAATTAATTGGTTTTACATCTAACCTGTCCACTTCTAAGAACAGATGCAAGATAATTTTCTATATTAAGAGTAAAATTCCCACTGCTTTAGATGATGTATTTCTTCACCAGTAAACACATTCACAGCCAACTTCCCCTAACTATTAATGAATCATCTGAGTTGAGAATAATGCCATGGATGGACAGACAACCAGCTCAATCAACACATTGTTCAGAAATTTCTCTGTGCTGTGTATCTTCCCTGTGCATTTTAAATAACTCGGACATGAAACTGCTGCTTCTGGTCCCAAATTAACTCTGTGTATTAGTACAGAAGTACTACTGGGTTTGCAATGCTCTCTCATAGGATGGTGCTCACCAAGAGCCCACGTGTGAGGTAACCAGACCATGTCCAGGTTGTGATCAGGGGGCTGGAGTGTGCCTCCCATGAAAAAGGTCTGAGAGAGTTGGAATCATTCAGGCCAGAGAGGAGAAGGCTCCAGGGAGACCTTAGGGCAGCTTCCAGTGCCTCAAGAGGATGAAGGAGAGATGGAGAGGGGCTTTTGACAAGGGCAAATGGAGATGGCTTTAAACTGAAAGGATTGGGTTGGATTGGATTGGATTGGATTGGATTGGATTGGATTGGATTGGATTGGATTGGATTGGATTGGATTGGATTGGATTGGGTTGGGTTGGGTTGGGTTGGATTGGATTGGATTGGGTCGGATCGGATCGGATCGGGTCGGGTCGGGTCGGATTGGGTTGGATTGGATTGGATTGGATTGGATTGGATTGGATTGGAAAAAAGGAAGAAAATCTTCACTGTGAGGGTGGTGAGACACTGGGGCAGGTTGCTCAGAGAGGCTGTGGACTCCCTGTCCCTGGATGTGTTCATGACCAGGCTGGATGGAGCTCTGAATAACCTGATCCAGTAGGAGCTGTTCCTGTCCATGGCAGGGGATTGGACCTAGATGATCTGTGAGGTGCCTTCCAACCCAAACCATTCTAGGATTCTTTGATTATCCTGAAGCTGTATTTCTGAATATACATAACTGAAATATAATAGAAGAGCCTCGACTGAAGTTTGATGTTGTTGTCAATTTTCCTTTGAAGCACGACAGCATCAAGGATTCATCAAAGCATGGAAACGTTTGTGATATCCAAAATCAGCCCAAACAATACATTTCTAAGTTCTCCTGTCAGAAAACCAACATCAAACACTTGGCACGCTTGTTGGAACTGGTTTTTGAAAGACACTGCAAGAAAAAAATCAAATGTTTCCAATGCCTCAGTTGGAAGCAGGACACCTCTTTAAACATGCTCGCTTAGGGACAATTCCCCAAACACAGAGGAGTAATGTGATTTATAATTTGTTTATGAAGGAGGGTCAAATCTCTAAACATTGAGGCTGGTGCCATTTTGGTGTATTCTGAAGAGTTGAAGGGCTTGGGTTTGCCTGTACAAGAGGCTTCAGCTGCAGCTGGTAATGGTATAAACACAGTTGTGCTTACATACATATGCTTATACTTGTGTAGCTGATTTTGGCCAGGCAAGGAATTATACTGGTAAAAAAGTTTTTATTAATATACATTCATAACTGTATCCAAAGCAGCATTATGCCAGCATATATACACTGGAAAAATAATAATACTCTTAAACAATCCTGACTACATGATTATAAGCACTGCCTGTCTTCTCAAATGGCTTTTATCCTTCCTCTGAACACTTACTGTAAGGATGAAACATATAAAAGTGGATTGCAGTCTATCTTTCCTGCAGAAAATGTAGTGTATGGTCCATTTGACATCTTGAAATAACATTAAGTGAACCAAGAAACCTGAAAGTTGGATTTGGCATGTGACATATTTGTAAATCAACTTTCCATTGCATCAAATCCTCCATTATTTTTAATAATGAAATTGGTGTTGCAGCCTTTAGCTAAGTAAAACATTCACTTAACACACTGAATCTTTCAAATGATTATTCAAGGCAGGAGCTGGTCTGTTATGCTCTTTATGCTGTGCTTAGAAGCCAAGGAAAGTCTCAATGGAGGGTAAGTCAGTAAGAGACTTCCCAGAGGACTCTGGAGGTTTTAGCAGCTATTCTGCAGAGTAGGTGCCATCAGGTGTATGCATTTAGGAGAATTCCCAGGGGCAGAGCAGGCAGAAAGGTTCATCTCCCTCTTCCTTGCTTGTTTGACCCTCAGAAGTATTTTTACAGATAATTCCACAACTATTTTTAATTGTTTGCAAGGACTATTTAAATTTGTGTAAAAATTAGGTGTGCATATTTAGGGTGCATGTTTATTCAAACCTGTATTTACCATTTTGGAGTATTTTCTAAGAGTTACTCCTGCTGCAGCTGTGAGTACTTTTTATTTAAACATCTGAAATTCCACAGCTATCAGCACATTAGCTTGAGCTTCAGTGACTCGTAAATCTTTCTCAGCATCTTATTTCATGAGGCCTAGTTCAAGCATTAGATGGAAATTGCATTTTGCAGAGACCATATTTGAGTGCATTACTTAAAGAGAAGCAAATGGATTTTCATTTTAGCAGTAGTCCAGGTAGATACCAGAGAGTGTTCAAAAAATCAAGAGTCTGGTTTGAGCTAGACAGCAGGTTTTTAATAGAAATAAGAGAGACTTTTTTATTGTTAGTAATGACATGAAACATCAGGCATATCTGAAGATCTGAGACAAGAACTCAGTGTCTCAAAATGCAGCCTTGAAGGCAGTCACAGCCTTGACACAGCCAAAACTGGGGACAAGGGATCCACCCACCCTGAGAGTGCTGTTTCCATTCCCACTCCTTCAGCTTCTCTTTGAAGACAATGGCAGGGCTGCTTGCAGCCTTTTGAAGCTACCAAGTGTAATCTGAGCCTGCCCAAGAGCTTTTTCCAGATCCATCTTGGACAGCCCTGTGATACAGGTAAGAGTATATCCAGTTAAGAAACAAGAAAGCTCTTTTGATGAGATTCCAGATGGTTTTCCTGTTTTTGCCACCCAGGCATCCATTTTTTGTGATCCTTAAAGCCATGGCCTGTTTGTGCCTGCTGAGAGACTCAATATTTTTTTGCATCACAAGATATTGTGTGGGTACTTTAACTCAGCCTGGCATAGCACCTGTGTTGGTGGTTAGGGGCTTCTGCTCAGTGCCCTGATTTAAGCTTCTCACATTCTAGAGAACCTAGGCCAGATCTTCTGCTTTCCATTCCATCATTGTTCTGTGGATTGCTTGGCACATCCCTGAAAATGCAAGGGTTTGATATCCTTTCTTAAGACTCAGGAAGACTTTTGAATGAGGTCCCATCTTAGCCCAGGAGTTTTCTCTCAAAGCAAAGATGCAAATCTCCCTCACTGCCAAACATCCACATGATGTAGGCAGAGGAGCCAGGTTTGTATAGCCCAGAAACAGGGCATAGTGCCTTACCAGTGAGAACAGAGAGACTTATCACCACTTTCCTCCACCACCCAGTGATTATTCAACAGCTTCTGCACAGTGAAATTGTCCATTGAGAAATCTCAAGAGAGCAAAAGTCAGTCTGTGCACCAACAAACCCTTCTGACAAACCAGTGGTCACTTAGACATGCATTTATTCTTCTGTGGAAGGTGCTCACTAAAGACTGAGGGGAGCTACAGACAGGAGGGGCTTCACTGACATAAGAAAAAAAAGTCTCAGCAAAATCATCTGGGCCAAACTAGACACAGGAAAAATTTTCATATATGGAGTGTCTTCACCATGATATTGTCAAAGACTTGAGATTTCACCTCCTTCTCCCAGCTTTTCTCCAGGCAGCACTGGAACACATCCTGAGGGCATGCCCCAGGAGACAGGGACATCATGAGGAAGACTGACAAAGCATGAGGAGCTTAGGAACTCTGAGAGGACTTAGATAGTGATTGCTATCAGGATTTTGAAATAAATCCATATTTCCAAGACCAGAAATGTAGACATCTAGACATGTTCACTGATGGGAATTCCATTTCTTTGAAAGGTATGAAAAATCCAAGGGTCTATGTTTTGGATTTAAGTACCTTAAGCTCCTTTGCAGACTTTGGCCTTTCCTTTTTATCTCTGACACTGATGTCATTCATGGCTTGTGCATTGTTACAGAGCAAGTGACATAATAGTCTACTACACAGTCAATAAAAATCCAAATAGAGCTGCAAAAAGCAAAAGGCTATTTTTTTTTAAAACCCTAAACAGGAATTGTGTGTTGTTTAATGGACTACCTGCAGGGCAGGGAATTGCTCTGGACCAGGTAGAAATGGGGTCCGGAAGTCCTGAATACAGTCAAAGCAAATAGTTTCCAGACAGGGACAAGGTTCTCAGGATTAATAACACAGGTGATGTAGTGCAAATAGGCAGCCTGCAGAGACACCAATCCTCCACTCCTGCTTCCTGAAAATCAGCTCTGGAGATTTTATTGTCTGTGTGACCATTCTTTTCCAGCAAATTCCCAGGCAGATGCTGCTGTCAGCACATTATGTTTTCCAGAATCTCCAATAAAAAGTCAGATGTGTGGCACAGGCTGTGTAACTGCAAAATGGTAGCCCCTCAATGTCTCCATTTTTACCAGTAACTTAAGCACCCAGACAGCAGCAGCCACGTGAGCTCCAGCACTGACAGCACAGAAAAGCCCAGCACATCAGTTACATCACTGATGCCTATTCTCCTACCTCTCTTATATAACACAGGTTTTTTCAGCATGTCTACTGAGTAAGAGTCTTCATGGAAATGCCAGAAAAGGTTTTGGCAGTTGTAGTGTTTTGTCATCTGTTAATGCAGTGGGCAGAGCACTCATGCAGCCTGTGAAAAATGTATTTCCAGTTGTTTTCTTAGCCTCAGAAATATCAAATTCACATGTCCTAGGAATGAGATGTAAACATTGGACCATTGGAGGATGACTTCATGAATCTTTCTAGACAACCAGCTTTCACTGGAGTTATAAAAGATTCACTAGGCCAAGAGATAATCCTTCTTTTTTCAGTTTAAAATATTCCTTTATGAGGGCAGAGTCATGTTCCAGTCCTTGCTGTAAGACCTGTTTAAATATCTTGTCCAATTACTATGGATACTGTAGAAATAGGATGCAAAACTCCAAAATGTAGTAAAATTAGATGAATGTGTTTGCATCTTTCAGTGAAACAACCCAACCATTAAATTAGAGTTGATTTCATTGCTTCTTCTGTCTCATTCATTTTTCCTTGGGTGATCAAAACTGAATAGTACCATCAATAAAAAAAATCTTTTATTCTGACTTTAGTGGGCCACATCCATATTTCACTTCATTTCTGATTTGCCCACAATGTTGGCAGTGTAGGAAGACACTCTATGGTGTGCACTCAGTGTTTTGTAAAACCAATTTAAAATAACCAAACCAACAACTTGAAAAGCACAATTCTGATGTTATTTGGCTTCCATCTTCTTTTTGGCAAAACTAAATTCTGAGTCTGAAGAAATTTAGTATCAAGCAATAGTTTTGAGGTTCAGCTTAATGCTACCCTGAGTTCATTCTCCTTACTCATGCCCCTTGGGCTATCACTCCCCTTGCTGTTTTCATCTTTAATAAATACTTTTAGCTGATTTTCTTCTCTCAGTCAAAATTTGGCAAAAAAATCCTTTTTTTGAACTTCCAATGCTTTGTTAAACTAACTCACTGATTTCTCATTCAATACTGTTGAGTCTTCAAATCCAACATACATGTCTTTATTGTTATTAAATTATTAAGTACCTATCTGGAATTTACATATGAAGCATAAAACCACTTGATTCTGATACTCTTTAATATTAAAAGATGGTTTTTACTTCTTGATTTGTGTTAAAACTTCTTCATTGACACCAAGATTTCGAAATATCTTTCTCCAGCTATATATCTCATTCCAAAGAGAGTCCAGTAGAGAACATAATTTAACCTTTTTCCATATTTTATAGCATTTATTCATCCTTTTACTTACCTATTCATCCATTACTTCACTGATGTGACTACTATGGTCATCTGGACTTTTCCTAAAGCTGTGGAAAGATGCTTCTAGACAGTACATTCTTCCTCTTACTTTTGCCACTTTTTGAGGTATGTTTTTATCATCTTTTCTAGAAAGTTTAGAAAACTAAAATAGTCTCAGCAAGTAGGACTCAGATGAAGCTAGGCAAGATGTCTTCTCCCTCTTCTGTAGATTTTGGCAAGGTCTGACTTCAGTGTTCCTTAGTTTCCATTACCATAATAAATAATGGCTTTTAGTAAGGCTGGGCCTTGCACCAATTCTTGTAATACTCCTTATGTTCATCTTCCCTTCCAAAATGGAATATTGCCATTATCATTAACCTTGATTTATGGTCCCCTGTCTCCTTGCCAGCCTACTTGAAAGTGTAGTTATCCTACTTCTTTTTAATTCATTTCTGAAATGAGACTCCATGCCATGCTGTTATAAAGTCCAGATTCAGAAAATATTCTGAATTCCAGTTGTGTATTAATCCTGACACTCCATTTAACCAGAGATGTCACTTTGAGGAGAACACAAAGCCCAAAAAGTGTTAAGAATGAGCATTCCCAGCACAGCAAGAATAGGGAAAATAGGTCTGACAGGTTGAAGAGATGACTCTGGATTTCAGGAATAGTCATATCCCTTTTCAGAAAAGGAGTACAGACCTCCTGTTTTATCATTATGCCAAGGAGCCAGCATGAAACTGTCTTTATTCATTTTCCTCAAGAATTCATAAGCATGAGCTCCATTCATCTGCATTATTAGAAAAATAGTTCATTTCTATTGTTATTTATCTTCCAAATACCTTCAGGAAAGTTGGCATTCTGAGGGGGAATTGGTTTAGTATCATCCTTGATATGTTCAACACAGTTCTATTGTGTTCTAAGGAATAAACCTGCTCTTTTTCCAAAGTTTTTTTTTAAAGTTTTTGTTCTCAAAGGTCTCACTCTGCAATCACCTGTCAAAGGGGTAGTTAAGCTTCTCCATTGCTGGAAATTTGTTTCCCCTTGATTTCTTTCCACCTTTGTCTTTACTGATAAGAGGTAACTGAAAATCTGATTCATAGAGGCAGGAATTCTGAATCCAGATAAGGGAAAGTCTCCTTGGCACTGGAGCAATCAACCCATTAACCCACAAAGGAGCATCTGAAGAGAAATGCAGAGGCAGAAATTATTTCCATCAAATGCAATTAGAAATATCTCATAATTTCTTAAATATAACAAGGATCATAAATAACAGTAGTAATAAATTATCTAGCAAACACTTTATTTAATGGTGTTAATTTCTTCTTCCCTCTGTCCCTGTGAGCACTGTTACATGGGATAAGCACACTGAGAGACTTTTAGGTGGTGTAAAATACAGACTACAACTTCTTCAGGAAGAGAAATAATTATCAGCAAAGCTTGAGGCTGGAGAGTTCATTTATTTTCTAACTTTGATTCTGCAGAATAAACTCCCAATGTTGGTAAGAAGTAAAGAGCAGCAGTCTCAGTTGCTAACCCCTGGTTTGCATCTCCCTCTGGGGCATCTCAAGCTGGAAATTTCTTCAGACACATTTTGATCCAATAAACTGATGCTTCTGCTGTGACCTTGTAGCTGGTGCTTACAGCTGTCTCTGTGCAGCAAGATAACAAAAGCAATATTGAAGCCTGAGGTAGACAAACTAAATTCATTCAAAACAACCAAAATTGTTACACAAGAACACAAGATGGAAAGAGAAAATGAATGTTAGAAAAGACAAGACATTAGGAATTCCTGAGAGGGTTGTGGATTAGCTAAAATTGGCAGAACAACTTTTATATGGTTTATTTGGGCCTGGGACACAGAGAGGTGGAAGGGTGTCTTTGCTGGTCAAAAAGTGCAAAGAGGAAGGTGTTGTAGCTATGAGAGTTGGGTTACAACTATGGGCATTCCAAGATATTTAATTATTTTTCCTCCATTTTTTTCCCCCGAAAAATTCTAGATGTAAAAAAAAAGGGCACAGGAAAAACCAACTTTCTCTGAATACAATACCCATTTTGATCCCTGACATTTCATTCTGTTCTCCATTTTCTTGCCTACCTCAAATTCAACATACACTTTGGAAGGCATTAGCACACCTATTTGTCTGAAACAACTGTGCTATTTTCTTCTTTGTTTTAATCCCCTTAACAGCTGCTTTCCAGCAACTTAGAAAGAATTTATGTCTGCTAGATATTAATTATTACACGGCTTGCCTACTGCCCCCACCATGTGTACACCCTGATCCTGCTCTCCTTCTTCACATAAACATGACAAACTGCACTGCACGGGCAGAATTACAGTAAAAACCTTCCTACACACAGAGGTCCTTATCCAGTTATTGCTCAATACTCTCTCAGGGAAACTTGACTTTCCTGAGAGAGTGGGAGCAGAGATTTCAGGTTATGAACTGCAGAGCACAGGAACTCCCACGGAAATTTTATGCAGCAGATCAAGGCAGTGAAGCCCTGCCAATGTGGTCTCGTGGGAATCCTGACACCACAACTGAGAAGTGTTGACTCCTGCCTCCACTCAGGATATACTGTGAGATCAGAACCTGCATTTATTCATCAGCTTGAGGCTGTCAGGCCTTTCACGACACTTCAACTTTGATGAAAACATGTTTGTTACTGTTTTAATATTACTTTTAGTGTGATCTTATTTATAGGCCTAATAGTAGATTTAAGATATCCTAGAGGTGGAGTTGGTAGCACTGCCTACTATTAAACATGACTAACACTTCCACTTACAAGGCTCTGTATTTAACAGCACATAACTTTGCCAGACCTGAATGGTTTGGGCTGAATTTTACATATTGCTCAGAAAATATAGCCTTAGGCTGAATTTTATTGGCAAGTGTCAGCCAGAATTGCACAACAGTCCAGCTTTCTTCAAGAACAAAACTGAGAAAATTAAATATTTTTGTGATGTTAAAAGTTTTCTTAGGGAAGCTGGAAGCCTATGCTATAAGACATATTGGAAACACAGTGAAAATAATTCTTTCTTACATGAAGCATGTTTTCACTTCTTTCCACCAAATCTAGACAAAGTTTTACAAGATAAACTTCTATGATATCATAGATTAAATGGGCTCAGTAAAAACAGTGTCTGTTTTACAGGCTAAACAGCACCAGTTCTGTCCTCAGTGAACAGTTTACATCTTTGCACATCTCCTGTAGTGCTGGTCTCTCAGACTTGGAAACAGAGCATCTTCCAGATTTCCTCTCTTTGGGGACAGACTCCTTGGTATATAAACTAGGCAATAAAAATCAACTGAAACATGAACTTGGATGGGAGGAAGCACAGAGGAGAAATGGTCTACTAAGAATTGAGAGGGGGCAAAGACAGACCAGTGAAGGGAATGACAGTCTGAAAATGAGTGAATGAAGACTTAGTCTTTTCTAGAGGATGGAAAGTGGGCCTGGATGAATTACTTGGAATAAGAGGCACAGAAGAATCAGTGCAGTCATAAGAACATGTTGGAGAAGGTGAGACATGAAGTGACAAGTGGAGAGTCATAGCATACTTTTTTTAGCCTGCAACTGATACCCAGCTTCCTAAGCCTCATCCTTTGCTGTTGCCAGATAGTAGCTGTGAAACCCATTGGTGATCTATAATGCAATTTTCTTCTTCACAGCTGGTCTCTATAAATTATGCCAATTTATTTCTGCAATAAATTATTTAACTGCTTGACAGCACCCAGCTGTGCTCAGCAATGATATATCATAAAATACTTCTATTTCTGTTACAAGAAATATGAAATCAGGCCTGGTCAGAAATGGGTTCTGTGGTTTAAGATGACACTGCCATCTAAGCCAGAAATTTGATTTCCTCTGGTGTTTTAACTGTACCAATGGCTCCATCAGCTCTAAATGAAGACTAAAAATATCTCTTCCAAATTCAGTGGGAGTTCTGGTTAGGTTTTGGTGGAAAATGCTCAGATCTGACTGATGTTGCACTGAAGTAGACAAAGAGCATTTGCACAATCTTGTCACCTAAGTCATAATTATAGTAATATCCTGCTAGGACATGGCCTAAAACACAGTGAAAGAATTTGAATACTTCATAGAATAAAAATCATTATTTGGTAGAAAAAGAGTAAATAGGCAGGCCTTTGTTAATTTATTTGGTACAGTGATGACACGGTGGGTTTGTGGAAAATGCTGTTTTATATCAATGGAAGGAAAATGCTTGTGCTCAAATACTGTAAAGTTCTTAAGATTTCAGTGCCTGATTGTAGTTTCTAGATTTGCCTGTGGCATTTTAAAGGATTCTGAATGGGCTGACACATACAATTGCCTAAAACATGAAATCTTCTTTGTGTATTTTCTTTTTTTTAATCCATAAGATTTCCTTATTTTAGTTCCTGATCTAAGAAATTTTATTCTGGATAGCAGAATTTATATGGCCCATAGCTCAGTTCAATGTTCAGTTCTTTATTTTTGAAACCAAAGAAGAAAATTTCAAACCATCCTGGATACTTTTTCTGAATTTGGTATACTGAATCAAAAACAAGGTATTTGTTTTTGGTTGGAAAAACCTAAGGTGCTATTGCAGCTCTCTTTCACTTACAGTTGAGGTTAGGAAGAGTCAGTCCCTATTTTTTCCATATTTTGGCTTGGCTTCTGACTTTTTACAGTCACTCTGTGTCACACAAGTGGCAGCAAAGCTTCCCTTTTCACTCAGCATCAAACACCACAAAATCAGCTCCGTGGAATTAAATTCTTCCTCTTTCTTACAGGCGACAGGTTGAAGCTTACTTGAGCTAAAGCAGGGTGTATTTTGTCTTTGCTTTCCAAGGCTTCCTACAGCAAGGCTGACAGAAAGGTGACTTGCAAGAATTCTGATCAAGCACAGCTAGCTTAGGATTTTCTTAGAAAATTTTTTCACCTTACTGAAATGAAGGAAATCAGGGGTGATCAATTTTCAGAGGAGGAAATGGTTCACAAAATTAGGAGTCCTCAGGCTGCAACTCAAAGCAGTGGCTTTAAGATGTATCTTACTGGCTTTGTAGTAAGGCTGTAGGCCAGACTGAGGAGGTCTGGATTCAGTCTCTGGTTTAAATAGAACAGATTTAGGAAAGTCTGACAGCTACAGCCAGTAAGGAACTTAGACCATGAATAGAGGACTTTGCAGAACAAAGGTACCAATGCCCAAATGTCTCAGGCTAGATGCTTCCTGCCCTGTGCCTGTCTGGGATACATGCAGGAGCCATGCCTCCAGCTTTGCCCAAAGAGGTTCCCTTGTGAGCATTTCCTAATCTCAAAGAAGAATACTGCTTGTGTATGTAGAGTAAGTTTTCCTCCCATATTCTCTTCAAAAAATTTTCAGCGCAGATTTTATCTGTGCTAGAGTGACCAAAACACAAGACTCCCTCCTCCACACCAGCCACAAGTCCCACACTCCTGGCTTTATTCCCTGACAGACCTTGGATTCCTGTTGGCTCAGTGGAGAGGGAGAGCTCCAGCTCTCCCCAGCCCAGCCCAGGGAGCCAGAGCCCTGCTCTCTGGTGTGCACAGCACGGCTGAATGCCCCTCATTCAGTGCCTGGCTGGCCCAGCTCCTTGCCTGGTAAGAGCTTGAAGCATAAGACTCATTAAACAAGGGTATCACTTTTGTCTTGAGGAGTACTATTTGTAAAGAAAAGCATGAAGCACTATTCTTTCAAAAACCAGATGTAAAACTCTAGCCACAGAAGACTCTCTAAACTCCAAAATGTATGGATACATCATTGTGTAGGCTTGAATCCAGAGTCAATGCTCTGGAGAGGGATAGTATTCATAACACATAAAAACCCCATTCTTACTTTTTCCTGTTGGTTAGCATTAAACTTCTCCTTGCTTAATTCGTGTGTCATGTGTTTTCCAAGATGTCAAGTTTTCCCCCTGCTCTTCAAAGGGAGCCCATGTACTTTCATATACACTTATTCTTTGCATTCAGAGGGTCAATGAATAAAAAATGTATCAAAGTTCTATTAGGAAAACAACCTATGGACTAGATCCATACATTAAATTTCTTGTCTCTGTATGTAACAAAATTTGGTATCTCGATTTACTTCACCTATTTGAAACATCCAGACACCAAAAACTTACCCTCAAAATAGAAAAAGAATTTATAGTCTGACAAGCAGAATGTTTATAAAATACATTACAGAACCAAAACACTGGGATTTTCTGGATATGGTAATGGAGACATAAAGGCTCTGTATAACAGAGTCATGGAAAACCACTGGCTGCACCATTACACTTTGTGGTTTCAAATTAATACCTTTTTATCCAGCCACTGAAGCCACCCAGCAAATTCTGTTGAAATCTGTGCGACTGATTTGCCAATAAAAGTGGAAGAACTAGCTCAGTCTGTACTCACTGCTCCTCAGTGTGAATGGGATTACAGTCACAAACACTATCACACACACTCTGACATTTTGCAGTTATTGCTCTAAGTGTTGCTAATGCCTCACCACAAGAAACTAAGTTTCTATTAGGATTCCCTCAGCCACATCAGTTATCACTAAATGATAGAAGGATATAACCTGAATTTCAAATTCCCTAACTCATAGGGGAATATTTTCCTGGTAGAATAGTACAAGGACTGAAAATTGCTGATTATTTGCCCTTTTCCTACCCTATTAAAGATGTTACTGGCTACTCAAAAATACAGAATACTTTGCTAAAAAGTTCTTGGCTCTTCCTGTGCCATCTAAACCCTGTTATTCATCTGTTGGCTTTGATGAAAAGCTAAGATATTTGGGATTGTTCAGCCTGGAGAAGAGAAGGCATCAAGGTGAGCTAATTTTGTCCTTCTGGCACCTGAAGGGGGCCCATAGGGAAGACTGAGAGAGGCTACAGGAGCTTGTAGTGACAGGACCAGGGAGAATGGCTTTAAGCTGCAAGAGAGTGGGGTAAGCTTAGGTGTTTGGAAAAACTTTTCTGTGAGGATGGCGAGATACTGGAATAGATTGCACAGGGAAGTTGTGGATGCCCCAACCCTGGAAGTGTTCAAGGACACTTTAGAGCTTTGAGCAACCTGGTCTAGTGAAAGGCATCACTGTCTGTGTAAGGGAGGTTGGAAATAGAAGAGCTTTATGCTCCCTTCCAACTCAAGTCAGTCTTCGATGCATTCAGTTCTGCCTTTTTGTTCTAAAACCCAATAAATTATCTACTACCACCAAATCCATTTGTATCCCAATCTTTGATCTCATGCTATTAAGAAAGTTACATGTTCCAAAGTATGAAAGCTTAATCATATAGATCAAGAAAGAAAAGCAGGCTTAGACATTTAAGAAGGCTATGTATTTTTGGGCTGCCATCAGCTTCAACCTACTACATTGTTGGTTGTTCTGGGTTATCTTCAAATCTCACTGTGTTAAAACTTCAAAACTTCAGTAATAACAATACTTAGATATATTTCAAGAATATGTATCTAATACATGTCATGCCAATAGACATCATTAATAAGTGTCCCGGTAAAAAGTTGGAATTGCAAGCAATTACATGCTTGAGTTATACAAGTTAAAAATAATTTCTCTTTTACACAATAGAGAATTATAGGAAGGGGAGAAAAAGGTGACACCTTTAAAATTGTAGAAAAACAATTATTTCACCTCCAATACTTTGAAAGGCAAATAATACCACTTCAGTATTGAATACACCGAGTGTTTATGAAAAATTGTGAACACAAAAAAATCCATCAGATTCTCTTGCATCATTTTCATCTTTCTGTGCTTGCATTGTTTATACACCCATTGGTTTCTCTCTCTCTGACTCAGACATGCATCATTACTGTTTCTGGGAAAATATTATTGACATTTTGTCCTTGGGTGTCTGTCACTTTTGGGGGGGCAGGGTGAGACTACCTAATGCATGGAATGTAGGTCATAAAAAAGCTGAAGGCACTCAAGATGTTTTGAACCAGAAAGCAGATTTTACTGGAATGAGAATATAAGGAATTAGATGGTTTCATGTGATTTAATTTTAGATGCTTCACTGAAACACCACAGCTGTTCTGCTGGTAACATCTTTTTTGGAGAAAATGATCTGAGTGTTCTAACAATGGCTTAGTGCTGGTAGATAAACCGGGAAAAAATCAGAAATTAAACAGAATTTCCTTTTTCCCCTCTACAGAAATATTGTGGAACACAACTTCCTCCAATTCAGCTTGCTCATGCATGGAAGCTGCAAGGTACATGATGAGGTTTAGACACTACCTCACCAGCTCCAGCCCCTCCAAAGCAATTCGTAAAGAGCACTTCATATTACTGACAAAGGAATTTGGGACATTTGGAAAGTGCTTCACAAGTTTTTTCCATTCCAATTCTTCATTCTGGGCAGTCCTTACCAGACCATGCTCTGGGTTTTGGCTCTTCTCTACCTAAAGCTGGCCAGAATAATTTCAGTTATATAACATTTGCCAGACACTCCTCTATTCTTCAGCCTCTTTTCACCACATTACCCCAGATTTCCAATCTGCCTTATAGCATTTTCCCTCCTTCCTACTTTATCAAATTCTCTCCTTGATTGTCATTATCTCTGTGGGAATTTCTACAAATATTTAAAACTATTTCATATCCCTAACTCCACTCCAGCACTCAGAAGTTAACCCATGATGCTGCTCTCTTCCTGGTCACACTTTAATGGGTACCCAACAACAGGAAGCTCTTGTTTCCCATGGAGTCAGTGGAGAATGCTGTTTTTTCTAACTTTGGTACAGGTACTAAGCACAGGGACTATCCTTAAACAATTCTGAATATATGACAGAGGCTTTAGAAGCATTCATATAGGAAACATAATTTTCTTCTAGGAAAGCAGAAAACTCTCTTTTATGGTTTTGTGTTCCACCTAAGTTTTTGAGAAATTAGGAGATGATGACTTGCAAGGCATAAAAACACTGCTGCTGATCTGTGTTAGTGGTCCTTTTGATACTCTGCTCCCCTCCCTGTGCCCTTCCCCAGTGGTGTGTGATGAGCAGGTGTTGGTCACAGCCTGGGCACGATCCTGGAACCACACCTCACCCATGCCCTGAAGCTGGCCTTGAGTGTTTAACCCCTAATGGTAGCCAGGTGGTTACTGAGCATTTTGAAGACTACTGACCCCAGTGATTTCCAAACCAATGTTTATGCAAATGGGAGGCACAGGATGTTTAATGTCTGTCTGCTACACTTCTAGTGCAGTCACCAGAAACCAGGCAATCCTCTATCATTATTTAATAGCTCATTTGAGAATAGCAGCATGATTCTCCTTTCAACAGTCGTGGCCTAGAAAATGCAAGATTACATGACTTCAGACACCTCTTGACAGCTTACAAGAAAGTAAGTTTAAAAGGTCTTTGTGGGGTTGAAAATTTCTGATAGCAGAAGCCGAATCTTAAATGAAACACCATAAAAGAGTACTAAGGAATAAAAGACATTCTTTCAGAGTTACAGAACAAATGCACATTGCAGGTAATTTCTCAGTAAAAGTGCCTACTAGGAATCCTCAAGTTGTCTGCAAATGTAATAAAGTCCAGGAGACGAAGCAGTGTTGAAGATAAATGATGCAGAAGGATCTCTGCAGTGGCAATGAGAGAAAAGACACCATTTGAAAATATATGATCTTACTCCATCTGATTTTTAACAGTAATGGGAAAGAATTAAGAAGAATTTCGAAGTGCCAATTCAAGTATCTATATGTTGTAGTAGATCAAATTAGCCCTCATAAAGACTTAAAGGGAACAGTTGCAAATGGTAGATCAGATCAGAACTTTATTAAAAAGGAGAAAACAAGTTGGCATATAAAAATCTCACCTGGAAATAGCATATTCATGACCCAGACATTCTGGATTTCAAGTAATATCCGAAGCATAAGACAAGAAAATTTACTAAAATGTCATTCAGTCTAAGAGAAAAAATTTGGATGAATGCACTGGTTGAACATAATAAAACTCCAGATATGAGTGAGGCTGTCAGAATAAGCTTTCCTGAGTAACTAATTCATAGAGAAGAAAAATTCAGAGGTAAAGCAATTAGGAATACCTACACAAAATTGGAGACATGAGTTAAATCAGATGTTTCAATTACTGACATAGCTGTATTTCACATGTGCTTTATGACTCAGTTTACTATCAATTAGTAAATGAAACTATTAAGGACAGTACAGAATGCAAAATAAACCTTGAGGGATGAAACCCAACAACTTTAAATCCAATTCAGCTAAGGCTTAATAATGAAAAACATCAGACTGTTAACTTCTCTTCCAGTCATTCAGTTACAGCCTGAACTGCAATGTTTGAAAATTAACAGACTCCCACAGGAATGCCAAATTTCAAACTATAGAGCTATTGCATGTCTTTTTCCACTTGATCTACCTGATATAAAACTAGTAGAATAAGGGCAGATTGCAAATGAATCGGAATTCTTAAAATCTGGATATGTTATTAAATGCGGAGAATAAGCAGTAGTAAGCACATGGGGAAAATTCTATACTTCAAGCCATGATTTTTCTTTTCAATAAGATCTTTGTAGCTCTGCTGTTTGTATAAACTGAGGCTCCTCAAGTTCCGTCTGCCCTTCTGCAATTCTCTGATGGTACAGTCTGCAAACCAGCCAAGTACCAAAGCCCTCAGATGTACATACCAGTCCTTCAAACTCTTTGAAAGCAAAACCTCTTTCAGCTTTCCCTTGACAAGATCTAGTGAGACAGACACACCAGCTGCTCAGAGCTGAAAAAGGGCTCTCTGAAGCAAAACAAATGAGTATAGGAAATATTCAAAATGAGACTGTAGCACATATTGCCTGAAAATTAGGCATAAATCAGAGCTGTGACACCTATAGTGGTATTTGTATTGTATAGGCAGTATTAGCAAAAGCATCTTGGTTTAAACAATCAATCAGCCATCTCTTTGACTTGGCTTGCTATCAGGTGATCTAGTTAAAGAAAATAAGTTCCTGAAAGATAGACAAATTCTCAGTTTAATAAGATGTTTACAGTTAAAACCAATTCATGGCAGATATTACAACACCGTAGATAACCTGCATATCTGTGGATGGCATACGTCATTCCTTGACTCTTTTAGTCAATTATATATTCTCTTCTGATAAAAATAAGACAGATTTTTAAAGCGTTATCTCTAGAAACTTTCTGTTTCCAAGTGTTTAATTCATGAAGGAAACAGAAGTCTGCTTTTCACTGGAGAGGAAGGCAGGTGGGATGGCAGGATACATCTGGGATTCTAGAAAAAGGCAGCAAAAGAAAGGTCTTGCCTGGTCAGTATTGCAGTTGCTCTCCATTTTTACATTCTTCCTCCATAACAAGGCTGAAAGCCACTAAGATTTCTCCCTGGCTGCCTGCTCTATCTGTGCTATGGAATGAATACAATCACTAGAGCAGAAAGATTGGACACAGCTCTCATGCTGATACTAATGAGGTTCCTGGTATAATTTCCATACCCCCTCTAAGCTGATGCTATAAATAACAATCAATGCAACCTTACATGGTTAAGTCTTGATAAAGTTTCTGATGGTGCCAAAATATCCTATTTCTCTGCTTGCCAGCTGCTTTCAATAAAGTGCCTTCCATCTTATGGAGCTGTGTTTGCATTACCCTCCTCCCCCTGAGCTGCTTACAGTGATGCTTACAGTTGGGTCAAACTTTTTCCCCTGTCTTGCCCTTTTGCCTCTGTATAAAAAGTAGGCTCATTATTCTCTGGAGCCACCCACAAAGAAGAAAGGATATGTATATACCACCTCTTTCTGAAAGCATTTCACATTGATTTAAGACTTTCTTCCATTCAGGGTTCACTTGCCCTGCTCTTAGTGAAAGCTCTCTAAAGATGGTCAGAAACCAACAACAAATAAAAAGAAAGTTGAGTGGAAGGAAAAGAACTCTAAAGCTGACAATTACACAGGGACCTTTTGTCTTAGTCTTACCACAGCTGGATTGACATTGGATAGATGCAGAGAGGCAGCTGTGGGTTGATGTCTGGATGTTTCTCAGGATTGGTGGCACATGAGAAGAATTTCAATATTGCCATACTGGACCCCTGCATCTAATCTCAGTTAAGACTTATTTCAGACTGCTTCTCAGGCCCCAGTTCTCATATTCCAATTGGTTATGGGGTTTTTCCCTTGGGGTAGTGTCATACAGAACTCACGGGACACTGAGTAAGAAAATCCAGTTTTCCCAATTCTTATTTCCAGTACAATTAGATAATGTATTTTTTATAATTCATTACAAAGATCTGTTCAGAGCTTAAAGGTCAACTGGTCTGAATGGAACTAAATTCTTGCCCTGCATGGAAAGGAAGAAATAGAAGAGATGGAAAAAAAACAACCGACCAAAAAATCCTGAATCTTTCCATAGTGTCCAAGTTCCAGTAAGTACAAAAGTGAAGCAATTGCTGTTCCTTCTTCCTCTTAATGAGTAAGCACATGGCTGAGTGCAGCTCATCTGCTGGATGGGCTGGTCTGGCAGAAAGAGCTCAGGGCCCAAACTGGGATAAGGCCTTCAACAGATTGAGGAAGCTGAGGTGGAGATGAAGGTTTCCATGCAAGCGTAGGACTGACCCCAGAATTGCTCAGTCCATGACTGCCCACATTCACTGACTTCTTCTGTGGCTCCACTGCCACTCTGGCCTGTTAGAAAATTTCACAGATGAAGTCTTTTACTATTGATGAGGAAGAAGTAGTAAAAAAAAATGTATTCCAACATTTTTGCTTGTGCATTAAGCCATATGCCAGGCAGGGAAAAAAATCTCGGACTAAATTCTCAAAGCGTTGGGAAATCTATCAAACCACAAACCCTGGCTAAGTCAGAGTGAGTGTGTGAGTCAATGCATTTATTTAGAGCTCGGTAGTGGCTGTGCACACAGAGAGAGGAGTCAGTTGCTGCTCTGAAGCAGTTCCAGTCCGCAGCAGGAAAGGAGACCCAGTTCACTCTGGTACACGAAGCAGTAAATGTTCAGTTTTCTAAAGGGAATTTGAATTCATTTATGCCCCAGAAAGGAAAATCCTAATAACAGTTTTATCAGAACTATGTCTACTTTATTTGGAACTGGAAAGTAGGGTTGTAAAGGTTATTTTGTGAGATCTGATAACTCTTTAGTAAAGGATAGAATTTTATTACTTGTTATTGAGGATTGGATTTAAGCTATTGTATTGGAGTCTTCTTAAACTTCCATTATTGGTCATACCACCGTCTGTATCACCATAAATGGATTTAGAAAAGTAACTGGAAAAAGATCTGATCTAATTGCAGAAGTAAGTACAGACTCAAGATTCAAGCCTATGATGTTATGGGTTACTTTTTCTGTTTTCAGCCAAAGATTTTAAAAAGCATTTATACAAAAGGCCACCACTAACTGGGAGATTCTCCCAGAGGAACAAAATATCTGCTGTAACAAAACAATTTCCACAATTTGTAGAGTTAAAAAGAGATATATGTTTCTTATTCAATACCTGTTTGAACAATGAGATAGTGTTGCAAGGGATGTCAAAAGAATGTGAAATTGTGTATCAAAAAATATTCTCCAGGCTATAGGAGGCAAGGGGCAACATTGAAGTTGAATGTTTCTATCAATACATCCAGCTCCAAAATAAATGTTATGAAACTGGATTTGGTGTGACTAAATTCTATCTTACTGCTGCATTAGTATTGAAAGGATGATTTTGTTAGTTCTGTGTTTATACATTAAAGGTAAACTGACAAACTCTCACAATATTAGACGCTGCAACAAGATTTTTCTATTGCATCTTATTCTAATTATACATTGGATCTGGTATTTTGAATTGAAGGGTATTATTTTGATTCTTGAGATACCCCTCCATGAACCTAAGAAAAAAGTAATATGACATCTAGACTGTTTCTGTGGGACTGTGCTCTCTGTTTTCTCATTCAAGTAATCACAGTTACTTGTGGCTTTGTATTTCTCACTTCAACACCAGCAGCATTGGCCCTGTATTTAGTCTAAAAGCCTTCATCATGTAGTGAATGCTGGTCCCCCTGTACTCAGCACTGGTGAGGTCACGTCTCAAGTTCTGTGTTCAGTTTTGGGCCCCTCACAACAAGAAAGACACTGAGGTGCTGCAGAGTGGCCAGAGAAGGATGATGGAGCTGGTGAAGGCTCTGGAGCACAAGTCTGATGAGGAGCAGCTGGGGGAGTTTAGCCTGGAGAAAAGGAGGCTCCAGAGGGACCCTATTGCTCACTAAAAACCACTGAAAGGAGGTTATAGCCAGGGGAGTTCAGCCCCCTCTCCCAGATAACCAGTTACAGGACAAGAGGAAACAGCCTTAAACAGGATGTTTAGATTGTATATTAGGAAAAATTTCATCATGGAAAGGGTTATCAAGCACTGGAAGTGGCTACCCAGGGAGTCACCATCCCTGGATGTTCTTAAAAAAAGTGTACATGTGACACTTGGCAGTGCTGGGCTGGACTCAATGATCTTGGAGGACTTTTCCAACATCAGCAATTCTTTGAATCTATGATTAAAATTCAGGATACACCTAAGCTGTTCTGAAATTCATCCTGCTCAGAGTAAAACTCTGATTTGAGGATAACATTTTCTTAGCTGTTAAACTTAACTCTGTTTTATTTAGCTAAAAAGTACAGACCATTACATAATCCTATTATTTTTACTGACTGTATGCATTCCTTGAGAAGAGCATTAGAGAATAACACCCAGTAACTGCAGAGTCACATTTTTATTTATTACCACAGTAAGGTCAAGTCAGGTGAGGACAGAATGAAAACACATAAAATAGAATAGGACAGCATTGAATAGGAAAGGCCAAGCCAAGCCAGGCAAGGCCAGAATTAGACTGTCCTCAATTTGGTTTGATATACCTGTAATTTGATTCTTGCAGTGTTTCAAAGGGATCTGAACACTTCTAGCTTTGTTTCTTCAGAAGAAGTCAACTTAGTAATTTATACACATCTTAAAACTGGCAGTATGTTTTCCACCTGGCCACTTGGCTCAAATCCAGGTCACTCCTTAAGATAAAATTATAGCTTTTCCATGACAGATGCAAAAGGACTTTGTTGCTCTTAGATGAGATCTCAACAGCTTGTAATTTACCACAAAGGCTAGTGCCTTGTTTGTATTTTCAATAAATATGGAAGGGATTGGTTGGTGTCTGCATCTGTTCCTTGTCTTTTTCATACTGCTTCTCAGTGTTATAACTAAAAATAAAGTCCACAAATATTTATCAGATAATGGTTTTTTTTCCCAAAGAAATAAAAGTGTAATTTAAGGAAAATACTGGTTTCCAACCTGTAAAGAAGCTTTCTTATTTACCTACATTTCATGATAAGCTAATGAATAAATCTTGCCTCACTACATTTCCCTCCTGGGATTTACAATATTTCATATAAATAATGAAAATGTAGCTGTTCTTGTTAAAAATTTAGAATTCTTGGATTTTTCTGTTAATAAATCATTCTTTTCTTCACTTGACGTTTTCCCAAGCTTATCTGCTGCCTTTATTTGGAAAAGTCAATTTGGCAAAAAGTAGAAGTTGGGAGTAGAAAGATGGATAAAAAAGATAGAGATTATTTCATTTCACAACCTGATTTTAGTGGTGAAGCACAGAACACACAGCTCCAGTATGATCCCTCAAGGGTCTTCTGAAGGCTTTAGTAGCAGAAAGGCTGGATACTTCCTTGCATCTTGAGGTGTTAAAGAAAATGGAATAAATCTTGCCTTCTATTTTCCCCCTCAAAACTGGCGTTCTCAGAAGCCTTGCCATAATCCAAATAGCTGCCTGATGAGTTTATACTGTATAAAGTGCACAGATTACTTGACTTATGTTAAAATCACCTCCTGCTATATTATTCCATGCCTAAAAATAGGGAATATCAGCCAGCCTAACAGATTTACAAGGAGGTTGACAGGTAACATATAGTTAGCCACTTCTAGCAACCTTAAAACCCTCAGCTGGTTTCCATATTCAAACACCCCAAGAGCTCCCAGATATTTCAGACCTTCCAGAACCAAACACATTGTTAATGCACAAAGATGTTTATGGGGATTTTTCCTATTCCTACTTGTTGTAATGTTGAGTTAATTTGTAGGTAGTTGATAATGCAGGCTGTCTTCAAAAAAACCAGACCCTTTCAGACAAATGTTTGCTGTGATTGTGCAGGTAGGATCTGTCAACACAGGAACAATTTTTGCATTTGGAGTCTTTTCCTCCAATCCCAATAAAAATTGGAGAGCATCCTTGTGCTTTAACTTCTCTGAGTTTTGGCACAAGCACCAGTCACTTCCTCTCAGAAGGTAAAAGCAAGTGGAAGATCTTCTGGCAAGGCAAGATTTCCTCTTCTTTGAGTTTTTACTATGGTATGAAGTATAGCCCTAACTCATGAAGGATAAAGAAGAAATTATCTAAGGGATACTTTAAGTTTATATTTACTGCTCTGTCTTTTATTTATAAGAACCTTAATGTCCTAAGAGAGTGTTCTAGTTGAGACTTGACACACAAAGAAAACATACATAAAAAGAAAGAAAAAAAAATCACCAGCACTGACTCTTTCTGATAAAGGGGAAACAGAGTATGACTTTAACCAAGAAAAGCAAAATGTGTTGCAGAATAGAAGGAGACTGATCAGGATTTAAAAATTATTAAAATATAAACTGTCAGCTGAAAAATAGGCCAAATGAAACTTTCCAATGCTTAGAGACAATACCCTGACTAATTGAGCCTGTTGCCTTTAGCCTGCTGAGACACTGAACTCAGACATCTCTAAAGGCACATGTCCACAGCCATGAGCTAAGGTTTCAGTGAAGAGACTGAATATCAGAGAGGAGCCAGGGTCCATTTAGACATCTGCCTTCTTGCAGACCACACAGACTCATGGAGTCTGCTGTTCTAAATCACATAGAGACAGAATTTGCAATTTGATAGCATAGTCTTATCTTCCTGAGTTTCCAGAATGTTTTATGTTAGCATTGTTACCTGTTACATCTAAGAGATGCAGGAACTGAAGCAGAGAAGGAGTTCAACAACCAGTCCACCATCAATCACAGCCTGGAAAAGATTTAAACTAAACCCCTACTTTTCAAGTAAGTTACAGAAAACTCATTATCTGTATAAAGTCAGATAAATAAAGGGCTTATTTACCACGGCCACCTCTTCCCTTGCCCTCTTCCTGCCACATCATTCTCATTCCTGAAAGATTCTCATTCCTGGTCAGAATTTTTTAATGTCTGCTAGACACAAAATTCATCTGTGATTTCCCTGGTGAATACTTCTACAATTTTTGTAATCTCTTTCACATAAATTTCTACTTTTCTTTTCTTATGTTTGTATAGACTGCATAAGCACACACAACATAATGCATCATGAATATTTTGTGGTAAGTATAACCTGGAACTCTTTGGAAGTGTGTGCTGTGTCTTCATCTCTCTTAAGATCAGGGCTGCTATGAACTTGCTACCTATGGCAGATGAAACACGTGTTGGAGTGGCAAATTGTGATTACTCATTTGCAGAGATTTGGAGGGATTTTTTTAATACTGGAAACATGAGAATTCCATCATGGGCAAGATTTCAGTGCTCACCAATATATTAATCATGTGCTCAACTTCAAGCACATGTTTTCTTTCCCAGATTTTTGGGATCAGGCCCTGGGTTTCTATGCTGCGTTTGTGCTGGATCCACAGACATTATTTGTTAAGCAGACACAGCTCCCGTGCCTGGAACTGAGGAGCACATGAGTATTAATTTCAGGGATAATTAATCTACCTGTTTTCTCTTTCAGGATTTTAGTTACCTTTCATTGTCAATCACTCTCCTGTTTCAAATAAACCAATATGGTGTTTACCAAGGCTTTTGAGACTTAGCACGGAAAATGAGCAGACATGGTTGTAACAGACTATAAATTTCTCTTCTGTTTTTAGAAACATTTACCATAGCAGCTGAAAAATGATTTTTCAAAACACTATTGCTGCAGCCATGGGATTAGGTCTTGGGTTTAACCCTGAACATCCTCTATGCCACTAACACCCCCTTCTCTAATTCTCCTGATCTCTGCACACATGTGAAAGAAAGTTAAATGATCTACAGTGGCTCAATTTTTCTTTTCTTCTTTTAGGAGAAAATTTTGGTGTAAACCAAACCTATCCTGTGTAGTACATTATCATCAACATTACTTTCTATTTGTTAAAGTTGGCACAATTAGAGGTGGGGAATTATCAGTGACAACGAGCTGCTGCTACACTTCGCTACGCAATTAGCCTTAATGTCATGCAGATCTTTCATATTTTGAATAAATTTAAATGCTGGACACGAAGCAGTTTCTCAAGGTGGCATGACTTCAGCTAAAGATGCTTAATATGGAGCAAAACCCGCATTTTTAAAATCAGTTATATATAGCTGCTGTTTAAAATTTGAAAAATTTCCTTCTTCTTGCCTTCTTCTGGACACTCTATATGCCCTGTGATGTAAATTATTTTATTTTCCTTCTGTCTGAGCTGTTGATGTGTTTGTAGGCAGATAAATTAACCTCAAAATGTGCCTATGTAATTAGAAGCATCGAGATGAAGCTGAGGGAAGTCTTTCCTTCAATAAAGATATTTACATTCTGATGTTTTCTCCCCTAAATCAGGACACAAACCAGTGCTGTGGTGTTAGATACTGCCACACACATATAAATTTTGTCTTATGGCCAGTCTCTAGGAAATAAAGTACCACACACAGCGAATCATGTCATCTATAAGGTATTCATGAAATACCACCTACATCTTCTGGAGAATCTGGACCTCAAATGCCATGGGAACGGGACTGTGTAAAGACACAGAGATTTAAATAAACCTCTGCATCACCAACCACTCTGAACTGCAGGAAGAGCAAGCTGAGCTTCAGGCCACCATTGCTTTTTTCTTTTCCTACATTTCCCTCCATACTAATAATGCAAGCAAGATGGTGGGGAGATAATTTTTCAGTTTTTGACATCCCTTTCTTGTTTTTCTCTAAAAATAAAAAAGACCACAGAGGCTTGATTTCACAGAGGGTACATCTGTGACTGTAAGCCCACGCTGCACATGCAAAATGAAAATGTGCCAAGAGTTGTTCAAAATCTGAGATTTTTTAAACTGCATATCTTTCTACTCGCTGACCACTGAAGCTCAAGCATTTCTTTTCATTTGCCCCCCAAATCTCACAGACCTAAACAAGAAGATACCTGTAGCAATTTTTTTGCATATTAGAAGTAAATGTAAACACGAATCAGTTTTCAGGAGAAAAGTATATTTTATGTTGATTTATCACATGCAAAATTATATTCTCAAGCAGATGGAGGTGGGTAACAGCAAGCTGGGGGATATAACTTCTGCCCAGATGTTGTAATTAATAACAATTGCTGCAAACTCTCACAGTTACATAAAGAGACAAATGTATGCCTGGCCTGAAGCAGTCAGCAGAATTACAGAAACCTCCCAAATTCCATGGCAGGCCTTTGTTAGCTGACAAAGTAACTTTCAGGTATTTTTTTCAGATAAGTCTTAGTTCTTCATTCCAGAATCTGACTCCATGCCACAAGGGCTGTCAACATTAGCAATTCACTCAGTAATTTCCTCAGTAATGTGTAAAATAAATGTGTTATGACAACACTGCCCATTTAAAAAGTTATCTTAGACAAGGTTCACCTCTCTCGTAAGAAAACACTGATTTCTATTTCAAAGTAAAATAGTTTCAAACGTTTTTCAAATATTGTTCCAATTAAAGGAAAATTCATAATGACAGCCAGTGCAAAATGTGTAAAGATTACTATTTTTGTTTTCAACACAAATATTAAATTGTTTAAATGGCATAAATAACCTTCAGTAAAGCTTGCTTTACTCTAAAAGGTGGTAATGATACAGAGAAGTTTTCCAGGCTGCCTTCAGAGGCTGCTCTTTTTCAATTTGCCAGAATTTACTCGGGTTAAAAACTTTTCTGCAGCTGATGCTACAGATGTGAAGCAAAAAACAAACAGAACACACAAAAAACCCTCACCCC
Organism: Thryothorus ludovicianus; assembly: GCA_013397245.1. Taxonomy (NCBI): domain Eukaryota; kingdom Metazoa; phylum Chordata; class Aves; order Passeriformes; family Certhiidae; genus Thryothorus; species Thryothorus ludovicianus. Next base: position 467,002 of record VZTB01012894.1, on the reverse strand, counting down.
AAAACAAAACAACTAAACCCCCCCAAAAAACATTGCAGTTCCCCCATATCATGGTCAGTTTCTGGTTTTGGTTGCTTAGCCTTTATACTGATAAGACTAAAGACATTGATCAGCAAAAGGTCATAAATTTTTCCTCAAAAAATCTCAGAAGTACTCAGAAAATTTACTTCAAAAATACAACCAACAAAACCAGAGATCACATGCACAGACATTTTGGGGTAAAAACATGCAAGAAAATGGTATATATTAATCATTGCACCTCTCATCACTTTCTCAGATTTTGCCCAGTGACTTTCCTCTTCATATAACATCTGACATCCCAAGCCACTGAGAAACTGCAAAGAGTTTTTCAAAACATCAGAACTCAACCTGCTGCAAAAGTTTCTCTACTTCCCCCTAAAAGGGGAATTTCACTGTAAGATTTAGGAGCCAGAATGGTAATATTTGACCCCAGAGGAGTAACATATTTCAGATGTTGAAGTCTTTCTGGGAAGGCACAACTGGCAGCTTCACGCCCTAAATGTGAGCAGTAACTCATTTTCCAGTGGGGTGTACACCTGGCACTGGGTGACATGCAGAGGCAAACAGAGCACAGCCACAAGGACTTCCAATGTGATGAACTTCCAAGCTCAGAAATTTTTATGTACTTAGAAAAGGGCTTTGGGAACATTTCTGCTGGTTGAGGTGTATTTTCCTGTGTTGCCTGCATTTGGATTTATAGATAGGAAAGAGCTTTGGGGGTAAAACAGCTAGAAATGCAAGTGCAATTAATGCATTCCAAACACTGATCAGATAACTGTAGGCAGAGTTTGTGGTGGGCACATCATGGGGGAGTAAGCTCAACATCCAAACAAGTCAGGAACCAACATTTTGCTACCTTCAGTGGAAAAAACTACTCAAGTTCTCCTTTTGGTCTTGTAGATAAACCTACACAATACTATGAATTGTCACATATTACTGCACTCTGAAAGTGCATTTCTCCCCTTGTCACAGAAATTATGGCTTACTTCTGCTGGACAAGGAAAAGAGTTGAGATTTTTTTTTTTTCACTCATTCAAAATTAGGATTAAACTTAAGGTAGTAATCAAAGGTGAAGCTTTCATTATTCTGGATCCATCTTGTGATCATAAGGTTATTTATATCCACTGAAAGTCATCTCCTCTAACTTGGGATTTGTACAGTGCTGTCACGTACATCAGATCGGGTTTTCTGAGGCCTCTTCAGAGGAGGGAGGCTTTCTAGCAAATATTTTTAGGGTACAACCTTTTGGGCTTGTTTTGAACCTCTGTTTTCTGAGAAGAGGAAAGCTTGATGCCCTTGATGCTAAAGGGCATCTAGACAGGTAACTGAGATGAAATGAGCAGCAGTCTCTGTGACACCAACCCTGAGGGTGACTGCTTCCTACCGAAGGAGAACAGAGCAGTTGACATTGCTCTTGCAGTGCTGCACATCTTGATCAACAAAGATCAATAAAATTATCATCAAAAGCATTAGCACTATACTCTCTGACTTCATTATTTCTCTTTGAGATTTAGGATCTTTCTGAGAAGACACTTGAAGGCTTTTAGTTTTCTTGTTGTGTGTTGGGTCAGTTGTTTGCGTTTGGGTTTGTTTTTGCTTTTTCCCAAGCTGCTTCTGGGACTGCAAGTAGGAAATCATCCTGCCCTGCTATTTATAGTAAAGGAGGTAAAAATCATTTCAAAAGTGGAGCACAACTTCAGATGGAGGCAATTGAGAGTCATTGAACTCAGCAGCTGTGCAGCTGCATCACCAAAGCCCTCATGCTGCCCAATTATTTTCCTTGGCGACTGCTGCCTTTAAGAACTTGTTTTTTCCTGACTCTGCTTCAGTTGGCTGTTTGTGAAGGTCTGGCTGGTGTTTGTTGAAGAAAGAAACAGCAAGACGTTGCTTCTGTTATTCTCTAGAGGTCTTTATAGGGAAAATGCTGTTTAATATTGACATATTCTCACAGTCTCTGGGGGAGAGAGAAAGGGAGGGGAAGAGGAAGGGGGATGGGGGAGCACTGTCTGACCTTTCTCCCCAGAGAATAAAGAATCAAAAGTGGAAAAAACTGAAATATATATTTTCTTTTTTTGTTGTTGTTTGTAATGGTTGCAGACTGAAGTTTCTCTCCTGTATCCTGTGTCCTGTTCTCCCTGAGCATTAGCTCACTGCTAGTAAATATAATCTGCATTTTTAAGTATAAAAATGCAATAGAACATTTTCTCTAATGTTTGACAGAAGATAGAGAGTTGGACCAACCAACAAGGTCTCCTAAGCAACTCTGCCTTAATTGAAGGTTCTTCTCTCTGCCTTGTTTTACAACCCATAGCATCACCTGCAAAGTTCTTCTAGAGCAAAGGTCCACCAAGCTGTTCTGCTGTCACTAGCACTGGGAAAGCCTGGCTAAAAGGCCAGCTCTACTATTTACAGAACAGCAAAGTTGCAAAAACAATCTGCTACTGTTGGAATAAGGATCAGAATAAACACAGACCTGGAGGCTTTCCCTGGGCACATCCCATTAAACGAAGATTGTGGATAACCAAGTAAATATAGAGAATAAAAACAAAAACAAAAAAAAAAGAAAAAAAACAAAACAAAACACTAAACACGCTTTTCCTTCCCTTTTTAAGTTTTCTTCTTACTTCAAAGCAATCCTCAGCCTTTAGTCCTGAATGTGGGCACAGGGAGCACACCCACACTGTCCATACACGCCCTCCCCAGGGTGCACCTCAGCCTGGTATGTCTACAAACACCAGGTCCTGCCTGGTGGTGCCCAAACAGAGGCAGCATCACCTGTATCCTGCAGTGTCTTGTGGTTAAATAAACTTCACATCAACCCAGTGCCTCAGTGTTACGCTACAGACTTGAAATGCTCAGCGCAGCACTCCAGATTCCAGAGCTTGGGAAGAAATAAATAAAAATTCCTCCTTCTTCCTTATTTCTGCTAAAACAACAAAGACTCAAGCAAGGAAGCAGTCAAAACAAGCTTTAAAGAGTGTGAGGCCACTGTCTGGGATATATGGAGGCATGGAATGGCTGGTGCAAAGCCATTGGAGAAGGGCAAACAGAGCAGCTGCTGCAGAGGGCCAAATGCAGAGGTGAGAAAGCCCCTGTGGCAGCCACAGTGGGGAAGAGCTTTGCACAGAATCGCTGATGCAGAGGCAGTCCCAGGACACGTACAGAAAGGAGGGACTGCTGGCTGGGGTGTGGCTGTGCAGAGTGTTCACAGCAGCACACAGAGAGCAGGTTGTGCAGAAGAGCAGCCTTGCACTGATTTTCTGGGTGAACACTGAGGTCCCCCAGTAACTGATATTTCTGTTGCCTTTTCAAGCCTTTTCAGATCTCCATAGGCCAGAATTCCTGGAGTTGCAGCAGATACAACTGGACCATGACAGTGCTCTGGACAACACAGCAGCCACAGCCTACAAATCACGAGCTTGCTGTTGCACATTAGCAAGTGTAAAAGCTTGGCAAACGTCAAGGCTCATGCACATCTTGAGACATGTACAGTTCCTTGAGAGGTGCTTGTTTTCCCTTGTTTGCAAGTACAAAGTGCCTCTCTCTCTCCTCCCAGTGATGTTCTTTAGCTGATATCAGAGGTACAAATGTGCTGGAGCACTCATATGTTGGGGTAGCAGAGAGTTACAAATAATCAGCCACCAGAGCAGCTCTGTGGGGCTCAAGGATGATAAAGTGTGTGGTACACTGACTACAGCCTAAAGGCTCTCTCTCCATTCCTGGCTTCTCCTGGGGAGAGCCATGGATGCTCTGGGATGTTACCCATCCTATACTGCTCTGAGGGCAGAGTTACAAGGTGTCACCCCTGCAGAAAGGGGCCTTCAAGTACTTGGCAGCTGTACAGCAGTCTGGCCCAGTGTCATGCCCATCTAGTTATGTAAAAGAAAGTAAAAGACTTTCAGTAACAGAACATAACTTTTCTTTTTTCCTCATGATATGGTTGTTTTCTTTCTGTTGTGTCTTATTTTCTTGTTTCCTGCTTCACCCTTACCTTGTCTTCCCAACAGCCACAACTTCTATTTATGAATGGCATTTTACTGTGCATGTTGTATTCTCATTCCTGTTTTGTACCAAACATTGAGACTGAAAAGTTGTCATTGCCTTGCTCAGCTTCACAGTGGGCACACATGAGCAGGACAGGTGAGAGGGAGCTCCCCACAGGGCTTAGCTTGGGCAGGGCTGAGCAGCAATCACAGATGACCTTGCTGGGCTGCAGCATAGAAGTGTCCTGAAATACTCATGTCTTTCTTATAGCAACTGGTGATCTCTCTTTCCTTATTTTGCTGATTAGGCCTTGCAGAAATAATGAGGTCAATGACCAACTTGATTTGAAAAAGCTGTAGCTGCCAGTCCATTTCTTTTGAGAAATCACAATCACCTTTTTTTTTTTCCCCCTAGGAGACACAGCCAGTAACTGCTTACAACAGAAAGACTGCCAGAATATTTTGTTTTAAAGAGACACCACCTGCCATTTTACTTCCTTTTATCCAAGAAATAGAGATATCAAGTTTGAGTCATAAACCCAATGCTAACTGCTGGCTTTAGAAGACACTGACCCTATCTTTGAGTAATTACCCTTTGTAGTTCTGGCCAATGTCAGAGGGACAAGTGGAAATTAATAAAGTCTACTCATATCACAGCAGACAAGGGTCACACCACAGCTGAAAAGACACAGATGCTCCTGCAGCCAAAGGGAATGACAATGCTTCCTTTCTAAAGCACCTCAGCTGACCTTTGTTACCTCGAGGGGAGATCTGGTGCAGTGCAGCAGCATTTGCAGACTATTCAATGTGATGTGTGAGTTCATCGAGGTTTTCAGAGACAGTTTACAAAAACTAGGGACTGCTGGTAGAATGCAACATTTTTTGATGAATAAGGAAATAGCCTTTCTCTTCCCACACAGTGACTTGATTAAAAGGCCAAGGCATTTGGCAAGCACCACCAACAACAGTGTTTTCAATTTTAAATACTGCTGTGTCACTTCCAGTCTCTACGCAATATTGCTGTACTAGGAGGTTTTATGCAATTTATTTCAAAATCAGGAATTTATTAACTGGAAGACAAAAGGCTTCTTTTACAGTAAAAGAAGCTAATCACTCTGTGTCTTCTTACCAAACAATTTCCTGGCCAAAACCTGAAAAACCAGCAACAAACTAAATACTTTTATTTCTTTCATGTTAATGGTTAGAAACAGACACCCCTCACAAACTGTAAAATGTTGGTACTAACATGGTACACATGTATGGATAGGCTTAACTTTAGCCATGAGAGCATCGTTCTGCATGCCACAGCTACCCTAAGCTCAGAATACAAATAGGCTTTTGCTAAGGCTGTATCTTAACACAAAGGAATCAGAATATTCAACAAGTACAACTAAGCCTCTTTTGTTCCTGGTGTGAGAAGAGCTCTCTAAGTGACAGCAGAGGGTTGAAGCCATCATTAGAGGAACATCACATTCATCACTTTCTGTGATGGAAGCTAACACTGCTCATTTTTAAGAGGAAGGTACCCATCTACCTCTGATCTTTACAGTTGCAGTCCCAGCCAGCCAGCAAGGAGGGAACAGATTATGCTTTTTCTGGCATTGTACAAACCTGAAGATGCAAGGCTTGTCACACAGAAGTCAGAAAGTAACCAGTAAGTCTAGGCATGATGGCAACCTCAAGGGAGCTGCTCTAAAGATTAATTCCTTTTCGCATCAGTGCAACAAAACCATGAGAAGCAGTCTAGAAAGCACAGCCCAATGTGGAAAATGCTATTTCCAGATAGAAACCTTCCTCTGACTCTTTGGGAAGTGAAGCAATATTCGCTAAGGGAGAAGATACTTGTTTGGTTTGGGGTACCTAGGAGATCTGGATTTAGCTCTTAGCAATTTCTCTCCTGGGTTTATTACACAGAAGCCTCACAAGCTCTAGCTGTAAAATAGGGTTATTGGTGCTTCCTTTCTGCTTCTCATCACTTACAGGGAGAATTGAGGACAACAGGATCTCAACTTGATATTCTCTAAGTGACACCAAAGCACAGTTCATAAATATGGAAAAACACAGGGTAAATAAATGACTTGTGTGCAAAGCATTTCTAAACATAGCCTAAATAAAGGCAGAATAATTATATCAAAGGGATGCAAAGGGTTTTCATAACATCAGGGCCCAATTTTCTGCAAGAAAATTTTCTCTTGGGAAAGCCTATTTCAGTCAGACAGAAGAAGCAGGGAAGGCATACTTGTTTAAAAAGAGGTTTACATCAATAGACTATTTGTGTAAACTTTAATCTTCTTACAGTAGAAACATACACAGTCAAAGCCAAAAGTAGTGTAACAGTTTTACAGCAAAGCTTATCAGTAAAAATGGAAAACAAGTTTGTATCAAATTCTTAAAAAACTGTGCACTTCCTCAAACTTAACTTTGTTCCGCACATCGTTTTGATTTATATATAAGGCATTAATTCTATAAGAATCATTTACTATATTCCAAAAATCGCATGACCTAGGTGTAACACTCTATAGCCTGACACCATTTTTGTTCCTTTCAATATTTACAGATTTCATCTACCTGCATCGACATGGAGCACAGAAGCACTAAGAACAAATACAAGCTTCGCCAAAAAGTTCACATTGAAAAAGTTACATAAAAAGAGAAAAAAAAAATAGCTCAATTTTGCATTGCAATAGCAATGAATCTGCTGCAGCCATGACTTTAGTTGAATAATTCCCCTTTTTATGTGCTTCCTCACTCCCAGTAATATTTGTATCTTTCACTACACAGAACTGAATCTGCTCTGCATTTGCAGGTACAGGAAGTGGGACCCATTTCTACCAAAATTTGGTTTTCTCCTCCTCCCCAGAACACAGTTCTTAAGTTTCTTTGAAATTTAAATCTTCCATAAATGGCATCTTTGAAGTCATTCTAGCTACTATGTACAGAAATGGCTCAGGCAATTAAGTTAGTCCACCTTGTCATTAGTCAACAGGAAGTATAATTACTGTAGCTGTAAAGGAGGTATCTAGTGTTCCAGAATAAGTGAGTTTAATTATGGTGAGAGCTTCCTCAATTCTATTTACATGACAACTTCGGGCTCAATGTTAAATAGCAAGTCATCATTGCCTCTTCGAACTTCAAGTAGTAGAGGTGATTCATTCATCACAGCCTCCTGCAGGTCACTGGAAGTCATCAAAGGACGCCCATTGACTTTCACAATAATATCTCCATCTTGGATCCCTCCTCTGCAAAGGTGAGAAAATGGCAGTAAGGGTGTGTTCTATGCCAAGGAAAAGTACTAAGGCTATTCACCACCTCCTTCACAAATGCAATACATTTTGTTTTAGTCTCCACTGAAGGGTAATTCCAGCCTTCTGACTGTGAAAGAATAACAGGCAGCACTTGCTAGATGCAAAATAAGGCTCAAGTTATTTCACTGAGCATTTCTTCCTAACCAAGAATAATTTTCTCAAGTCTTCTACAAAATTACAGCAAGTAAAAAAACAGAAAAAGCTTTTATCTATTATTGATTCACTTTATTCAGCCCCTTTGCAAGATCATGCTTTTATGTCACCAATATTTATTTCAAATTGAAAATTAAAATCTTTTAAAATTTAAAGAGAAGTAATGTGCACCAGCTACAGCATTGGAAAATTATTTCACTCTTGCTGTTTAAATGTAATCCTGAATAGCTGCTTTTATTACTTTTGATTGTCCTAAAATAATTTTCATAAATATTTTATTTATTTTTCAATTGTTCTGTAGAACTGCCTCTTCCTTTAAGATTAAGCACTGTCTCAGATAACAGCTTTGACAGTACCTTATGTGAATGCTGTTTCCTGCTTAAATTTAATCCAAGTTTATGGCTATTAATTTTCAAAATACCTCACAAAACTCCTCAAATTAGTTCATTTGGATTGTTCTTTTTGCTTGCACACTGTTAGTGTTTCATAATGTCATCAAAGGTTGTAGTGAAGTGGGTGGCAGTCTCTTCTACCAAGTGACAGGACAAGAAGAAATGGCCTTAAGTTGTCCAAGGGGAAGTTTAGATTGGATAATAGGAAAAATTCCTTCACAGAAAGGGTTTTCAAACAGTGCAAGAGGTTCCCAGCAAAGGGGTGGTGTCACCATCCCTGGTGACATTTAACAGATGGGTAGAAGTGGCACTTAGGGACAGGGTTTACTGGTGGCCTTGGTAGTTTTGGGTTCATGGTTGGACTTGACCTTAAGGGTCATTTCCAACCTAAACAATTCCATGATTTAAATAGTCTTGAAATGCTTCATTTTTTTAGAGATGAGCAGAATCTTAGCAAAAATATTTTAAACCTAAAGGCACAATTTTCAATTGTTTAAACACAGCTCAAGTCTGGTATGAGAAAATACTTGAGTATGAAAAGAAATATTACCTTCTACTGTGTCTTTGGAGATTTATTTGTGGTGAAGAAAATACTGTGCTGTACCTACCTATGAGAAGGTGAGTTTGGAACAACTTCGTGTACATAAATTCCACTTCTGACATCAGGAAAATCAGCATTACTGTGCTTCAGTTCCTCCACCAAGCTAAAAGAAGAGCAAAGTTATACAGAATTTGTACTGCAGAAGCACATATTCTGATTTATTTAAACTCTCTATGATAAAAAAGAAAAGACTTAATTAATCATTTGCCTGTTGTTATGTGATGAAAGTGTAGAGGATTTAATCTTGGATTAAAAAAATTACATAGATTTTAAGAGAGGCAAAATTCCTTACCTGTGCAAAGCATGCTAAACATAATGGTCTTGTACATCTGCAAGAATCTGACTTTGGCTCTTTGTAGCAGTTGCACAGAAGGCCTTGCTCATGAGCACAACAGGAGCACTCTGAGGGACAAAAGGCTGTTCTACCCAAACAATTAATGCTGATGACAGGGCAGAAATTTGCTAAATTTTTGTTTCCTTTATTTTGCAAGTCATTCTTAATTTGTCTTTATCTGGAACAATAGAGTTTTTGATAACTCCAGAGAGAAGACAGATCACAACTGGAAACTTCAGTTTCCCTAAGTTGTCATCAGCAATTTTTTTGTGTATCACTTTCTGAAGAAAGAAGACAGGAACCTGCTGCAAAATTGAGCCTTTACAAACACCCCTCATTTCAGAGATGATGACATAATTTCAGGTCTGTGTGGGTATGGGTTAAAACCCATTTCTAGAAAGAAAGATTTTAAACGAAGGATGGATTGCTGGGCTGTCTGCCATGAAAAACTGGGGTCCCACAGAAGGAAAACAAGCCGAAATGGCTACACAATTTCTCTTCATTTGATTTAGTACTGAGGAAGCTAACAATTGAGTAATTAAAGCAAACACAAGGGAAGTGGGTCTTTTTCTGAAAACGGGCCTGCAGACATCTTACATTGCTTCCTCAGCTGCTCCAAAAGCAGTAAAAATCTCACATTGTATTCACAACTCTGCAGAGAAACATTTCTGAGTTTCTCTCCATCAGTGATGTTAATGCCATCACACTGATTCATTCCAGCTGAGGATCTGACCCTTCAGGGAGGACTGCAGGAATGTAGCTCAAGGAAAAAAGATGGCTTTACTACAACCCCAGCTGGGAATTGTCTTGTTTAATTTTGCAGTCTACTGCCACATTGGAAGCATGCCTACTGCTGGGAAAGAAGATCAGCATAAGAGCCCTCATTTATTATCCAAGAATGTATCTGGGTTACAGCAAGACAAAGCAATGTAAGAGGGAAAATGCAGTAAAGAGCCAGAGGAGGGTGTCCATTTCTGGCTCTGTTAACTTGGAGGCACAAAGCTTTAGTTTGGCACTTTAGCAGCTCTTTCTAGTTAATGGTTAAGCACCAAACCTTATAACATATTGCCTCCATTGGCACTGATAAAACACCACCAACCCCTCCCTCAGCTGATCTGTCATTGGCACTCAGAGTCACCTGAAAGCACCACTTTGTTTAAATGTCACCTAAAACCTGGTGTAACTCCAGGTGTCCTTGTCAAGAACCAAAATCTGTGTTCAGGCTCTTCCTATTTTCCCTCATCTATCAGCAAGACATCCACCACTATCAGCATTTAGACAATTTCCAGGTCTCAGAACATAAATTTCACCTGTATCATTTAAATGCCTGCAGATTTCCTAGAAGCCAATGCTCATTTCTGGAGCTCTGGAGGCTTGTAATGAAAGATGAATGAAGTTCTGAACCACAACTGACCACATCTTGTGTGCAGGAACAAACAATTACCTTTCCAAGATACTTACGCAGGTGTTATTGTCAGCATTCTGATGCCAATGAAACGTTTCTTCCCATCTGAAAGGAACAGAGAGGATATTTAAGAAATTTAGGCAAACACCAACAAAAGTAACTGCTCTGATGACCCAGAACACCTGAAAATTAAAACAGAATGTATCAGATTTTAACAAAATTTACCGAAATCATGTACACCTGTACTGAAGTTTTGGGGTTTTTTTTATTAGCCCAGGTGTGCAGAATGCCAATCCCTCTCCCTGCAACTAAGGGTAAGAGAGAAAGCTCATTTACACTCCATAGGAATTTTTCCTTCAGGAAATTCAGGAATTTGCTATGATCTAGTATCACATGGAAAATTTCATAACCAACTACCATTTAATCTGAAACTGGTCAAGACAATTTAACCATATGATGTTTTCATTAAAATGCAGAAATGGAATATAAACAAATTTAGATTTCCACTTTTCAGAGAAAGGGCAATCAAAAGGCTCACACTAATTATAATGCAAATGGCTTGTTATTTCTATCCCAAAGAATAAAAAGCAAGTTTTGAAAAAAACAAAAACATGTAGACCTTTGCCAAAATGATCAAAAAAAATACTCAGAGGGCTAGAGAACCTCTGCTAAGAAGATGGGCTGAGGGAGTTGGGCTTGGTAAGCCTAGAGAAGAGAAGGCTCCAGGGACACCTTAATGAGGCCTTTCAGTATTTAAAGGGGGCTGATAAAACACGACAAAGGGTAGTGATTTCAAACTAAAAGAGGGTAGATTGGCAGTAGGTATCAGGAAGAATTTTTCATGATGAGAGTGGTAACACATTGGAAATGGTGCCCAGAGAAGTGGGAGATGCCCCAGCTGTCAACACTCAAGGTCAGGTGGGATGGGGCTGTGAGGAACCTGATATAATGAAAGGTGTCCCTGATCAGTGCAGGGGGCTTGGACTAGATGACCTTTAAAGGTCATTATTTAAACTATTCTATAACTCTATGATTTGCCAGGACTCTATAGAATTTTAAACAGTGAGAAGTCACTCCTTTAGGAAGAACACATTTCTGAAGCTGGCTTTTAGTAAGTCATGATATTGTACAGCTGTCTTATGAAAAAAATGCAGTTTGATGACTTCCTGAAGTGAGTGCTGCAGTACTCAGTTACATCCTGCATAAAACAATATTTCCCCTTACTTGTTCCAGCACAATGAGTTCCCAAGATCTTTGAGTTTCTCCAGGTTCTCATACAAGGAAAAAGGAGATGTACACAGCCTTCTCTAGCTCTTATTCTTTCCAAGAAAAACACTCCCAAGTAAAGGACTTAGTTCTGAATATTATGCATGCCAAATATTCCCATTGGAGTCACTGAAAATGTTGACTACTAAACATTGGATTTGCTGCACTCTGAAAAATCTTGCATCCATAACTGTCATCCCTACTTTGCCCTGAAACATTTGGCTTTCATCTATTGTAAAGTAAAACCAGCAAGATCAAAATCAGCTATTGTAAGAGTGTCAAGAAGTTCAATTGCTCAAATTTGAAGTCTGAAGAGCTTTGGGCACGACTGTGAACTAGCTCATAGTGTTCCTCCAGTCCTCACAGCAGAAATGGAATTTTTCAATTTTTAAAAATATACAGACATGATAATTCCCCCACCTGAAAATAATCACCTTGTCCATGCAACGTGGACAGTTAAATAATGAAATTCCCTTCATAAGATCAGTGACAGTTTTTTCTTTGCATTAAACAATTTGATGCTGGTCATCACCTGTGAGGCAGAAATTTGCAGAAACACAAAGATCCTCTGGAGCCTGAGTTAAGAACGTTTACATGAATGAAAAATGAAAATGAAAGAAAAGAAAACAGAAATTGAATTGGAAGAAACAGAATAGCAAGAATGAAAAACCACAGGAGAATTGACATTAGTGATAAAGGGAATTATTTCCCCAAGGGCTAATGATATATATAAACATAAAGCTTTAGGGAAAAAAATAAATCTTTCAGCTGCAGACTAATTCCTTACCAAAATTCTAATTCTACCCTCAGCTTGGGGCAGGTGGGAGTATTACTTCACTCCTGTTCACTTATTGAAATTCAAAAAGGTCTTCTGCCCTCTTTCTCTGCAGTAAGTTTGCCATACTGCAAAAAGCAATTCATACTGTAAGAGTAGCAGGCCATTGTATAAAGTAAAACTAAAAACTGTAAGCCATGGGTTACTTTAGCAGCAGAGTATACACTCCTCTATTTCCTTTCTCCTGATATTTTGTATGTCAGAATACAAATAAAAAAAATTCAGTCCTTTGGTTTTACAAAATCCATTCCACTGAATTTAACCCAAGTCAAACTCCAAAAAAAAAAATAAATATTTTCAGCAACAATGACTAGTGGGAATATAATTGTCCATCTTATTTGAAGCACCAGCAGAGACTGAACAGGCAGACAACCAGTAGTAATGATTTATCCTTCCCAAAGCATAGGCATGGTGATGTTGGGGCTAAGTCACGTTGGCAGAACAGTATGTGGCACCTGGAACTACCATATTACATCTGCTCTGTGAATAGAAAGTCAAAGTCTGTCATTCTGGCAATTTGTGCAATCACAAGGCAAAAGACAAAATAATTAGGAGAACTGGAATAAAGTGATGTTATAAATCTAAGGAGCACATCACAAGGGTGCAGTCCCAGCAGCAGTTAAAAGAAGGTTCAGATGTAAGAAGAATCAGGTTTAGCAAATGTGAAACTACTATGGCTTAAAGATAGAGCACAGCACAGAAGAGAAAGACTCAAATCTCATCTCATTTTTGTAAACAGCAGGCCAGATTAAACACTGATTCCAGTGGTAAAAAGTCAAGCAAACCAGCCTCAACCACGAGTTTTAACTTAAATCTTCTTAGTGTTAATAAAAAGTCACAAGCAGCTGACCCCAAGTATCTTGAGACAGTTCATTATTCACAGAAATTTCTGTTCCACAGTAAGGAAAGCACTTGCTTTACTGTTAATTTATTGATGCTTGCAACAATAGAGAAACAAACCAGACATACACCAATTGAAGGCAGACGTTTATGACTTATAAACTGTAGCAAAAAGAACTGATAAATACAAATTAAGGGGGTTGTGTATTCAAACTCCTATGGGCTTGAGTAACTCTGGTACAAAATTATACCCGATGCAGCTGATTTCAGTGGGACTAGGATATCATCAGGACTTCCAGGTGAAGAAATGGATCCTGCACTTCTTATCCAAGTACCAGGCAAAACTTCTACTTTTCTGCTAATTCCTTTTGCACCTAGCTCATCTTGCAGATTACAGGAGCAGCACTGAAAGCATTTAAGAAAGATATTCTACTGACAAACAGAAAACATGAAAACAGCTCAAGCCTATAGTGCTGGACTGTGTGCAGTGCCCCTTTCATATAAACTGCATAGCTGAATTTAATCAGTGGTCTGAATCTACACTCAGCAAGGCTCCTAAGCAACCCTCATTGTCTGTGGTCATCATTATGAGTAATAATCATTCAAATACAAAGGTAAGAATATTGTTTCAACACAACTAATACAAGGTCCTGGGGATGTAAAATGAGAATTTGTGTAAATGAGTTGTTGGGTGTGGCCAATGCAGAACTCCTACATTTCCCCTTTGCCACCTGAAACAAGATTTATTCACTTTTCTGCTTATACTGCATTAGAGGCCATTTAGAATGGATTTTCTGTTTAATATTTTGTCAAATTGCTGACACACTGACTTCCACTTCAAAGCATCTGTGTCTAAAAGACTTTTTAGTTTTACTGTTCTGCTCAAGTCTAAACTCGGAATAGATAGAGCCAAGACTGAAATGGAGAAAATCCTAAAAAAAAAGAAAATTTAAAAATAAATCAATTTATGCTTATGTATGTAGGTAATTTCAAACATAAACAGAATACACAGCTGGTTAAAACTGAGATACGGATGAAGACACTTCATGCAGCAATTTAAGACTTCCTAACTACAAAAGGACAGTAACCTTATCGCTGGTAACCCCAAAATTAGCAAAGGCTTTCAGACCATTCAGCAGAAAAACATCTCTATGAAGGCTGTGGCAAATCTTTGGTCAAAAATACATTAGTTGCCATTATATATTACCAATGCATTAGGTAATACAGAATGCAAAGATCACAATCAGTGCAAATTCTTCATTCAAATGACATCCTCTCCTTTTCCCCTACTCTCCACTCCTGTTCTTTAATGTGTCAGATATTTGCAGTTATATATAATGCATATATATATGCCTTCCATACAAAACAGTTGTCTGATGAACTGAGATTCAAAAGACTCCAGCTTATTAAACAATTGAGTTTCTACTATGCCAGAATAAATCTGGAAAGAGTGGTATCCTAAGGGAGTGTTATCTTCAGGCAATATGATGTTAACAGCAAAATGGTAATACCCATAAATGTCTTTCTATGATCTAATTGTACCATAAGGGAGGATCCCACTGAAACTACTGAACATAACTGGAAGAAAACATGATAAAAACATCCCTAAAATTCTGCTTATATAAATTCATTATGCCAAAAAATGGCAACTATACAATAAACCTGAGAACTATTACTAAAGGCCTAAGAAATGCAAACTAAATCTCAAATATGTGGTGAAAATATCCCCTAGAAACTTTCTTTGTGCATCAAGGGCTTTAAATGACTGTTCTGCTACAGCAAAATTGTAAGACATACTTCAGAGAAGAAAAAGCAAAAAAAAAAATTAAAATAAATAATAAAATTGCCTGTACCCCAGGATATTTGGACCAGTGACATTAAGAGAAAGTGTGAATTCTTTTGATTAGCGAATTATGTGACATGATGAAAAGGAAAAAAATCTGTATGTTACAATCACAGTATAAACTTGAATCTTTCACAGTTTTTTCTTAGGGTTCTTCCATGGGCAAAGCTGTCTCTGGGCCCTTAGCTGGGCTCCTCTTTCTGTGGAGGTACAGGTGCCTGAAGGAGCAAGGTGACTGATTTCAGTGGTGACATTTTTGAGCTTCACTGACTTTCCAGCCCCAGTTACCAGGAGATGGTGGGCTCTGCACAAGGCTTCAGTTGATGCCTCCAGGCCAGGCCTGCAGGCTGAGCCATTGCTCCTCCCTAGACTGGGATGAGCAGTTTGGTTCTAAAGAATAACATCACTAATGAGACATCTGTTTGTTTCAGAAACCAACAATTAGTTAGTAACCAGGGTGAATAAATAAGTTTTTTAACACATTGACTGAAACAAAACTAAGTCAGCTACTTTAAAATGCACTTCTCAGCATATAGTTAACAACATTTTTCATCTACTCCTCCCCATCCCCAAATTAAAGTGAAAACAACATAATTTGTGGAATTCAGCAAAACGCAGAGGATGTTTGTGATGCTCTCATATATACAAGCAGAAGCATCCCTTTAAAACTGCTGACTGAGGGAAGTTTCTGAAATAAAAATATCTGAGAGGACAGTGCTGTAGGAAAACAACCCTGGCATCAGGAACTCGGGAGAAGACAGAATTAATAACAAAAGGATCCAAGAGGAGAAGCAGAAGCAGCCAACTCTAATGGTAAACGATGAGTAGTAGGGTGTGGACAGATAAATTGGCAAGTGAAAGAATAAGGAAGGTTTGGCCTGGATGCAGCATTGCTAGATCAGCTTTGGCTGTGCAGCCTGTAGCATGACATCTAGAACAGGGTGACAGATATGGTGCAGGCACGGAAAAGGTCTAAAGGACTGCAGTTGTCATTGCCAATATACTTAGATTTATATGCTCTCTGGTGCAGAGGCCTTTCCTTCTGCCTCTCTCCCATCTTCCCATGTATTTCTTCACAAATTAATAACAGCCCTTCTTCCACCAGGGCCTGAGAGTCTGTCACAATATCTGATTATATAGCACTGACATACATGACCACGATAAAATATAAGTCACTTTCTATGGACTACACCTCACTTCTGGACAAGTGCTTAAAAAGGTTTTTACCTTATTTTCCACAGTATACCTTAATCTTTTGGCTTGGACAATAAATGAAAAGAATAAAACTCCTGAAACAAGTGATCATCTGTTCTCAAGATCATTCGAGACAGGGATGATTCATCTGTGTCCTCACTATTCTCAGAGGCCCTACTTCCCATATTTATACAGATACTGTCTGCTCTTTGGGGGTGTGACTAATGAAAAGTCTTTCCCACTTATGTGAGATTGTTTTCTATTTCCCAGTCTGTGATGCTCTGTAATGGAAAAGGATGCTGCTCCTTTCAGTAACAGGATCCCAGACTCATGTCTTTTGGCACTCCACCTGGATCAGGATAATAACTGGAAGATGTCACTGTTTCTTGCAGACCTTACCTTTGCTTTGCTTGTCATGTGACTCTGTGAGAAACTGAGTGATACGGTCTGAAGGAATAGCAAAAGAAATTCCAGCTGTGACCTTCAAGGTGTTAATCCCAATCACTTCACCATCCTGTTGAGAGAACACCCAATTAAATTTGTTCTTAAGTACAGGATTCAGCTCCCTGTCTAGAATTTCATGTTAAAAGCTGGTGTAAGAAATTTTAGAGTGTTGTAATCACTCAAGAAATAAACACTACTTATAAGGGAGGATCTGGGCTTTGATTCATTTCACATTTAACTGTGATGGCCAGACAGATTACAGTACAGTGTGTTCATCCAAGGTCCATCCCACCACTCAGCAAGAGATTTCCTCTGCCAAGTGGGCAGTGGAGTCACTACTACCACTACAGCCACAAGTCATTGACCTGCAAAGCCAGAGCTGATTTAAAGCAATCTACTTTGAAAGAGTTGTGTGGGTTACCCAGGTCCCATCTCTGCTGTGCATCCCAGGTTTCAGTGTGAATGATTTAACTGCTCCTTCCAGGTCCCATATTCCTCACTGCTATGTAAAATTTTCTGTGCTCAATGGGGAAATGTTTTCCTATGGTGTGTAAACTGAGACCAAATTTGCATATTCTGCATTAGCTTTGGGTTATCTGCTTACCATTAGCTAAATGAATGGAAGCTGGAATGACCTATGAATCTTTCCAAAAGAACATTGTCCCACTAACTTGAAGCTGGCTCTTGAAACAAAACTAAGCAATCAACAAAACCAAGGCACATAAGACTTACCAGATTAACTAGAGGTCCTCCAGAGTTGCCATACTGCAAAAATTACATAAGGGAAAAATAAATTAATACTTCACTGTAGGAAATGCAATTCTCATACACATAGTACTTTTTTTGTAAGTAAATAAAAGAGAGGAGGTCATTTCTTAGGCAGCACTGAGAGACACAATATCAATCACAGAACATTACAAGTAGATCTTATCCTACCCTTTCACCCATCTCATGATTATAGTTTTTGTTCTTTTCAGAAACAGGCCTTAACTTTGGAGTCACTCCAAATAGGCAAACCCTAAGTTTAAGACATTGACTAGCTAAAACCACTATTTTGATTTTTCTAAAGCCTATCAGAACAAGGTTTTGAAATAACTAGTTGTTATTTAAAATTATACTTCAGTGAAGTGCTTGTACAGTTTTGTTTCATTCATCACTTTGGTTTGTAACACTGTCAGTCTCTCATTCTCCACTGGAGCAGAATACAGTGTTTTACATATTTAATTACAGCATATTACTGTGAGGTAGCTACTACATAAGGATTGATTTAGTAACCACAGACACATGCCTCTCTAGGGAAGGCCTAGAGCAGCTCTGAGCAGCCCAAAATTACCTAATACCTAATGGCCTTTAAAAGAAACATGCAACAGGACCACAGGAAATGAGAGTTGGGGAAGTTGCTTGTCCATCTTCATGTTGGCTCAACAATTTGTTTTTGAGTGAGGCCAGAGTTTTCGAGTAGGCTTGCAAAACAGCCAAGAGCAGCAACTTACCACTCAAAAGAAACAAAAGCTAAGTGATGTATGACAGAAAAGTGAGACACAAACTGTTTACAGTTTGATAGCACTGGGCAAACCTTAGAGATCCTTAGGAGAATAAAACAGACATTAAAGTTTATAAAACAGCTTCAAAGTTCAAATTTAAACAAATAGATAAGTTCCTTATATTGTATCTGTCTGGTGACCAGAGGCTGCACAGTTGATTTTTGTGTCTGACTGGCACAAAGAAACCAAGATAATGATTTCTCAGCCTTGCTCAGCACATCATCTCTCATTCACTAGCCTTCTGCTTGAAGGATGTGAAAGACCTTCAGCACATGCAATATAGCTCCATTTAGAGCCTAATGGCCCTGTTTCCCTCTGCCCTAAGTTACTGCTGTCCCAGCATTTCTCAAAAGGCAGCTGCATGCACATTCCTGCAGGAAAGTCTTGGCTGAGCCACAGGAATGCTCTGAACAGACCAGCTCTCAAACTCCTCCCATTCTCATGAGAAAATGAGTGCATTAGCTAAGCACAAAGCATCCTTATGCCAGGGACCATCTTCATATTTTGTGGTCTCAGATGGCAAAGCAATTCAAACTTAGTGTCATTTTCCTCACCTCATCTGCTCTCACTCTCCCTTTGGTCCAGCATTATCTGACACACTCTGCTATCCTTGTCCAAACCTGCTCATTAGCTTTGGAGGGCAGCAAATGTCTAAGTACGTACATGAGGAAGGAGAGTGAACTTGAAAAATGTGTATAGGCAAGAAGTCAAGAATCCCATGTTCTAATTCTGTCTCCACCACCAATTCAGTGTGTGCTCCCAACCAACCCATCTTGCCTAAGTCTTCCTTATTCTCCTTGCACAGCTGAAGAGAGTAATTCCAACTAAATGTCTGGAGAGGTTCAGCTCCTGGATCATACAAAAGCTTTTTGAAAAAGCTCACTTTTAAGTCATATCTTAGCACAAAAAATAATTACCCTCTTTTTTCCCTCCCCACACAATTTGTCTCAAAAAGTCTGTGACAATAACCATTTGTGAAGCACTTGGTGTCTGTAAAATACTCAGTGTTATTTCTTGTTATGTCACATTTGACATTAAAGTCCAACAAATAAATCCTGAAAATGTTTTCCTTTCAATGTGCAACAGATTTAAGGTATAAAATTTCAGGCAATTTTCCACCTCAGATATGTGTGCAGGACTCTTTTTAGAAGCAGTACAAGCTAGACACACCCAAAGACTTCATTTAAGCTCTTTGGATCACTCCAAGCTTCTCTGAAGGAACATTATTTTAATGTATTTCTATATTACATGCAGTGCTAAGACCCTTAGCTCCAAACTGTACCTCAAACTTTATGTTATTTTACACTTTGATTCTTGTTTTGATTATGTGATGTGCAAAGAGAAAAAAGAACAGCAACAAAAACCTCCAGTCCTCTCCTTACTCCTCTCCTCTCACTTTCATTAAACCAAAGCACATACTCTTAATCTGACTACTCCATCTGGTTCTAATGGATGGAGATGAAAGAAATTTTGGCTATTCTACAGCTTCCTTCCAGCAAGCAGAGAGAGAAATGTTTTGATTTACTGTTGGTTGATACAACTGTGTTACTGCATGAGATACACAGAATTAAAAGGGTCTAACCTGCAGTACCCTTACAGACAACCTCAAAGGGAGAACTTTTATTTATTGTGCCCTTCACAACACTGCCTGAACGCAACTCACAGCTTTTTAAAAAAGAGTTTCACTGATGTTAAACAAAGCTGCTTGTATTTAGTGAATTCATCTCGCAGTGCAGGCACTTCTGTGCTGCATAGGAGGGGATGGACTGTGAAGTGAAACTCATCACAGGCCTCGTGCTTACATTGATGATGGCATCTGTCTGAATGTAATCCATGTCCGAGTCCCGCAGGCCCAGCTCTTTGCCATCTCGCTGAGCTGTGCTGACAATACCTGTGGTCACAGTGTTCTGCAGGGCAAATGGACTTCCAATTGCCACCACAAATTCTCCTGGCCTCAGATCAGCAGAGTGTCCCAGTAACAACACTGGTAGTTTTTTCTTAAGTAAACACAGAGAGAAAGAAATAGGCATTAGTTCATACTTGAAAGTAACCTGATTGCAAAGATCAAAACCAGCAAAATTTAGGAACCAATACTTTCCATTACATTAATGAAAGAGTCACTCACTATCCTATACCCAAAACTTATGCTAGGAGGGTTGCTGTTTTAGATTGTCTTCAAAAAGAAATAGTAGTTCCTTGCAATTTCACTGAGGAAAAAGAGGGCACCAAAATTTCCCTGTTTTCCAGCAGACTGTTCTCTCCTCCTAGAAACAGCACACAAACCAGCCATTGACCAGTTATTGACTGCCACTCTCTCTACATTAAGCCTCACCTTGCAGTCCATATATAGTGGCAAAAAGCTTAGAAAGATTAGCTTGGGTATTTAGGTAAAAATAGCAGAATTGTGCCACACAATAAATAAGTGGCATTTTATTTTCCTTCTTAATTTCTTACAGTTTCTAGCACAAAGACAAAGTATTTAATTCCAAGGTATAAAAAATTTCCAGGCCTGTTTATCAGTACATTGTTTTCCACAGATATTTCTAAGGAATCCTTAAACGTATATTCTAGTCAATCACTTAGTACAAAGTGAAACTGAAATAGAGTTCCCAAGTGAAGTAATTCTTCTGTTTATGTCACTCACCTTAGGGTGAATCTTTATTGTTGCAATGTCAGATTTCTTGTCAATGTCTTTGATGGTTGCTTCATAGGTATCTCCATTCTGGAGCTGTACCTTCAGTTGCTGTCTCCCTGATATTGCATTTGTGCTTGACACCACGTGGGCATTGGTCACAATTAAACCAGAATCAGACATAATAAACCCAGATCCACTGGAGAGGGGAACATTTCGACCAAAGAGAGGATGCCTGTACAAAAAACAAGCAATTCTGTGTTATAAGGGAAACTAAATTAAAATATTATATTAGACATCATTTACCACCTTTCACCCTGAGAATCAAATAAAAAAAAAAAAATTACAAAGAAAGGATCCCTTCCTGAAAACTAGAACTGTTTTTAGTCAGTCAGGGAGATAGGAACTGAGGTTTACAGACAATCAGCAGGGTCCTTTTCCTTTGGCTTTCAATTCTGTCTTTGTAGACTTCTTTGCATAGAGGGTAGGTGGCAAAAAAGGAAGGAGAAAGATCCCATCTGATCCCACTGGTTATTCACTTTATACTGGAAGAGAATAATGATAGGAAATAATAAAACTGAAAATTGAGATTGCTCTGAGATTGCTCTGAGGACTCATATTTAAACCTTTCAGGTTGTTTAGAGCACTCAGTGTTGATCTTGCCAGCTCCAGCTTCAACATCCTGAATACTGATAATGTTCTGGTCAAGAAATTTAGTACATTTCTTTCCTAACAGAAGTAATTTCTGTGTTTAGATAGGTTACATCTCCTTGACATTCTACCTCTTAATGCTCTTCCTGCCAAAATAAAATCACCTCTCAATCAAAGTAGAAAAAGTAACAAGCTGTTTTTTTCCAGCATACCATCTGAATATATATATATATGTATTTAAAGTGAGACAACAAATACAGTTCAACAAGCGAAACGTTTTAGTGAAGGCTGAAGAGACTTCCAAAGATGAGATGGACTTATTTTAGGGTAGACACTATATGTTGGATAGTACTGTAAACCCATTAGAATACATCTGCTGAACAGGAACAAAACACACAAAAGTGTGGTTTTCTGGAGAAATGGGTCTTCTGTAATGTTTTAGAATATTTTGTGAAAGTCACAAACTCAAGAAGAAAGTTTTGAAGGTAGACCTTTGTTAAACAATGTAACTAAAACAAAGAATTGAAAGTGTTACCTGAGGAAAAGTTCAATGTGCACAACTGCAGGTGCAATCTTTTCCACCACATCAGCTATGAAGTTGAATTTGTATCTTGGGCTGCTGGACTGTAGGTGACCTATACTAGCAGAAAGAATTGGATATGTTAATAAGACAATACATTTTTTTATCAAGTTGACAAGATGAAGCTGCCTTGAATTGATCTGTTTCTCCTACTAGAACAGTTCTCAAACAGTACTGGAGGAGAAATCAAAGTCAATTAAGATTGTTCAAAATTTATCTAGCATTCTGTATGATCCTGAGAAAATTAAACATGAGCATCACTTAGCTCTAAGTTCTTTTCTTTGGAAGTCTAAAAGTTCTGTCTTGAGCATTTTTCTGAGGACAACTAGTTGTTATTATCCAAGACACATTGTGTTGTAAGATAGGTCAGGCTGGAAAGGATCTTGGGAGATCTCTAGTTTTATCTCCTGCTCAAAGCAGCATCAGCTACAAAGGGAAACAGGGTTGGGACTTGCAAAACTCCAAGGATGGACACTCCAAAATATCCTGGGAAACTTGTCTTACTGCTTTGCTGTCCCCCATGATGTATAAGTTTTTCTTACATCAAGTCTGAACTTGAGCTCATATTCCAGCTCATGCCCCTTGTCTCTCATCCTCCCATTATGCACCTCTGTGTGGATCTGGAGCACAGGGAGGCTGCTCTCAGGTCCTCCTGAAACTTTATCTTCCTGAGGATGAATAAGCCCAGTACCCCCAGTTTTCCTCACAGGACATACGTCCAGTTCCCCCAACCATTCTCATCACCTTCTGAACTCCCTCCAGTTTGTCAATGCCTTTCTTGTACTGAGGGGTCCAAAACTGGATGCAGTACTCCAGATGAGGTCTAACAAGTGCTGAGTAACACAGCTACAGAATTTGGGAGCCAAAATTAGAACCTAGGTTTTAACATTTTAAGTAGAGACATTAGGAACCTGCTTTAAATCACAACCTTTGCACCTAGAACTTTTTGCAAATTCATATTTAAGCTGTCACTTGCAGTTGGGCCTAGCAATAGATTACTAAGCTGTCTGACAAAAGCCAATATGGTACTACAGTAAACAGCCCTATACATGGAATTCATTAAGAGTGAATATAAGAGTGTGAAATTAAGATCTTAAAGGGGGAGGGAAGCCTACAACATCCTGGCTTCTAATTCCACAGCATCCTAGATTCTAGCACCTCAATATCCCAAAGGAATAGCACTGCTAGTGGTAAATGTCATATTCTCTGCAGTCCCTGATACATGCAGCCATATCACCACACATGTAAAGCATATGATAGGAGATAAATCACCACGCTCAAATAGCAACCTTTCATGTTCACAGCCTGAAGCTTTAAAATTAACTATGGCATCTACGAAAGGGAGCAAATGAGTTGAAGAAACCAGACCGAGAAGATTAGGAATTTCTTCACAGAAGTCTGCAAGTTCTTTATCCTGTTACTGGACAAAGGATTTACTTCTGAATGGAAAGGAACCCTGCCTAAATTTAGCAAGCTAGATTTTTGTGATACTGAATAAACAAAAGGAACAGCTTGGCAGGACTAGATTCAGTCTATTATTTCTGTGTACATTCTCGCGCACTCTGAAAAATCCCTACAGCTGATTGAATGTGCTTGTTTTAGTGCTCAGTTTAAAAGAGACACTGCACACAGGAATCACAGAGGACAGTCAAATGTAAGCACAACATACTGTTATTTATTCTGCTCACTAGGCCACTGAAGAGTTATCTTACCTTCAGTTCCCAAGCAGCTTGCCTGATTATGCAGTATGCCCTTTGAAGTCTACTGGGATGACTTTGAACACTTGCCTACACAGCAAGTGTTCTCTGACAGGATATAACATTGCCATCACATTTATCTTAACAAACATGACCACGCATCAGCAAAAGGCAGCTGTAAAACGAGCACAAACTGGGGGAAAATGCAGCCTTTCACTTGGTGTAAATCAGTATAGCTCTGTGTGAGTCAGGGCAACTAAAGCCATTTGCATCTTCTGAGTGCTCAGCTGTTCTGCTTAGGCCAAGTGCATACTGCACTGTACAGGGCCAAAAGCACAGGAAGATGCCTGCCAAAAACCTCAGGTCTGGACCACTCCTGACTCCACCAGGCAAACATCATGGGTGGCAGTGGCTTTCCAGGTGGGATTTGGTGGGACAAAGTATCTGAAAGAGATAGTGGATGAATCATGATAAAAAGGTGAAGAAAAATAAAACACAGCCACACAGAGAGGAGACTAAAACTGAAACAATGCTTGGTGGTTTTTTTTCATACCCCAGTGAAAATATTTCTCCATTTGAGCAGAAGCCAGGAACCTCCTTGCTGGGGTTAGAAGACAAGAATGCTCATACTTGAAAGAAAATCCAAATCTGCACCAATATTAAAGGTGAATCTGAAGCAAAGTAGAATAAAGAATAACAGACCCCTAGGCTTTGTATGAAAGGTGTGCCTGCAGATTTGGGCTGATGAGACATGAGCTGTTTTTCCTATTGTCTGGTGGGGGCCAAACACTGGTGAAAACTGACTTACAAAGCTGAGATACCTTCATGGAACCTGATCTTTCTTGAATCATTTTCTGCAATCTGGCAGTGATGAGAACCTTTAAACAAATTATATGATGTGTCAGGAACTCAAACTATGGACATGGAAGGTGTAACTGCACACTCACATTTACTCCCACACATAGAGCACTATTTATGGGAACTGAAGTGTCAGTTTTTATTAACAGCATTTTAGTGCATAATTATTAAACTGATGTTTTTCATCAGAAGTTCTCAATGTACTTCAAGAGAGAGGAACTGAAGCCTAGGAAACTGAAGAAGGAAGTAACGTCCAACACTGAGTATATCATATAATGTTACCCTGAATACAAATGTCATAACTGTAGAGGTAGAATCTATCCTTTAATTTGCATTAGCTTGTAGACACTAGCTGCTGCTACTGTCCTTACTAAAACAGAAAGTTAAAAATGTATCATCTCTCCTCTCCATAGTCCTGCTGCCTTGTGGAGCCCCACACAGCCTTCAGATCTCTGTTGCCCTGAGCTCACAGCACCTTTGTGGATTTAGACCCATTGACCCTCTGAGATTTGCCACATAGTTTTTCAAAAGTCTCTCAATAACATGCATTATTTTCCATGTTATTACTGAGTGTTCAAAATCATCTCACACTAATAAAATCTAATTTATCCTGGCAAAAAGAAATAATTTAATCCGATTAGCCATCTGTTGCATAATCAAGATTTCAAAAGTGCTACAACCACACTGTATTTGAAACAAAACCAAATTTATGCTGTATGAGTCCTTAGCTGTCTATGCATTTCTTAGTCAAAAAAACTAGATTTCCCCAATCTACTCCATAGCCACAAATCAACCACATTTTCAACAGTCTTGAACTTTGAGCTATCATTTCAACTAAATGATTAGATCTTCAGGTCTCTAGCTCCTCTTGCAGAACATCCAAAATTCAAATTTAAAAGTAAGCGCATAAACTTGAGCTAAAGGTTTTCAGCCTATTTTCTAAAATGTGGTCTTACGTTTCCAAATTTGTGGGCTCCAACTACACTGAATTTAAATGGCTGAAGCTATGTGTCTTTCATGTAGGAGTAGCCTTATTATCAGTTTAAGATTTTTCCTGGATGGTGATGTTATCTTCAGGCTATGGGTTCATTTAATAGCGGTTTATTTACTTTCTTGCAGAGACAATAGACCCACTCCAATCTCATTAGCACTGCTGTAAACCAGGAACAATGCCAACAAATTTGTAGAGTTAACCTAGTATGAAGAGAACTGGAAAAAAAATCAGCAGAAATAATCATTATAATCCACTGAAGACAATGAAACCAGACCAATTTACATTTGCAAAAGGCTGAACACTTCTGAATATCTGCCAGCTTGGTCCCTGTAGAATTAAATCAAATCACATTCACTGCTTTCTTAAAGACAATACATTGCATTAAAATCCACAATTTTATATACTTTAAGTATTTGTGAGTCTGGGAAACTCATTCTTTTAAGGCTGTTTCCCCATCCCCCTTTTAAAACCAGCTTCAGAAAAGATCTGTGCATTCAGCAAATTATTATGTCTAAGGGAGGACTGCAACCTGGCAGATCTGATCACTAGGGATAAACACTGTCCCTACTGTGCTTTCATGGAAAGAAATGAAAGACAAATAAAAGATTATAATGTCTCTGCTTAAAAAACAGAAACATCTGCTGGAAACATAGGTTCATGGGCAGCTTTTCTGATGAATTCAGCATTAAGATCAAGTTGCATAGCTGTGCACTGACCATAAAGCCTTGGTGAGTTTAATGCCACATTATGGTTCAGGCAACTTGTTTATACAATGGATGTCTACCATGCACAGATGAAAACAATTTGGTGAACCAACACCAAAGTGGCTTTCTTGTGCAATGCAGCAATCACAAGGGCCAGACAGAGACAGACTGGCACAAGCCTTCAAGCACAGACACCACACTGACTTTACACGTTTGGTATTCCTCCCTTCCAAGTGACCCTCACAAGGAGATACAGCAATATCCCTTTCCTGTCACCTATCCTTTACAAAGCAGTGAAGTGCTCTACTCTGAATTGTACACCAAACACTGTACACTATCCATCCTCACCTGCAGTAACTCAAACCAACTCAGGCAAAAGGAAAACAAGCAGTACAGGAATGTGACCAAAGTTTGTGTTCCCAGCTAATACCTTGCAGTGCATTTCCCTAAATACAGCTGCAGGCAGCTTTAAGGCTTTGGTGACAATATAACCAGCAGGAGATTTCTCCCCCTTACTGGGCCAACTTCTCAAAAATGCAAGAAATCATACACTCAGTTATTCCTCAGTACCATCAAGGTTATGTACAGGCACACTCCACCTAGAACTGTGTGCAATAACCCTGCTTATGCATTAACTGTGTTTCAAACGTTCTCTCAGAAAAACGAACTTTTAGGCTCATATCTTGCAAAGATCTGACTGACTTGGGTGAGTCTTAACATCATGACCCCTTTCTGAAAGTGACTTCAGGTTAGTGCAGAGGACAGCAAATGCTGAGTGTCAAGTCCAGCCTCAAAGGTTTCTAATTAAGCTTTTAATTTTCCTTGCTCCATTGACAAGAGAAAACCTATATTAAAAAAAAAAAAAGCTTCCATATCTTACATAAGAAAATACAACTTTCAACACTTAAACACTCTTCAGAGAAGCTATTTGTAAGATAACCTTGCAGGGATTTTAACTGCACTAAGTTGTACTAAGTTGATCAAAACCAGTCCTTTGTTCAAGAAACAAGTAGATTGACTGTAGATGGCAGGTGACCGAGTGAATCCTTTGAGTGAGAGGTTTGACAACTCAGCAGATTGATACGTGGCATAGTTAAAACTTACACTTGCTGCCCTGAGAGACAGGGCTCTGCAAGAATAGATCTTTGATTACAGAGGTTGTTCCCCCTAAGTATTTATTCCATTACTTACATGATGGGTTGTAATAGCCTGTCATAATGACAGTAAGTTATCGAAGGCAGAAAAAAAAATAGCTGCTTCACAATATATTCCCATATAAAAAAGTATCTAGGGTTGAAAAATGTTTTTAAAAAATCCAGTATTTGTAGAAGAGAGCTTAACTTTGCTCAGGATTTCTGCAGACTGTTCCCATTAGTATCTCTGAGAAGCCCCTGGGCACTGGCATACTGTAGAGCATCAGTTGTGGAGCTCCTGAACCTCCAATGCAGTACACACCCTGTTTTGTACCCTGTGTGTAGAACTTGCAATCTGGCACGGTGCTCTCCAGCCTAATCCAGGATTTCAACAAGGAATAAAACATTTTAAGTTCAGTTCATTTTTTGATTATCACTCAGTAACTTTGGCCACCTCATTCCTCCCTTCCTTCCTGCATCCCTATTCACCTGTCACTAGGAAACCATGGCTAAGTTTCTCAGCCTGTCTGGGTTTATCACAGCCAGAATCCAACTCAGCATCAACAGAAGTAACTGGTAAAGGAGAGGAGAAAATGTTTCAGGAGCCACTCTGGGTTTGTGCATGTTCTAAATAGGGCCCAAGTCATACTATGTGAGGCATCTCTGAGGTTATCTGAGATTGTTTTAATATATGAATGGTTAAGTAAAACTGCATTTACTTCATAACTAACTTATCCCTTGAAACTCTGAGTCATCTGAGGCCAGGCAAGAACAGGAGAAAGAGAAATTTGACAGCAATTTTAAACTGTCAACTTTCATCCAAACCTCTCATTACAGTCATCGCATGTTATTGTTTTAAAAAAACCAAAACAAAAAAAAATACCATAATTGAGTTCTATTCCTGGCTCAACCACCAACTCAGTCTGACCTTGGGCAAGATACTCGGTTTCTTTGAGCTTAGTTTGTGCAGCTGTAGAACTGAATAAAAAAATTAAATCTTAACAGAGAACCAGATGCTTCATCTAAGCTGAGGTTTTCTGAGACAAAAAAAAAAAAAAAAGGGCCAAAATAAAGTGAACACTAAAATATTTGCTTGGAAAAACAAAGCTCCTCTGCCTCACAGCTCCAAATTCCTAAGCCTATTAACACTAAATTCAGAAGGATTCCTTAAAGAAAATGTCATCTATACCAAGTGCCAAGCACTCAGCAAGCTCTCAGATGCAGACTAGTTCACTTATTTTGGTTAAACATTTTGATTATTTCACGTGGATCTGTTTCAACCAACTTTTAGGAGTACTAAAGTTAACAGATGCTCATGTGAAAAGATACAGTAAAAAAAAATTTGTAACTACAAAATACTGGAGAGATTGAACATTGTAGCTTCAGGCTGGTATCTGGAACAATTCTTGGCTCTGACAAGATGCTCTGAAAGGAACTCTAGGAATATCATTGGAATATCCTCCCACTCCTAGCTGGTTTACCCTTTCCAAAGATCAGGATATATATGAAAGACCCCCTATTCACAGACAGGCTACAACAATAGCCCTTTTTCCTTCTGAACCATCCCAGTGATTTTGGCCAGTTTGCTATGAATAAACAGGATAGTTAGTGGTTCACCTGATATGATGGAAACACTAATGCATGTTTTAAAACTCCATTAAGCATAGCTTCTCTTTCCAGGAACTCTATGGGAAATGTAGTAGAAATGTAGTAGAAGCAAACACTTAAAATAACATATCAGTAACTATGTGGAAAGATACTGCCAGCATTAACACTTCCATAAAGAGACACATTTTAATACTAAAAGGAAATTACTAGCTTAAGAGATTATTAAACTTTCCAAAGTTAAATCACCAAGCCTGAAGTTGTCATAGCATATCACAGGATCTGAGCAAAGGTCTTTTACACTTTACTACAACAAGAAGACCATTTGATAACCTGAGTACCAATATTTTACATCATAAAGGAGGTTGTCGGGATTTTTTTTCCCTACTTAGGGCTCTACAAGACTACAAAACCCTTTGGTGAAGAAAGCAAACCTGGCAGAAGACTGTGTTTTAGGTGTTTTATCTAACACTCGGTGCTTTTCTGCCCTGACAGGCTTTTAGAGGCACTCCCTGATTATCCTGTGGGGTGAATATGACGAACACCCCGAATGCCCCGGAGCTCGGGTGCCCGCTCTGCTCTGTGTGTGCGGCTGCGGCTCGGCTGTGCGAGCCCCGCGGGCTGCGGTGGCACCGGCGGGACGGGAGCGCGCTCCCATCTGCCGAGCGCGTCCGTCCCTTGTCCCGGGAGCAACCAACCTGCACCTCACCGAGGCATCCACGGCCAGGGGAAACCTCCCCAAACCCCAGCCCAGGCTCACACTGAGCATCCAGGAGAAGTTTTGCTGTTCAGAAAGCACCTGAGCATCCATTCCGCGCACCACCAGCGTCATTAGCAGCTGGGTGAGGTGCCACGTCCTTGGAGGTTTTTAGAGTCCCTAGAGCCACTCAGTCTCCCCAGGCTACTGAAATCATGACTTTGTTTACCCTGGAAGCCAGGTCTCCCCCCCCCGCCCCGCGGCAGGTCCCACCATGCTCCTACCCGATTCACAGGCTCCCTTCTGGACCTGGGCGACGGCGGGCAGCCCGTGCTGCAGCGCCTTGCGGCTCACCGCCTTCAGCTGGCAGATGTTGTCGTAGGTGCGGCCGTCGCTGCCGCACACCTGGGCGCTGAGCTTGCACTGGCAGACGCCCTTGGCGAAGCGCTTGCCCATGGGGTAGCGGCAGTCGAGGCTGTCCCCGCAGGGCGGGTCCTCCTTGCGGCCGCAGGAGTCCCCCTCGCCCGCGGCGCAGATGAGGCAGCAGCCGCAGCGGTCGGGGACGTACCCGCTGGGGCAGCTGGGGCTGGGGCACTTGGAGACATCGCAGCGGGCCGGGCACTTGGCGCGGGCGAGCGGGAGCTCCGCGGCGTGCGGGCCGGCGCTGAGGGACAGCAGGAGCAGCGGGCTCAGCAGCGACACCCGCATCCTCGGCGGGGACAGCGGCGGCAGAGCGCGGGGTGCGGGCCCGCCCGGCCGCGGGGCAGGAGGCGGGAAGGTGCGATCGCGGCGAGGGAAGGGGAAGGCAGGCTTTATGCACACACGGGCAGGACAGTGTCTTCTGCCCCGGGCAGCGCTTGTGCGGGCGGAGCGGCGGGCCGCAGGCCGGAGCAGGGCCGCGCAGTCACGGCCGGCTCGGTCCCCGCAGGACGCGGCGGCTCCCAGGACTCAGCTGGCCGGGCTGAGGCGCCGAGCCATGGCACGGAGCGCCGAGGGCAGGCGGAGCGCGACGCAGTGGGAAGGCGGCGGCAGCTCGGCAGGGTTATATGTGGGACGGGCCCGCCGCCTCCAGCAGCGCCGGCAGCCCCGGGCGGGCAGGCTCCACCCCGGGCGGGACGGACGGACGGACAGACAGAGCGGGGAGGGTCCGCTCCCCTCATCTGGGCGCTGCGGGACAGAGCCGCCTGTCTGCGGGTAAATCACCGACCCGAGCGGAGAGAGCCCCGGCATGAGGCGGGCTCTGGCCATCCGCTGGACACCGGGGGCTGTGGGTGCCCGACGTGGCATAAGCAAATGCGGGTGTTCACATGACATCTGAGAGCTTGTGACCTCTGGGGATGCAGGGGCAGAAAGCCGGCAGCCGCTTTGCCTTCCCTCGTGTCTTTAATGTCAGCGTTAATGAGGACGTTTGTCGCCGCTGCTGCCAAAGGGAAATCGAAGTTTGGCCTCTCTTAGTTTGGTCTCTGTTGGAATGTTAAACACGCTCTTGGACGCGAGCCCCTCTGCAGGTGTCGGAGCAGGGACACAAGCAGCTGAACACAGCCCTTGTAGCCGCTTGTTCCGCATGGCATCGCGGCACGTTGTACAAGACACTTTACACCTGCCAAAGGGGATCTGCTGGGCTCCCCAGGGTCATTTGCTTCATGAAAAGATTTGGCAGCTTCTCTATAATAGTAGTTGAAAGTATTGCCAAAGCCTTCATATTTGAGGTTTGGGGTGGGTTTTTTTTAATCTATTATTGATCACAATGTATTCAGTAAGACTGTGAGGTGGAAGAGAGCTTTTGTCAAACTCTGTCAACTAGTCGCCTCCACAGTCTTCATAACATGCAGAGTAAATCTTTCCCATGCATGCCATCTTTATCAAGAAAATACTCACTTTTGCTGTAAGGTAATCACAACTTTTATTAGACATAACTTTCAAATTAATTAATCCAAGTATGGGTTGAGCTGGCTTTCAAAAAAATTAAGCTGACTTCAGGAAAAGGACCTCTGACATAGCTCACCCAGAGACTATACCAAACTTTGGAAGTCTTACCTACTGCATGTGGCACATCCAGCCTTGACCTCTGCCTGCAGTTCCCCTTTCCCCCTTTTTCACACAAGGGATAAAACTCCTGTGTGCCAGGCACTGCCTCAGGCCTTCTGATGGGATCCTGTGAACTAGGTTAAAGTAGGCACAATTTACTGAACTGCATCATGCTATAGGGTTAAAATCACCATACTGTGTCCTAATTAAGGACTTCTTGAATGCAGTAGGCAGCAGCCAGAATTCCCCACTACAGTTACAGAGTATTTTGTTCTTCCCTCTGTTACAGGGGTGGAGTTGGTCCAAGCCTGGATTTTCCAAGCAGCAGCAGTTCCTGTGAAGACAAAAGAAAGGTATACATCATAGCTAAAGATGTGGAATGCCTTGTGATAAGAAAACTGTAAGATTTTGCTGTAGGAAACATTTTGCTACACTTTGAAAAGGTAAGATTTACCTAAATGACTTTATAGAGCCATATCTAAAATATGAAAAGCATCATTGTTTCCATATGAACTTGCCCTTTAAGGAAACAGACTCCTAAAAGTGAAAAGTGTTTGGCCTGAAACATAGATCAGAAGGAAACAGGAGCACTGTGTGTAGATAAGATGAATATTTTCATTATTTACAATGAAAGTTACATGGAAGAATTTGGGAAAAATGTTTCAAATTACGAAGTAATAAATAGCAAATACAAAATAGCCTGTGGGGTGCTGCTGTTATTAGTGTTGGACTACAGACTATTTCATAGTTCTGTTGATTCCTATTGTTATCTCTGTAGTCACACTTGGAGACTTCAAACACAATATAAGAAAACAGGATGAATATCAACAGGTAAATACAGCCACTTTAACTGGAGAGAATTTGGCATGTAGAGTGAGTGTAAGGAGTTTCACAGAATCTTTTGTAATTAGCTTATTAGTCTGTTTCATCTAGGAATAAAAAATAAAATAAATCAATCTGAAAAGCATTTTTTGCTAACTGATGTCTTGCAGCCAAAATATGACAGATGAAATTATCTCTCTTGGATAAGAATAGGTATAGTATGAGATACTTCACCCCCCCCAAAGCTCATTATTCCAAAAAAAGAGAGTGATGCAGAGAGTAAGGTTAGGAATAAAAATGAAACTCACAACAAGTATTGGGTGTGTTCCTCTTGGGAACAGTGAGTAAAGTTTCTTGGCTCAATGACACTTGTTGAACACCTTTCACTAGAATTTGAATTCATTCAGAACTCAAATGTGGCACTAAAAGCTGTTTAAACGATAACTCATTCAGTAACAGTTCTCCAGGTCTTGGAAAAATGACTGTTTCCTGGGTTCTGAATCACCTCTGTCTGGTGGAAATGATGCTTTACTGCAGAGCTGGAAGGGAAGGGAGGGGCCTCAAGACAAATCCAAAGCAATGCCGCAAATGTTACTGGTGACTCAGTGGGTCTCTGTTTTCTCTCTTGAGGGCCAAATTGTATTTTTGAAAATCCCAAAGGACAGCAGAGCATGCAGTCACCATGTCCTTAACAGAATATCAAGAGTTAGGTCCAAAACTCACCTACTGCATTCTGAACTCTCCTCTTTTTTTCCCTCACAGTAGGAAAGAAATTCTTTTCGTCTTTTTATGAAGATAATTGTCCTTTTGTGCTTGCTTGTTTGCATCTCCTGGCAGGGAGGTTTGCATCTCCATGCAGGGAAGGTCCCTGTCTGTTCCTACTTATGCCTGGCAGCATATGTGTCATTGGAATCATGGATGCTGTGCAGGCTACATAGCCATGACAGAGAAATAGGGTGGCACATGACATTACACAGAATTAAAAGTTAAATGGTGTTTTAGTGCTGTTCTGGAGATCTAGATTCTGCTGATAATGGAAGTGACATTTGAATGATATCTAAATCTAAATTTATGAGCCTGTAACCATTAAAATGCATACCAAATTGGTTGAGTAGAAGAATATTTTTCACTCTGTCTTGTCCCAATCCATACTGGGTAATTATGTGCCATCTCTTCAAATCTCTATGTGTCTCTTAGTTAAAGTGACAAAACATTCCAATTCACACACAGTCCTAAATCCTATTATTCATCTTGGTGTATTTGTAAGTCTTGTAAGTTTCTTTGGAGTGAATTTCTATGTAATTCAAATTTCTCATTGTTTCTTTAGTTTGGTTAAAGATCAGAAACACTCACTGCTGTTATAATCAAACTATACAAATTGTGTATCTTAAAGACCCTCTGACCTTGCCATTGAGGTCTCTAAATTAGGAGCACATGTTTAATATTCATCCTTAGTTCCTTGTAGGAGTATTTTGAAAAGAAATCCAAAGCATACTTTAAACTGGAGTAATAAACACTGTTTATTTATCAGATTGTCTGCATCTCATTTCCTGAACTAAACAGCAAAAGTCTGTTTGCACTCCTGACATTGCAAGTCTCACAAGCTGATCCAAGAGAACATCTGCCAGTTTGTTTTCAAGACTGGACATTGCAGAAGAAAAGAAGAGGTGGGAGGAGAAATAAGGCTTCCACAAACACATCAGTTCAAAGTGAGAACTTTCTCAGCTGTCTTCATAAGCCAGGCAAGTTGTGCCCTAGAAATATGCTTTTAAGGAAAATTTATTTCTCTTTCCACCATCCCCTAATAGTAATTGAAAAGTGGACGTAATTTTAGGTTTTTTTATGTTCTGCCTGAAATTGATGCCAGTAAATAATCTTTAGAAATGTTAATGAATCCAAAAGTCTGTTCAAGAAATTCCCTGAAAGTATACTGAAAGCAAAGTGAAAAATACAGAGCTTTTTCTCCTTTAACATCTATTCAGCT
Source organism: Thryothorus ludovicianus (assembly GCA_013397245.1). Taxonomy (NCBI): domain Eukaryota; kingdom Metazoa; phylum Chordata; class Aves; order Passeriformes; family Certhiidae; genus Thryothorus; species Thryothorus ludovicianus. The sequence goes on along the minus strand of VZTB01012894.1, from coordinate 432,457 downwards.
ATTCTGAACTCATTGCAAAGGTAGGCTTTTGGCACGGAGTCAGGATGATCTGAAGGAAATGCCACAGCCTGCTCTGTTCACTCCCGTTCCAGCCAAAAGAACAGTTTGTGTTAGTATGTTTAAGGAGAGGAAATTGAGACTGTTAATAACAGAACTGGCCTAGAAATCACAAGCTATAAATTTTGCCACAGACTTAACAGGCTTTTTTGTAGCTGTGAAAGGGGGAATCATATCTCAGATTTTATTGTTAAGCTAGTCTGAAGTCAAAAGATAAGTGTATTTTTGAGCAGGTGTTTGGGAACAAAATAAGAATCTGGATTTTTATTGGAAAATGCTGATTCATAAAAATGAAAGTTGTCTAAAGGAACAAAGCAAGACAACTTGTGTTTTGAAGAGCTGTTTGATGTGTGAGGGTGTTTATAAAGAGACAAGAAAAATACATGTTTGAAAAGGGAGGAATGGAAAAGAAAAGAAGGAAGGAAAAGACTCCTTTGTTTTTTCCCTCCATGAAATCCAAGTAACAAAATTTCAGACTTTTTTCCTGACCTGTAGGAGACAATTTCAGTTCTCTGATCATTCTGGTCAAGAACAGGCACTTGGCTTTGGTGTTTTGGTATTGCTGCCAAATGTTCTATCTACACTGGAAAATTCCATTTTCTTATACAGTTTTAGAAACTTTTGGGTTTTTGCAGAAGCAGAAAGACAGGAAAGATCAAACCCACCTAGGAGTGCAGGTTTCCTGCTTTGCAGCCCCTTCTCCTGTGCAAGCTCAGGTGGCTGCTGAAGGGGGCTTGAGGGGCCTTGGCAGACCTGAGGCAGAGTCACTGCTCAGCAGAATACTGATGTTTATAACTTTCTAAAAATATTGATCTATTGATCCTTACCTCCTGCTGGCCTCCAAAGGGAGAGTGGTGACACCAGCTACTATCAGTTCAGTATGTGCAGAGCTATCTGAAAGAAAGAGGAATCTCCTTCAAGTCAAACTTTTGTGGGTTCTTTGGACAAGACATGTTGCCAGGCCCATGCTACATCTGCTCTAGCTCAGAGATTTGTGTGTGTGTGTGATTTGAATTTGTGGAACCAGAATTCACATGGAAATGGTTGTGAGTCACAGAAACTCCTTATCCTTGTTATAAATGGTTGCTGTGAATTGAAGGAAAACACAAATGTAAATGGGATTTTGCTTCTTTCTGCTCCATGCACTGCTTTGCTGTTGAGCCACTGCCTAGAACTTCAAATAACCTAATCCCAGTTGATGTATCCCTGTGAATATGCATGTCCTGCAACATCTTGCTCATCAAAAAGGATACAGTGCATTAAGGGGGACTTAACTTATAAGGAATGAATTAAAGAAGTCACTTTTAGAAGTTTTCTACTTGGCTGGCCAATATGTTTCACCTTAGGATGATCTTCATGAACTTCTACAATCAGCCTAGAAGAGCAGTTCATAGTACAGTGAAAATAAAATCAGCTTATAAGCCTTCAGAAGACCATAAAGTAATAAACAGACATTAAGAGCATGCCTTGTCTCACAAACCTAATTTCATCTACAATAGAATAATAGGTGTTTTAGACTGTGTAAAAGCTGTGGATGTCACATAATTACATACTGATATTACTAATGTCTTTGATAATACTTTTTTAAGCAAATGGTTAAATTAAAATCTGAGTAAAACTTCACAATGCACAACTGCTTGGAATTCTGCTGTCCAAATAGTCATCAGTCCTTCAAAGTCCATCACAAATTACATTGGATGTGTCCACAGGAACACGTCTTGAGCCTGGGACTGTTGTTATGGTTCCTTCAGCTGAGTGCAAGATGGAAGAACAGAAAAATTGAAATTTAAAATTATTTCTTTAAATGGAAAGCATTTCTGTTAAATGAGATGCAATTCTATAAGAGCAACAGCTGAGTGCTACAAGTAATGAGCAATCCAGTAGTGAAACAGAGACTGACTGGCTCAGTACAGTTCCCCATGTAAGTTTGCAAGCTTGTGAGAGACCCCACCACCTCACCTCTCCTGTTTCATCCTTCCTCACTGCTTGTAAGGTCTCAGTTAGAATTCAGTGCCTAGATTTGCATTTGCTGCTTAAAAAGTAGTACATGATACAGCTGGAAAAATTCCACAAGAGTGTAAAATCATTAGACCTTTAGAAATGTGACTTAAAGCTAAGTTTTAAAGACTTAAAATTGTTTAGTCTAGGACAAAAGAAGACAGAGAAGGGATATGATAAGAGTATTCAAATATATAAAATGTTGCTGAAAGAGAGTAACAATCTGTTGTGGTCACTGGAGTAGCTCAAGAAGAAAAAGACTCAAAATGCTGCTAGGGAATTTTAGGACTGGTACTACAAAGATTGTCTTAAATAAAGCATATTTTAAAATATAAAGATAGCAAAGTACTAGAACTGAGTTTGTGGACAATTTGTGGGATCTCTGCTTTAGAAGACCTTCTTTATAAGAGAGCTTAAAGAGTTATTGTTCAGAAATTACTCTAGAAAGAACAGATCCTGTGTTGGATAGGAGGGATCTTGAACTCCCTTCCTACTTTATTTCTGATATAATGCAGAAAATCAGCCTGATTAAAGAGTATATGGTTGGATAACTGAAGTCCTTAAATTAGTTCAGGGAGCCCACTCATATTTTCAAGATAAAAGAAAGAAGGAGAGAGATTAGAATTAGAGATGAAGGAGGATTCTGCTAAGACTGTTGCAGGCTAGGAGTTTCAGTAGTGTGATAAAACCACAATGCAAAACCCAAAGAGAAATACAGTGAGACTGAAAGTGAAAATGGTTGTACAGCTAGAGTCTGAGGTCTAGGGATGATCAGAGGATAAAGTGCTGAGGGTGGGGGGATCAAAGAGAAATATATAACAGATGGGAGGGTAGGGGAAAGAGAAACATTTCCTCCAGATGGCATGTATTATCTCCTGGAAGGACTGGCAGCAGTAGAGAATCTTGCCAAGAGGAGGGTATACTGTGAATAGAGCTATACTAACTACATTATATTAAATTATATTCAGCAAGAAAAGTCTTCTTGCAAATTAGTTACTGTTTTAGAAATGCAGATTCCATGTATCAACCCAACTTGCTCCCTTTGTACTATCATTATTGGTATCACTCTGTATTCAGTATATAACTGAATATTTTCTAAAACATCCCAAAGTCAACCTTCCTCTGTTTTCTATCTCTCCCCTAATGCTTTTTTTTCTTGATACCATCCCATTTTATGTGACTATTTTTTCCTTATTGGCAAAGTAACAAGGTTCTGGGCCTGCAGGTTTTATGAATCTTTTTATGGTGGCTTGGCTTTGTGGAAGGATGGTGTGGATGTCACTGGATATCAGCCAATCTTTCTGCGAGAGGATCTGCAGGGTGAGTGCCAAGAGGGATGGGGATTGGAAGACTGAAACAGAATTTTAGAATTAATTAGAGAAACAAATATAAAATTAATTCTATAAATCAAAGTTAAAAGTCTAAATTTATGAAGAAATCTTTCTTCTCTCTAATTCATGAAAGGACAAATTGTTCCATTTAACTTGGAAAGGGTTAAGGGATTTACCATAAAAATGGTGTTTGCCTAGAGTATATGATGCTTTTCTCATCATTTTTTTTAATTAAGCAATCAGTCAAAAAGAAGATTGCTGAAGAAAGATGCGTTTAGGAGAGTTTCCAAACTCAAGTTTTCAAACTCCTGAGCCTTTTCCTGGTTATGAATTTAAAAATTAATAACCTATATTTGGGAAGTGTGTGTTTATGGTCTTCTTTTTATAAGCCTGGGAGTTGTGTTTTGAGTTTCTCTCTGTGAAATGAGAACTGGAAAATTGTTTTATTATGGAATGGAAAGTCTCAAATTGCTGCAGTAGTTAATGTTTGAAGAAAAATACCACATTTTCAAGATTTGCCATAAAATTAAAAGAGTTGGAGATTCTGGGTTAAGTCAGAGGCCTAAAACAGAACTACTTCTGAGGAATTAAAGAAAAAGCACATAAGCACAATGAAAAAATTTATAAAGCAGCCTCAGTTTTTCCTGTGAAGACAGGATGATGGCAGATGAACTCAAAAGCCATGATAGGGAGGTTGATAGGATGAGGGAAACCATAAAGAGGGGAACAAGGGGACAAGTGTGGAGAAGGTAAAGTCAGTCCAAAGGGCCAATGTTCTCTCATTTATGGTGACTTAAAACAGATCCTTGTAAAAAAGTAATGAAAGTGACCCTTCCCATGGTAGATGGTGCTGCTGATTTGGAAGCAGCAGTTTTCTCACATCCTGCCATTACCCTTTTAAACTGGAGCCCTCAGCCCAGCCATGTGACTCAGGGTATCTTTGAGCCATAGGGCTGATTGCAGAGGTGGCTGTTACACCTTCTCACCCAAGCTATGGCCATTTTTATGAGCTCACCCCTGTGAAACAGTTGGCCAGAGCCAGTTAAGAGGACAGGTGTTACTGTTGGTCCGAGCTGTTTGCCACAGGGTTTTGTTTGCTTACCCTGGCACGTTTCGTGTGATGTCAGCAGGCAAAGAATGTTCCTGCAGATAAAGCAAACAGCAAACGATTTCATGAGCCTGTTTGTGACAGATGTGTGCCGTGTGAAGAAACCTTGTAGCAAAACTATCGTACTCCTCAAGATCGTGTTATTCCAGCCCACTTTTCTCTGGTTTGTCTCCATGGCTGACTATCTGTGAAAACTCACCAGTGCTCACAAGGCTTTGTGCTTGCCACCCCTCCACACAGAGCTCTGTTGAAATTCTGTGTATCGTTATCAAAGCCCCACTGGAAGACAGATGGGAGCTGTACCTCTTTCACGTCTGCTTCACACTCCTCTTCCATTTGGGGCCAAGAGCTGCCTTGTATCAGAAATCTCCCACAATGTTTTCTGCTGAAAAAATAATGAGTTTAATCAATATTCCCACCAAATTCTTTTATCAGTGTGCTCTATCCAAATAAGTTAAAACCATCATGGCCTTTTTTGGTGATGACTGGGTAAAAGAAGAATAAATAATAGGGACTCTAAATTAGAGGAATTTGCATAATTAAATAACTGAATCATATTGCTACAGTGAAATTGGAGCATAAAATGCGTTTGGAAACATCCGTATTTTTAAGGGTATTTTTTTGCATGAGGGAGTAAAAAGAGGAGATGCTTGTCTTCTCTCCACTTGAAAGAACCCAAGGGAATGTATATTTACTGCTATCCCCAGGACTTCTGTGTGCTCCTGGCCCAGTCTTTGGAAAATTTTACTAGTCAAGGAGTCATGCATGCCTGTTTCCTCATCCTTTACTTGTCATGGAGCAGCTGCATTTCAGAGCTGTTAGGAAAGAGCAGTGACTACATATGGAAGAGAATAAAACAAATGTATCAGTATTTGCAGTTGAAATGAAGTCTGAAAATAAACAAATAATGTGATGTTCATTGTTGCAAGGGAGAACAAGGATTCAAAAATTCTCTCTCTTTTGGTGCACAGACTCATCAAGCTTTTCCACAGACAAATCTTTTAACATTGGACATTTTTGGCAGGTTGAGCTGCAAGGACAATTCTTTTTTGGTCATGCCAGGTGTTCAGGAACAGCAGCAGTGAACCACACTCAGGTCCCGAATGGAATGCACTTTTCTCCACTGGACTTCCATTCTGTCAGGTCAAAGAGCCTCAAAATTCCAGTCCCACTCTTCCCAGCCCTTCCTGCTATCCTTAGAGAAGGAGGAAAGCACTGCATCCTTAGTAGGATTTGGATGAGTTTTCGGTTTTCCAAGGCAGTACATGAGGTGTTGATGTTACACAGAGCTACAAAGACATGAGCAACTGAGAGGGGATGGAATTTTTCACAACCAGGTGGCTGAAAGTCCCCAAAATAGGCCAAGTGTGACATTTCCAGGTGGGAAATCCCTGATTGTATATTTGCCTAAATCTTCTCCTCAGAAGATCTCAAGGAGATGAAAATTTACTCATATTTTATATAGCAGTATAAGGATTGGAGAAGTCATCCTGAAAACAATGAAAAGAACTGTGTGCCATTCTCACCCAGAGGCTGAGAGGAACTCCTCCTGGCTCTCCATCTAACCTGTCAGTAGTGACTTCCCCAAGTTCTTGAGAGGTTGTCTCATCAGAACTGCTTTGTTTAATGTCACCTTGGTCTCTCATCTGGCTTCTTGAAGAATCTCTCTCCTTGTTTCTTCCATTCATCCCCTACCTCATTCACCCTCCACATTTAAAGAGGTGATTCTTATACCAGATGTCTGATTTGGATGTGATGAACTTCACTCACATAAATTATATAATTTAACAAATTATAGAGGTCCCTTTTCATGCACCAACACCCCTAAATCTTTTCCCCCAGAGGTGCTTTCATCCATTCTCCTTCCAACCACTATTTTGATTGGGAATGCAGTCAAGTCTGTCTGTTGCATCCACAGGGTATAAAAAACCCAGTGAATTGTGATGATGGTTGTCCCTACATAACATGCTCAACATTTTGCTTGTTCTTATATAAACCTACCCGCTCTTCCTATTGTTTTTCTCCCATGAAGTGGTCCCTATCTTTTAAAAAAAAGTTTTAGATTAAAGCATTTACCATGTTGAAATGTTTTTATCAACAAATGGGAAGTCATGTGGTATCAATATTTAGTAAATAAGTATGATTTAGCAACACTAAAATGTTTTTTCCCCATTTTTGCAACTGTCTTTTCTTGATGTGCACAAAGTGCCAACAATCTGTTTTTCTATTGTAGTTAATGTTTTCTTACACAGGCTTTTTGATGGCCGTGGTCTAAAAACATCTGCTCATGGACAGGATCTCTTGGGATTTTGGTTGCTTTTTCATTTCCACTTCAGTCTTTGGAGTTCAAAAAACTCCCACTCACCTGACAGCATCAAAACCAAACCAGAACAAAAGCCCATCTGCTGTGGGTGAATTTCTCAATGCACAGCTGACAGCAGATCTTGAAGGGAGCTGAATCTGGGGCCAAGTCCAGTGCAGCTTTTGGTTTGTAGAGCTCATTTGAATCCAGAGCACAACAGGAGAGATCCTGGCACCTAACACTGGGTGAGGAATGCAAAACTAGACCCAAAATGTACTGGGCTTAGTTTTACTAGTGTTACATAACCAGTCCAGGACTCTGAGGTCAGTTTCTTTTCCCTTGTGAAATGTTAAATAAGATGTTGATTGACCACAGGCCACCAAGAGTGAGGTTTATCTTTCTCAGCAGTACAGGGCCTCTTCAAAGCACATTGGGCACTTGGAGGTAAGACTGCTTTCTTCTGAATCACTGCCACCCTTCCTCTGCAGCATCCAGCAGTCCTTTGAGATCACAGCTGCCATCCAGATTTTAGCCACTCTGAGCCTGCACTGCTCTACAAAATCTGGAGAGATGACAACCTGAGTTTGTGTAGTGTCTGAGTTGAAAGTGCCTCACAATTTCAGAGACCCTTAAATAAATGGCTGATAAGTAAGTTCTTTACTATGCATGCAGGCTAAAATTTCCACAACCCATGCAACTTCCAGAATACAAATATAACTTTCAAGACACAATTAGAGAGATGAAACTGAGGTAGGTAATGAAAGGTAAAAATGTATAGGGAGCATAGATGTCATATTAGAAAGTCTGTCTCTTCAGTCTGAAAACTCCATCTTAGATACTGAAGTCTATAGTTACAATGAAACAGTTTTACTCAATTTGCAGGAGATATAGAAAATTATATGATCTGGAGAGCCATTAAAGTTCTCTAAAGAAAGAAAACCCTTATGGATCAACCTGGAGGCACAGGCAGAAAAATGAAAACTCAGTGTTGGTTATCAAACACAAGGCAGAGGCTCTTTAACTGTTTTATTGTTATGGATTTTGAGTTATAGACCAGAAGAATGTTTAGTTCAAGACAGTATCATTCAATGGATGATATTTCATGAATATCATCCATTGAATTCAAGCTGCAATTAATTTTGTCAAATGTGGGTGTCTACTTTCAGATTAGAGAAATAATTCAATGTATTTTACTGATATATTAACTCCATTAATACTAACCTGGATACTCGAGTTACATGTAGACATGTCCTTTGCAACTATTATGGCTCAGTCCAGTTGCACATATGGATCTATTGCCATCTGAGCTGCTTTCTATCTGGCCTGTGAAAGGGCACTGGCATTCCACTTGGCATTCCAAGCTGTCTTATACACCCCATTTTTCCTGGCAGCCTTGCAAATGTCTTGAATATATTAAAGTTCTAAAAATCACAATCTGCACTGACACTTAGTTGAAATCAGACCTTGAAGTTAGGGGAGAGGAATCACATGCATTGTGTTTGATTTGAGAGCTTGAAAAACATTTAGTTCATCTTTCACAAAAGACAGCATCAATCTTGCTCTTGGTTTAGATGGGAATCAGATAAGCTATATAAAGTAAAGGTAACAGCTTGGAAGACTGAATAGCCCTCCAAACTGACACTATCCAGACTGCATTATTTCATTTCAAATAAAAGCAAAGCTGGCCAGAGTCAAGACTTATGCTCATCTAATGGCTATTTTTTGTCTTAGTCCTGTAGACAGAGACTTACATCCCTGATAAAACTGGTGAAGTTGATACTAGATATGTATCTGAGACCCAGATTTTAAACTACTGCCAAAGTTTGATATAGTTAGCGGGCTCCAGAGCTCTGTCCTGGGAAGTTACTTTGTAGTCTCAGTAGTCCCAGGAAAGGCAAAGAGGGTCTGGCAATTGCCCACAGCTGGGTTTTGAGGCAGGGCAATCACCACAGCAGTTCCAGTGGAGAAATGCTGTACAGTGTAAAGATGTTGCTGTGATGGGTCCTGATGAACATTTTCAGGAATTTCTGTCAGGCACTGAGCATCCATACTGTTTATCCAATTCAAAGAAACTGGAGGGGAATCTGGAGCTTTCCTAAGGCATGCTGGACAGTCCAGCATATCCAGTCTCTCCTGGCAGTGGAGGCATTCCCGCTGACTCCAGCATCAACAGGAGAGAGATTCAAAGCACACTTCTGCTGCCAGAGCTCTCAGAACAGAAGCTCTTTACAACAAAAAACAGTGCATTTATCAGCTGAAATACAATAAATGTAATTTTCCTGTTAAAACTTCCTTACACATATAAAGCTTTGCTTCTTGGCTTGCATACAGTTGTACTGTCCTGACCAAGCTGGATATTGAGCTGCCTGTTCTCTAATAAAGCCCATGACCATCCACACTGTTGGTATCTTTATGCTAAATTCTTCTGATGAGTTTGTTTCACTATGCATTTCGTGTACACACAGACAGCAGTGACCAACAGGCATTTTACATTAATTAATTTATCCTAAGTTCATGCAAAGACTTGAGGAATACACTTTTAGAAGGAGACCAATATCTCTTTTTCCTGTTGTAACTGTTTTTCAAATTTGGTTTCCATTAGACAGCAGGGAGAGTAGAAGAACGTGTGGGGTTTATGAATTGCTGCTAGCAAACTTGTGTTTCATCTTTTTAGAGAGATTTTCACATTTGAAAATAACATCTGCTCCTTCCCTCTTTCTCAGTAAGACTTTTTAGAAAGAGATTAGATGCAACCATTTTCAAAAATCCCAATATAATGAAACAGCTGAAAGAGAAGCTTAAAAGAAGGCAACAGAAAAAGAAATATATTCCCTTCCCATATCATTACTCATAGCTATGTGTTGTGAGAACTCTAACGAGCTAATCCGTCTGGTTTTGGTTTTCAGTCACAGATGAACTAACAGCCTCTCATTTAAGTTACTGCATAGAACCACTGTGAGCTTAAGAAGCATTAGTCATTTTATTTGCATTCAAAGGGTTGTGTTTTTTAAAATGTATGGAATATCCCTTCCCTTAAGAAAGAAATATATCCTGCATAGCAAGGATTAGCAGAGAGGCAGAAAAATCTGTGTTAGCTAAAAATTGATTACATAGACTCATTTGGGTTGGGCAAGGATCCTTCTGTGTCATCAATTCCATTCCACTGCACCAAATGCAAACTGATGATACCATTCGAATTGTGGGATAGAAGAAAGTATAATTTCAGAAAAGAAGAACCCAGAATTATTTCAGTGTATGTGTATGAAATTAAGGACCTTGAACTCTCCTGTAGAAAACACAATCAAGGCTTGTATTATTTTTGCCAAGTTTCTCTTTAATACCCTCAGTGTAATATCCATTGATTCACATTTTAATTCTAAATATTTCTTTCTTTTCTTGCTGTTTCTTTCAAGAATGTTACTAAACGTCCTTCAGGCAGTAGTTATCAGCAGGTTATGTGAGATTTAGCAACCTTGCTTTGGCCACCTAGCAAAGAAGGTAATGCAGGGTCTTCAGCTTGTTTGCTTCATTAAGGCTTGTAGCAGTTAATGAAAACTTCTAATTGTGGAAATATATTTCTATTCAAGGGAAGCCATACCTTAAGGAAGCAACTTTGTTCATAACAGGCTTCCTTTTTCAAGAACTCACTCAAGTTGTAGTTTTTACACTGCTTCCATTTGGCATTGTGTCAGGCCTCTTCAATAATGAGTTTGAAACCCTCATAGATAGGAGAATATTCTATGCAACAGTAATTCAAAGAAATTACCATGCTACAGTGGAGCACAGCGGAAAATTTTGCTGTAGTAGGAATTCTAGTCTTTCATTTTGGTTTTGACCTAGAAATTATCTGACATGCTATAGACAGATAAATTGTTACCATTTTTTGATTGTATACATAGTTTGAAATAAGCTCAAGCAGCTGGTTTTCAGTATGATTTTTTTTTATATTATTCTCATTATACCTTTCTCCAGTGCTATCACTATAGATTTCATAGGAAGGCATAGATTATTTTAAAAAAATTGACCTACATTATCCTTAACTCACGGGCAACATGTTCTTCATTTCTCAGAGTCTGATAAAGCAGAGCTCAATAAGTCAATATATATTTTGTTCTCCTGCAGATAGAAAACCAATCAGACACAATTTTGTGGCAATACAGCCCAGACTCTTACAATGTAGGGTATTTCATTTCCCAAAGAGCCATAGGGTAACAGCTTTGTTCACAGGAAGCATTTTTGGGACATCACTGTGTAAGGTCACGGGGAAAGAGTCTTTGGTTTCCTTCCCAAAGAGCTCCTGAAAAAAATATTTGCCCATAACTTGAGTTAAAGATGTTCAGACAGTTGAATGGAAAGACAGAAAAAAACGGAATTTCTGTGGCCAGAAAATTTCGGTGAAATAGTGCTATGTTCCATGCTATGGTACTTATGATGGTCATTTTGTGAGTTTTTTTCTTTTTTGCTTTTTTGTTGGTTTGTTTTTTTGTTTGTGGTTTGTTTTTTTTTTTTGCAGGGAGGGAGAATTTATGCTTTTGGGTTTGTTTGGGTTTGGGGTTTTGTTTGTTCAGTTTTTTTAATTACGTGATTTTTTCCCATTTAGAAGCTCCAATATGGTGTGAATTTTTCTGTGGCCTGCATCTATAATTAGCTATTGTTTCTAATTCTTAGTTCTGTCACCTCTTCTATTAGACTATAACATTTTAGGGAAGAGGATTATGGTCTTCATTCTACAGAAATAATTTTGTCTACACACATGAGAGTTTGTAGACATATGTGTGAAGGAATTTCTCCTCAGACCTCCTGGGGGCAGTTTTTGGTTCTCTTTACAGGCTTTAAGGATAAGTTCTCTGTGATGTCGGCTCTGTTACAGTCTGGATAATACTGGTAGAGATCCCAGAAGCTGTTGAAGTGAGCGGTTAGAAACTTATTTACTGTTATTCCCCCAACCAGCTTCATAGTTTTTTCCTACAGAAAAGTGGGGTTTGTTTTGCTTTCCCTTAGGCCTCATGACATAGGTCACGTTTTCCATGGACAAATACAATCAGCACCGGTATCATTTCATAAATCAAAATGGCTCATAAATCCACAGAAATTTTCCATTAGTGACAGATAAATTTACCTCAGAAATCTGTTTTTATGAAACACATAGACAAAATATTCTTGAAGCCATCTCATTTTATATGCATGGTAATAGCCATTTGGCCTTGAGGTGCATTTGGGATTATTGAATTTTCAATTTAAAATTTAATAAAAACATAACATTGATCTCACTCTTCTTGCCGCATTAAGTCACTGGTCCTATAGAAAGAGGGAAAAATTCTGCACATTTCTAAAATTAAAAATTATACTGAATATTTTATTTTCCCATTATTTATATACTTTACTTTTACACCAAAGGGAATGTAATTTTTAATTAAAAAAATTTTAAGAATAATTTCGAATCCGTACTGCTTATAGTAATAGGCTGGTTATTCTTAATAACAGAACCAGGACCACATTGTGTCTTATGGCATACAAAGGACAAACATGAGTGTTGGAAACTACAGCTTCAGTGTTGTCTTTTCAGTCCACTAGTCTCAAGCACAAATATGGCTATCCATTAAAATTAAATAATTCAGCAAGAGTAATCAGAAGATAGTAATTAGCATCAAGGTCTTGTGACAGGCATATTCTGTAAATAACAGCAAACAGAAATAAAAAATATATGCCATCATTTAAAAAAGTTATATTGCTAAATTATGTCTAGCACCTGTGGAAGACAGCAGTCAGCACCCAGCCTATAAATTTAACATTTTTTTGTTCACATAAGCAAGTCTCAGTTCTTGCAGACTTGCTTCTGAGCTTTGCCATTACCTCACTGAGGATTTGTGCTCACTGGTGTGTTTGTGTTTGTGCAGCAGTGGAAATTTTTTTCAGCAAGTATGAGAAGAAAGTCTGCATGTTTTTCAATTTTGAAAATATTATCCTTGGCAATGAAAGTGATAAACCAAGTGGCTAAAAATGGTGTACTTTCTTGGGTATATTTCTTGGTTCATACCTGAAATAGAACACCAAACTCATTTACAACAAATCTCTCAGGTGACAAAATTAGCACAGTAGCGTGAACTCTGCCAATTAACCATGAGAAGGCTCTCATTAATCAAGATTTTTAGTATTATGGAGTGATACAAATAATTTATTGCATATATTACTGATTTGGAACCATGGAATGGTTGTGTGCACCTTTGTAACTTTTGCAGTGTTACTGGAGAAATAGTGTAGTCACTGAAAAGCAGTTGTCTTTTAGACTTCAGGGTGCTTGTCTGAGTTTTCAACAAACCACAGTGCCCAAAGCTGAAAGGCCAATAAAGAACAATCAACAAAGTCAATTGGATGTGTAATGGAAGTTTCCAACACTGGGATCAATTACTTCACACACAACTGAGAACCAGCAAAAGTAGGCATAAGGAAATTACCCCACTGTTTTACAATGGGGCAATTTTCCAAAAGAAAACTTTTATTCCAAGAAGGACCTGCTTTTGGAGCTGCAAAGCCCACATATGATTATCTGGGGCCTTTGGATAAATACTAAGATATTCAGTAATGGTATCCACCAGTTTGTGGGAAACCACAAAGCCAGAGAGGCCCTGTGTGATTTCACAGTCTTATTGACCTGTTTGGAACATTCTGGTACAATTTCCTCCATTTTCTATTACCTCTTCCCCAAAATTAACGGTGCCTGGTGATTAGGGAGGGCAACCTTTTGCTGTTACTCTTTTTAAAAGACTGATTTATTAATGAAGTTTGAAAATGCTTTCTGGATTGAGTTGTCATTCAAAATAAGCAAAGGAACATCTTGTTAGCAGTTTCTGATGGGACTTAGATTTGAGGTTTGAGCTATTCATGATATAGATACTAAGGTTATACCACAGGAAGAACATCAGTCAAGAGAACCCAATGGCCAAAATTATAAAGTCTGTGGGTTTCAGATTGCTTTAAGCAGCTGAGAAGCTGAGTTTGGAGTTCTGGAGCTTTGGTGTCAGGTGCTGAATATCTGACCATTCATCTGTCTAGCTCACACAATAGCACTTCAAAGTATTTTCATTGAGGGCAGTGGACATAAAAGCAATGTAAGCCAGAAGAAATAAATATCAAGGAAAAATACTGGAAAAGATTGTGTCATGCTTCATCCACTATTACATCTGATTCTTCCTGATAAATATTGTAAAATTTTGCGAGTTGCTTCATTTTTCAGTTACTATTAGGGTGTCTTACATTCAGCTGAAATAAAAATCTGCATATGAAACAATCCTGCCTATAAAAATGTTTTAGTAGTGGAAGGGAATTTCTGAGCAGACCAGTAACATGCAATTGATGTAACATTTCTGTTCTAAACTATGGGTTTATAGTCCAAGATGTTAGTGACAGCTGTTCATTAGCCTACACTCCCTTCTCAATCTCCTTTCCCAGTGGATAGGCACCCACAGCAGAATCACCAGTCTTGGTAAGCAATTGTTTCTGCATCAGCCTGGAGACTGAACTATCCTCCCATAAACTGAGAAAGCCTTTTAGCATCATGTATTTCATGCTGTGCCTGTGCTGTGTCTGTACAGATAAAGAAATTATGTCTGTCTCTTTTGCTGTCATACCTACTTTCATTCACAAGCACTAAGCTTGTCTGAGCACAAGAATAATACAATGGAAAAGTTAAATCTTCCAAAAAGACTTTTTATTGTTTAGCTTGGGTTTACCAAAGCCCATTCAGTCACTGTAGGATACGTCATTCCTTACTAAGCATCTATCCAGTGTTTTGGTGTAACCACCATTCAAAATCTCTCCTGAACCCTTCAACCTGATTAAATCCCGTGACACTTACAGCTTTGTTACTGATCACAAGCACATTAGCACTGACAGTGCCAAAGATATGGCTACAGCCAAAAAATCTGAAAAAAAACAGGTTTCCCCTATCTCTTGCTCTAGTGATGCAAGCGTGGTTTATTCCTACAGGGCACAACCAAGTGAAATAATGCCTTTTTAGTTAGTGGTTGGACAACTAGACATGAAAGAGTCTGAATCACCATCTCCTTTGGCTTCTATCCACTATAGTCTGGGTCATATACAGATGGAAGGCTTTTGATCCCTCCAGCTAAAGCTGTTCTATTTTGTCAAATTAAATCCTGAAAGCATGCAACTGCAAAGGATCAGAAGGATCCCTAGGGATCTAGTGCAACCCTGGGGCCCTGAGGCAGAAGTACCTATAGCCAGGGCACAAAATATTTAAAAAATTGTTTATCTAATTGGTTTTTAACAAGTACAATGAACAAGACCCTCTGTATGTGATAGATCTTGGTATTTTAATGAAGTACTCTTTCTATTATGAAAATATACAATACAAATTGTTTTCCTTTCCCCTGCAGATGAGAGGAGCCATCCTCTTTGTAAAAGGCTTTTTCATTGTCAAGCCTGTTATATCTGCCCTCAGTCTGTTCTAGACTAAACAAACATTGCTCCTTCCACAGAGTTCATATTTTCTAAACTCCTTATCAGTTTTATTGTTCCTCTTTGTACTGTAATTTGTCAACATGTTTCTTGTGTTGAGTTGTGCCTAAACTGGATACAGTCCCAAGATCTCCCTGGACAGAGAATGAATTTATCTCTGTTGTACATGTCACTTCTACTGTTTTGAAGCTTGCCATTTTTGTACTACGGCCAAAATGTTTATTAATGTCTGACTTGTCACCCATCACAATCCCCCATCCACCTCTGTTACCCAGTCAGCTGTTCTCCACATCTATTTTCTGTAACACAGGCCTTTAACACAACTTTTCTTTCTCAAAGAGATTTGAATTCTGATCCTGCCCTCAGTGGTGCTTTTAGCCCTTCCAATTTCCCATTAAAGGTGAATTATATACATCCAGATTTCTTCAAAAGAAAGTTGATGTTTGAAATCCTTTCTATTTCAATAGTGTGAAGTCCCAGCTGCTTGTCTTTACATGCTTTATAAATCACATATTTGCATCATGTATTCCTATAAAAGAGGATGTAGGAAGTGATGCTGTTTTACAAAATTTGTCATTTATGACTTCACCTTCATCCACTGTCCCATCAAAACGCTTCTGGAAAACTCTGACGTGAGCTCAAAGACACTGTACCATCATGTTGGTGCTTCCTACTGCCAATTTCATGCCAGTGGCACATATTATGCCTTTGTTTTATTAAATCTCATTTCTGAGATCCTTGGCTGCTACAGCTTTCTCAAAGTATAAGGACAATGGCTACCCAAGAATTGCAAAATTTTTGCCAAATCTAAACTGCACAGAATTTGTGCTTTTCTGCTGGACTCTCTATAATAGTAAAGAACTCCATCCAAGAGTAGGCTCTTGGGATTGAACCAAATTTTTATGTTCTTTGGAAAAGGATGTGCAAAATAAATTTGTTACAAGATCTTTTATTTTAATAAGTTCAATTATAAATACTACTAAGTATTTATAATTAACCTACTTCTAAGTCATGATTTAAGCTTCTGCAATAATGAAAATTTATTTGCATGGGTGCTTTATTCCAGAGATTTTATTAGTTTGTTTTCATTCATGAAAAATGAATTTAAATGAATTTAAATGATTTTAACGTGTAGAAGATTATGAACCAATTAAGAATTATATGTTTCCTCCACCCAGCAAAGAGCTACATCTCGTCTTAAGTAGACTGAGAATTTGAAAGGAAGAAAATAGCTTTAGGTTGGTTTCAAATGTTCTCTAAAGTTGGATAACTTTAACCCATTTTGTTTTCCACCATTTACTCAGAAGTATTGCCCCAAGATTCAGATTATTTCAAATATTGATATTCCACCATACCCTGTAATACAGCACACAGAAACTAAACACAATAGTAAAAATTAACAGATTCTTCTTTATTATGCCTGAATTCAGACATTTGCCAAGATTGTGAACATATCTGAGACATTTACACTTGGCTCACTGAACCTATGGATCTGGGAAACTCAAAGGCTGTACCTTTGGTACTTTATTCCATGGGGTCTAACTAGTAATTTTCTTTATTTCATCTATCTTGCATAGTGTGCAAATCCTTCTTGTATTTTATGGAAATAAATTACCCAGTCAACTTAAGCAAAATAAAAATAGGGCTAAAATCTTAATATGAATTGTAAGTTTGCAAAAAAATAAAATCTTGAAGAATTTCTGATTGGCGGTAAAGTAATAAAGGTACTAAAAAAATGGAAAATAGGCATATAATACAAAATTTAAATCTTCAATCTTCCATTTTTTTAATTCTTTTGGTACTATTTCATGTACATTTATTCCTTTTTTGATACACGTAATTTTTGCCGAGGACTTGCTATGGGAATGTAGCTAACGAATTCTTGAATCTTACAGGCATGCACATCTTTAGTTACCAATTTAAGTCTCTTTGCTTAAGCTGTGTTACTGGTAGCTCAGGAGTGAGTTTAATGGCTTTATCTTTAGTTGCTATGGCATAACTAATCAAAACAATGACAAAAAAATTCCACTTTTGAAGATGCAATGAAGATATTAAAAATTCATTGCTATTCTGTGCTTGTCCAATGCACAGATATTTTTATTTTTTTTTTAGTTCTCTGAAAGAACTGGTTGCATAATTTATTCTAGAGATTATGGTTGGTATGCTAAAAACGGGGATATACGAGTGTCATGAGATTGGTTCTGCTATGTTGGAATTCTCCAAATTGCTTTGACCATAGTGGAGAATATCCCATATGCATTGAAACTTTTTAGTTAGATCTTTCCACAGTATTTTAAATTAGCTGAGTGATATTGAAAATACATCTGCTTGCCTAATCAAAACCTTTATAATAAGGTGTTTCAGCTTTGTTACAATTTCTGAAATTACAAAAGAATGAGGGAAAATATGACTTGATACAACTTTTGAGAAATCAAAACCATTCACAGTTTCCTTACATTTTCCTGTTTTTCAGTAAAACTGAAATCTCAGTTTTAAAATTCCCTGACTCCTCAGTATTGAAAATTAAATGAAGAATAAAATTAGTCTGTCATTGATAGTCTCTCATGTAGTCTAATTGATAGACTAACTGTGAAAGGTTTCTACACAAGATGACAAATTAAGGAAGAATCCAAGCAGAAATTGTCAAACTCATATTCCAGTAAAATCATACAAATATTAGCTTTGTGGAAGTGCAAACAAAGCAGACAGTAACTTGGCTTAAGAATTGTGGAATGGGAGAAGACTCTAATTACAGAAATAAGAATCAGCCAATAAAGGATTTTTTTTCTCTTTTCAGAAGAGAAAAAAAACTGTAAGGTCTTGAACTATAGAGAAAGTGAGAGACTGGTTTTAGAGCACGTCCTTGTGATCTTCTTCCAAAATCAGACCTCTCCTAACAGGTCTTGTAAACCAAATCTCGTAAAATGTGTCCCAACTCTGCAGCCCACTTTCCAGTAGAACCTTTAATATTTTGTAGAGCAGTAAAGGAGAGGGGAAGGTCACTGAAAGGACAAACAAGAAGGATGTGTAGGAATATGCCAAAACTTTTACATCCTGTGGAGAAGCGCTCCTCACAGTTTAGTGCAAACACAAGGATGAGGAAATCACTCCCGTTCATCCCTGCCCACATAACCCACTTCTCCAGACTCTCACACGGGAAAACACACACCAGAGCTGCTCCCACATGGGAGGAAGCTCCAGGCTCCCAGCCCACATTCACTCTTTCCATAATTCCATTCAACTTGAGCCCTTCTGCAGGACCTCAACATTAAGCTTTTATCTCCCATGGCAAGGGAATGTTTTGCTAGATATAGACCTTTAGCCAATCAATAATTTGACCCAGATCTAGGGCTTTATTTTAATGGAGCTTGGCTGATTTATGTGAACAGAGAATGTGGCTTATTGTCCAAATCAGAATTCCATGTCTCAGCAACTGAGTAAAATAAAACCTTAACTTGTGAACATAGAGGTCCAAAGGCAGCAATATAAATATTTTTAAATGCTCAAAGTTTATATTAGATTTAACGTGCTATAAACCATATCCAGCATATTTAATACAGGATTAGTCTATAAAAAAGAATTTAAAAATAGAACACAGTTCAGAGAATATCAACAAATACATTTAGGTAATCCAGGTATATATTTTAAAGTAAGGTTGATGAGCACTAAAAAAGCAGCTTGCAAAACTGCAGATATTTGCCCATTAACAAAGAATAAAACCATAGAGAGACATGCTTAGTGCACTGCTTTTAAATTTTAGCACACTGTTTAAAAAAGCTCCACTTTCTTGGCAAATCAGTTCCTGGTCACTAAAGCTTAATAGTGAGCAGGTAACCAGACTTTGCCTGGTCTAAAATAAACATTGACCAATTAGTACACTTTTCTCTAGACTCATTCTTAGAAATAGGCTTGATTTTTTTCCAACATTAACTGGTATGTGGCAGACACCCAGGAACCAGCAAGAGTGAAGAAAAGCCTGGCAGACATGAAAGTAAAAATGATGTCTAAAAAAGGAAAGCAACAGACCAAACATAATTGGCAAAAGATGCAATAAGAACAACTTTTCTCTGATTTAATAAGAAAGTATGTCATCTTTTTAATGACCCATAAAGTCACAGATGCAACTTTGTACACATTGATCAACTGGTAGGCAGAAAAAAGGAAATATGTAATAGCAAAGTGATTCTACAAAAAACTCCACTCTGAAAGAAGAAAAAATATGTCAGAAAAAAAGACATCAATTAAAATTCAGTAATAAAGGCTGAGATTTTTTGACACATACCTCAATTTTCTAGAAATTTTCTGTAGTTGCAAATATTTTAAGCTTTTAAGAAACCTGTAGTTATCAATAAGTTAAAATAAATGGGATATCTTGGATAATAAAGAAGGAACAATAATCATCTAATTATCATTATTTCATGCTGAACAACTTATTTACTCAGCTGTATGTTTGCATGTAAAACTGCTGTTATCTCTGGTATGCAGGAAGAATAGAAAAAAGAACTTTTATACAGTGTATAATTGACAGACCTACAGCAGAGCATAAAAGAAAAACAGTTTTCATATTACTTAGTAAGCAATTTACAAGTGTTTTCTCTTGAGTTCAATTCATCAGTACCAGAATGCATGATTTTAACCATGTCTTTATACAACATAAGTCCTGACCAGTATGAGACAAAGATTCAAGATTTAAAGGAATTTGCAGTGCATATCACTTTAATCTACCAAGAAAATAGCTGTAGGTTTATGCCAAGAATTAAAAAGCTAAGAAAATACAGTTTCTAGGGAATAGCTTTATGGATAATGTGGATGTATTTATTTCACTATCCTGTGTCCCTACAAATTGAGTATTTCTGCATGGTTAGGACTAATTTTACAGGATGTTCCAACTGAATATGAGGAAAAACTCCTTTACTGGGCAGGTGGCAGAGCACTGGAATAGGTTGCTCAGAGAGGATGTGGAGTCTCCCTCACTGGAGACATTCAAGAACTGTCTGCACACAATCCTGTGCAATGTGCTCTCAGCTGACTCTGCTTGTGCAGGGAGGCTGGGCCAGATGCCCCAGGTCCAGCCTCACCCATTCTGTGATTATGTGAACATCAACTCTGAAAACATCAGACAAATCCTGATCACATTTTACATTTATGCTCAGAAATTTAAGTCTAAATTAAGAAGGGAAGACTTAGAAGGGATCTGATCAACGCAAACAAATATCACAAAGGCAGGTGCCAAGAGGATGGTGCTGGACTCTTTTCAGTGGTGTCCTGTGACAGGATGAGGAACAATGGGCATAAAGTACAACACAAGAAGTTTCTCCTCAACATGAGGAAGAAATTCTTTGCACTGAGGATGGCAGAGCACTGGAACAGCTGCCCAGGGAGGTCATGGAGTCTCCCTCTCTGGAGACATTCCAAACCTGGATGTGTTCCTGTGTAACCTGCTCTAGGTGATCCTATCTTGGCAGGGGGTTGGACTCCCTACCAATTCTGTGATTGCGTGAATTTGGAATAAAATTGCCTCAATAAACAATAGGTTGTTCAAGGCTGAAGATACAGGAATGTAGACTAAAAACAATTAATTTACACTTGAATTTCAAGGAAATACAGATGCTTTGCTGCATTGCCACTGAAGAACAGTATATCTGGATTTGGAAGGTTTTGGATGTTATTATATGGATAAGAATTCCTAAAGAGAAATCGTAAAAAAATGTAGAAAATCACTTGGGGGGTTGGTGTATCACTAGACCTAAGACCCCAGTTCTCCTAAAAACACCAACCCTCACCAATTCATGACTGAAGGTCAAAGTGTACAAGAACTCCAGGAAAGGAGCCAACATTAGGGTTCATGTTCAGTTTCAGTCACTACTTAGGTGTTCACTTGCACTTCCTGATACCCATATGCTCTTGCTCTCTTGCTTTTTTGGTATTACAAAAAGCAGTTATACTGGCCCTGGGTTAAATCTTCTTCTTGAGGGAGAGAAAGAAACAGCTGTGCTGCATCTCAAACATGTGCCCATGGCATATATTAGCAAAGGCAGGCACACAAAAATGTGTCTTCATCTTAAGCAAAATGCAAACAGGAGGATAATGATCCATGATTCTTTGTAAAATCTTTCCTAAGCTTGGGAATGGATTGGATGGATCCTGAGAAGTTTTTCTCCCTCAGTGTATAACCTGACTAATAGAACACAAGTATCTAATACCAGCCCACAGCATTAAACATACTTCAGGAAAGATTCAGAAAGAACCAGTGTTATTTTTAGTAAAGCAAAAATTCTCCATTTATTATGCTCATTCCAACTTTCAAAAAATTAGATATTTTCCATGCAATGGTGAAATTCCCTTCTGTTGACTTGGCAAAGAAAGGCTACTTTGAACAGATTTTGTGCATCTGTTACATCAGGAAAAACACCTGCTGACAATTTTTGAGAGTTTCCCAGCACATAACTCTCTAGAATAATTCAGCATCTAAATGGCATACAAGTTTCATAATATTGTAAGTCAGAGTAAATGTGTTTAATTTGCCTTTTCATGGTAAGATACAATCCATTAGTATGACAGTGCAAAGGCAACTTAACCTGCCATCCAGTGATTAAAATGCCAGAGCAAGATATATATTCATGAAATTAAACATTTTTCTCAGCTTTATTATCTGAAATGGCCAAATGAAGGTGGCAGAGCATTAGGAGCAAAATATGTAGAAGAACATTTCCTGAGCATTCAGCAGAGAATAACATTGTTCAGGCAATTTGAACTGGGGAAACAGCTACTAACTGCTAATGTTCTTGATACAGCTTCAGAAAATTTCTTGGTTCCTCAGGTTAAGTATTTTGAATGTCACTGCCTAGGGTACTGTAGCACCAGGCTCATACCAAGAATTCATGGAGCATTTCTCTTGGCAAAACAAATAGACATCAAAAGATGACCACTTAAATATAACATCAGGAGTTTTGAGCATGTGCCTGCATCTAGCCTCATTCAGTATGTTCCTTCTCTGCCTCAGTACTCCACACTCGCACTGCAGTTCTCCTGTTACAAAACAAATCTGCATAGTACCTCAGAGCAGCCAACTTTCTCTAGATTGTGGATAAGTCAGTTAAAGGCATTTCAAAGTAGCTTGGAATTATTATCTTCAATTGTTTTGGCTCCCTGCAAGTGCTCCTCTGCTTTCTCAGAGTGTATTTCCTCTGCAATAGATGCTGACTGGTGGAAGCTGTTTGCCTGCTCTGGTAAAAGGGCCTCGAAGAGTTTTAGCTCATCCGTTTTTGGAGGGTTTATTTGAATGGGTCATGAGATCGCTAGAGTTGTTTTTTGGTTAGTGTTAAGAAATTTTATCTGGACGGGAAGGGTAATGGAGAAAGCGGGATACTTTTCCGAGCGCGGGGATTCCTCGCTGATGCGAGGGCAGACATTGCCACCCCGTGGCCAGAGCGCCCGGCCGCAAACCCGCGGTGCTCGGGGCAAAGCAGAGCTTCAGGGTCCAGGAAAAGCCAGCGTGGAGGGGGCTCAGCTTCTCCAAGCAGGCCAAAGATGCAAAAATGGGGATTTGTGGCCCTGACATCTGTAACTCCAAAGTGAACTGCTTATCCTAACGCCTTAGGTTTTAGCTTTTATAATTTTGAGATTCTGTGCTGTTGTGGTGGTTAGCTTTAGTTGTGGTGGTTAGCTACGGAGTTCTCTTCACAGAGTAGATAGACAGAACAATTCCTTCTCTAGCTCAATACCAAGGACAACTTTCAGGCCCAAGAACAAAAACAACAATGAAGTGAGAAGAAAAAACAAGGAGGATGGAGCTTCATAACTTGAAGCTATGGTTGGACAAATAATTCTAATATGCTAATGGAGCAGAACTTTTTTAAGTGTGGGATNGAGATTCTGTGCTGTTGTGGTGGTTAGCTTTAGTTGTGGTGGTTAGCTACGGAGTTCTCTTCACAGAGTAGATAGACAGAACAATTCCTTCTCTAGCTCAATACCAAGGACAACTTTCAGGCCCAAGAACAAAAACAACAATGAAGTGAGAAGAAAAAACAAGGAGGATGGAGCTTCATAACTTGAAGCTATGGTTGGACAAATAATTCTAATATGCTAATGGAGCAGAACTTTTTTAAGTGTGGGATCTCGTGATCAGGGGTCCATTCTGTGACCATTTTGGGTCATCTTGGGTTGGTCTGGCTGGGCTCTTGTGCAGCCCAGGTGAACCCATTGAGGCCTTTAATTAAATATCTGCTTTATCCTCTTGCTCTGTTCCAGGTCAGCCTCCAGAAGGCAACAATCCACGAGAGGGGACAGGACTGCCCTCCCCTCACAGACACACACAGAACATGCAGAGTTCACAGGGTCTTTTTATTGAACCAGGAGAGAGGGAAAGGACAGGCCGCCACTGCTTGAGT
This sequence comes from Thryothorus ludovicianus, assembly GCA_013397245.1. Classification (NCBI taxonomy): domain Eukaryota; kingdom Metazoa; phylum Chordata; class Aves; order Passeriformes; family Certhiidae; genus Thryothorus; species Thryothorus ludovicianus. Next base: position 408,793 of record VZTB01012894.1, on the reverse strand, counting down.
ACAGTACTCTCTATTTTCCCCTTTGGAAACATGAGCTTCTACAGGAGGACTACCTTTTCAGTAATTAAGTACTCTGTACCTTGGTAATATCACCACGATTTCCTTCTCTGCATTCCCATTTTAAAAATGAAGGGGTGGTAATTGGGAACGTGGCATTCCTGGATGAGAAAGCACCACAAGCATCTGACTCTGTATCTGACAAGGTCCCAGAATGGAGCTGCTCACAGGCACCAGTTCATGCCAGTTCAGGAAGCAGAACATTGTTCTTTCAAATCAAGCAGAAATACCTAGAGTGTGTCAGTTCCTGCAGAGCTTTTAACAGCTCAGCAGCACTTTTTGGCTCATTAAGAGTATCAAAATTTGCTATTGATCAGCTACATAACTCATTCTGGGTGGAAGCCCTCAAATCTTCATGTGCTTCTATGTCTGTTTTTCATTTATCATTCAGACATCCCATTCCTCACTGTCTTTTCAAACAAACACTCTCTGCAGAGGTATAATTTTATATCCTATCTAGAAGATATCTAGACTCCAGCTGTTCAGCCTTTTTGCTTCATTAAGCTGGAAGAATGTTCTACCAGTTATCTGGCCAAAATTGATCACTTACATAACAGCTATGGGAAAACAGTTTTATAATAATTATATTTCCATTCAATAAAGGTTTACACCAGGAAGCTCATCAGGTAAGATTCATCTCACACACCTCTGGAATTCTACCTTGCAGAATGGTCTACATTGCAGACCAATCTCTGATGCCAAAGAGACTAGGGCCACCTAACAGGGGTCTCCTGCAGGGCAGATGAATCCTACCAATCCTGACAGAGTCAACAGGACTTATCAGTGTAATCCTTTTATCCAAATTCCGTTCCTCACAGAACCTGTAAATTCCAGATTTGCTGTTCAAGTGCATTGATTGTATTTGTTGTCTCAGAATCATAAACCGATGTTGTGGTCCCTAGAGAAAAAGATGTATTTAAAGATCTAACAGGTTTTGAAGCAGCTTTTAAAAATTAAATATGCCATTTATATATATAATAGGAATTCACTTCTGTAAAATTCTTTGCCTGTGATGTACTTCAGCCACATGCAGTAGCAAAACAGAATTCCCTTGTCACCAGAGCAAAGAGGTAATTCAGATCATGCCTTTCCAAACACCAGATACATTTTTATATACTGGTCTACTGGCTTCAAGGGAATGGTCAAGAAATTCCATGTACTATACACTGCTTAAGCACAATTTAACCAAAGGGTAAATTAATAATGTAGAACTAGATTGCTACAAACTCAAAAATTCTGTGGAATCAAGGCAAGAAGATGAAGGAGCCGTGCAAGAAAGAAGACAGGCCTTATCAGCAGAATTGAATTCCAGATAAAGAGCAGCTTCCCTTCCCAGAAGACAAACAGCCTATGACTGCAGCAATAAGAATCAGCAAGAAGTTATAAATTTAGCTAGTCTGAAAATCAAATGAAATGGAAAATAGAATGTCAAACACTGAAAAGGGTTAATGAACAGAGAGAAATATCTACAATTTTCACAGCTCTTTGGAGATCATACAGGACTTTTGTTGAGTTTTCATGCCAAGAGCATGAGAGATAATTCATTTCCCATGCTTAATGGGCAATATGACACCAGCATGAATCTGTCATCAAGTCATTCCTAAGACACCATTACACTAAAACTTTCACATTTACAGTGTCAGAAGAGAAAACAAGCAAACAAAAAGCTTATTCTGTAAAGTGTCTTCTAGAAATAGCAAGTACAAAGTGTTAAATCTCAAAGATACAGCACTGAAATGCCATTTCACTTTCTGGACCTTGAGCTAAGAGCAGGACCCCAGCGAGTTATCTTGGCCACCTAAGTCATCACACTGCCTCAAGGTAATTAAAAGGTCACAGTTATAATGATAGTGGCAATTATCTGTTATATAGGCCATGGGAAGACAAAGGAACAAGATGTGCTTCCCCTTTCCCAGAAGAGTATCTTAATTACATCTAGATGTATATATAAAGACATAGACATGTAATATACATGGAATACATACATACATATATTCTCTCCCTGTAGGAAATAAGTAAAACTGACAAAGAATTCTAAAGGTCAAAAAGATGAAAAAAATCCGGTACCTAAACATATAGATACACAAATAATTCAGTGCATGCTCTGAATGATAGATTTTAGGAAAAGGAAGATTCTTAGGCACTAAAACAAGGCAATGAGATTACACAGCTAGGGAGTTCTGAAAAAAAAGGAAGGTGTGTTTTTTACCTTTCCCCAGACTTGAAATAGAAACAAACATAATATGTAGCCAACAGCCCCATCTGGTTTCTGAGACTGTATGTGCAACTTCCAAAAACATCCATACTTCTATTCTTTGTAATATCCCTTAAATATAAAATAAATCAGCAGTGTCTCTAGAGAGTTCTTAAGAGAATGAAGAGGTATAATCTCAAAATTAATCTGAATATGAACTAATATGTTATTTCTACCATAGCTTCAGTACGAAAATATTCTAAGACAAAGATTTGAAAGTATTAAAATGAACAATCTGGATTTTTTTTAAAAAAATTGAAATAATAAATTTTTCTGAAAAATATTTATTTCTATGTCACACAGTAGGAAAAGATGTGATAAGTCACTGCAGGCAGTAGTGACAGTTCTGAAAAGGGCACTTAAACAATTTATCTTTGAAAATAGGGAAGGAGAACTTTCACATGACCACTCAAATCCACAAAACTACTACTCACAAAGTATGATAGCCTTCAGTTCTACAAACCAGTTAGTTCTTATTACAATATGTATATAAGTTTTCTTGAATTAGAAGATAAAGCTTAACTAGTGCCCGTAAATAGATGAATTTGACAGAAAATGAGGAGTGGTGTCTGGAGAACTGAGTCAAACCAGTTCTCAAGCCCATCTAACATTCATGCAGATGTATTTACTTGATGGCAAAAAAAGTAATAAAGCTAGGTCAGGCAAAAAAGCCACAATTCATATTGAGTAGTTTTTCTTCTGTAACACTTTATTAAATATTTTTCATTGCATCTATGCATTAATCATTTTCCAATATCCATAATAGTAGAAAGATATAGCAAAGAAAATTGTAGTTTAAAAAAAAAAGACTCTTGGGTTTTGGTTTTAGTTCACAGGGTGATCCTTAAACAACAAGTACAAGACTGTCTATCTTAAAGACAATGAAATGTAGTTCACTGTCATATAAACTGGTAATTTAATCTGGGGTAAGGAGCTGCACCTTAGAGCACACAGATAATGAGTCATTGATTGCAGCCTGCATCCTCCTACAGAACCAGGGCACTGTTTCCTTTGGTACTTCTGGAGTAGTTGAGCTGCATTTTCCAAAAATGCTTATGAACTCTTGTAACACTGATCAGGAGCTAAATTTATTCTCCTTACATTCAGCTCTGTTGCAAAGGTTCTTGCTTTTTGGTAGAAGAAGAGAGACATTTCCCGATCCACGAGGAAGTTATGGTAGATCACAGCAAGTCTGGTGTAAATCTTCAGTTGAGCTTTTTTATTGCCCAGGTCCATGGCAGCAGCAAGTGCCAAGTGATAATAGCCAGCTGCATCAAAGGGGTCCTGAAATAAGAAGCTCAAAGATAGTACAACTGCAGAGCTCAGGTTTGTGAGTATCTAACAATAATATAGATTCTGACCTTTTGAGGATTTCCCACTTGACTGTTTACATTCCAAACACACAAAACCAGAAAATGGTAAAATCTTATTCTATGGAATATTACTCAGTATAAAAATTTACTACATAAGTTATTAAAATTTCTTACCTTAAGGTCATAGAATATAATATCTCCTAAGATTGAGTACACCTTGACATAATAGAGTGTTTCCTCCTCAAACTCCAGAGGAGAGGAGCAGAGGGACAAGGCCTTTAAATAGAAGTGTTCAGCCAGCTCACAGTGACCCAAATGGTGATGGATGGCTGCCAGGCGATGGTAAGCTATTCTTTCATTTAGCTGATTTCCTAATGAGATAACACGTGAGTCAGGATAAAAAACAAAGAGACAAAGTACTCAAATCTATGCTACTTTAAAAAGATTTCCTTATTGAATTTGTTGAGGTTTTATTGAATAAAACCACATTTGCTTAAGAGACACATGGTCAAAACCTGCCCTTCAAGAAAAATTCTATGGAATTTCTGAATTTCCTCCCATAGGATTTAACAGTGTCTGGGATTTTAATAAACAACTACACTCATCTTTCATGTATATATAATAATACATATACACATACAGAGTTCATACTTACAAAGAATATAAATAGATTATTATGAAAGAAATGAAAGAAAGTTAATGGGAATAAAAACTCCCTTGCCCATCCCAATATATATTTTGAGTAAAAATTTATGACAAAAAGGATTACTTTCAGACTGATCAAAATGACCTGTCTGTGCTTGTACAGTGGGTTATGAAGGTTTTCAATGAGTTGAACAGCTCTCAAACTTGAAGAATAGTAATTTTGAAACAAGATCTGTAATTTTTGATTTTTCCATCTTATGTTGGTCCACAATCAGGGTTATGGGCAAATCCGAGAATATTTCAGAGTATGATGCTCAAAAGCCTCTTAGGACAATATTAAACATGAGTATTGTATCTTAGCTCTTAGCAGCACACTCAGCTTGGATATAAAATTCTGGGTTTGATTCTGTGTTCTACCAAAGGTTTTCCATTTGATCCTAAGTTAGAAGAGGAAGCAATAAACTGCTCATTCTTGAATAGAAGCAAAAGATAGCGATGATAGTAGTGTTATGAAATCCTGGCAAGAAACGACTGAATGCAAGGGAAGAAAAGTTTAAATTCAGAGTCCTGTTGTATTTTTAGAGGTATCACTCATACTCAGCTGTAATAGAAGTTGTTCTTACCTAAATTTACACTGAGGACAAGAGCTACTCTCGCATATTCCAGACTTTCCTCATAAGCCTTCAGTTTCATCAGCAGTTCCACCAATTTGTTGCATAATCTGAGTTCAGTGGTTTTGTTGCCAGTCTGAACAGCAAGTGGGAGAGCCCTGTCCTGAAACACACAACATCATCTTAGGTATGGCTGAACCCCAAGATGTGCACTTGCAAGCTCTCATTTATATCAAAATGAGGTAATTTCTGGTTTCATTTTGCTCTTTGGTTGGAACAGTTCTTCCAACAAGAAGTGGATTTGAAAAAGGTGATATCTACTGACACCATGACAAGTATGCAGCTGCAATAGGTTATAAACAATTTGCTGAGAGGTTCAGCACTTGTAGAATATCTGCTATGGTGGGAGGTACATAACTATTAATGCAGCAGAAAAACTGCACAAACCCTGTAGAAAGTCACTGCTTTCTCCTTTTCCCAAGTACCATTGAAAAATATGTCTCCAGCAGCTTCAAACAATTCCATTCCTAAATTTGGATCTCCTGTGCAAAGAGCAGCATCCTGCGCAACCTGAGGAAAACAAGGAATGGGGAAGGTAAGAAAGAAATTAAATCTTGTTTATTCCACGGTTAAAAAAATCATAACTATTAGCAATTAAAAAAAGATCTTTTTATTATCTCTCCTATTAAAATTATGAGAAAGGCTATATTTGATGTGAACATGCTCTTTTTTGGTACCCTGTCTTTGAACAAGCCAGTGGCAGGTGCTGAAGAAGCAAAAAATCTGGTTTCCTTTTGCTGGAAATAGTACCCTACTATCTTCGTCAGCACATAACATTCTAAAAACAGCAATGTATTTGATAGCTGCCACATAGTACATTTTTATTAGATCAAACATTGTAGAAATTAATTCAAATTGCGAGTTAGATAATACTAACTGCAGATTTAAAAGTCTGTGAACTGATTTCTGTAAATAAATGCAGGTCTGCTATTCTATTCTCATGGATTAATACATATCTTGTTAGCAAAGAGGATTTAATGAAAGACAGCATGCAAAGCAAGAATACCACGATTCTCAGTTATTGATAGAGAAAATAGTAATGAAAATGTGCCTTCTACATGAGGCAAGGTTAAGAATCTTGCTCTGGCTTTGTCTTCTTCAGTTTCCAAATTGCATTCAGTTAATACAAGTCCTTCTTTCTACTCGAGCACAGAGGTGTGCAAGACAAATGCCTCTGCTCTCACAGGTGAAAAGACAACAGCAGCTCCAGCTGGCTCTGGGAAAGATTCAGATGCTTTGGAAAAATGCTTCCTAAAGAAGCTACTCTGTTTTCCTGGGAATCTGGCCCACAAGCCAGCGTGCTAAGGTGATTATTCTGTTACCCCCCAGTATGTGGTATGCGTCATATAATTGCTGTGGTCCTGTAGAGCTGGTAAATGGTGTTGGAGAAACACACAGAATTAACAGGAACTAAGAAAGGTCACTGCCCAAAATCCTTCTAGAAACCAGCAGCAGATTAAAATGGATTACCAGTGGAAAATGCTGAGACTTTCCCTTCACCTGCTGAGCATTACATGAAACAGCATCATTAAATGATCAGAACATCAACTGGCAAAATATATGGAATTTTTATATCTAATTACCTGAATATAAAGGTCCACAAGCTCATTCTGCCTCAGAACATAATAAATCTTTCCTGCTTGGAGCCAAGCATATGCCTCCTTCTCCTTTTTCTGGAGATCTATAAATATTCCAAGGCTTCTTTTGGTATATTCCAGAGCTGACCTGTAGGCCCTGAAATAGGGAAAAGTGCTGATCACAGAAGGGTTCTTCAGAATTGCAAATGGTTTTCTTCATAGTAAGAAATGTTACTGCAAAAGGCATTCTGTTTCCCCTATTTAGGGCACAATTATAATTTCTCAGCTATATTACACTAGTAACTAAAGGATTCTTTTCTTTCCTCTTTTTTTGCTCCATCTCTGTTTCCTGTTATAATATATTATAGAAATATGCTATATATAATGATACATTATATATATTGTTATATTATGTTATTCAAACTTTTTTCTGGTTATATCTTATACTATTTCAAGATGGTTTATATGTGTCCTTCCTCTACCTCAAACTTGTGAGAAGTAGAAGTTTTTCCTCATCTTTAACTCTTCTCTCATTTTCAGATTTTTCCTAAAAATGTCAAAGAAATTACCTTTTTTTTTAATCATCTATACATCTGGCTTAAGTGCAATTCAGATTAATCAGCAATTGTTGAAAAAAAAGGAGAAACTGGGTAGAGAGTGGTGGGGCAGAGGAGAATAGGACATGTCATGATCAGTTCTAGAAGCACTTAAATGACCATATTTGTTGATGTTATGATGCTCTATACCAGACATAGAAACCCCAGCTATCTTAAATGTTTCTCCATCTTGTCCTAGACTCCCATCACCTTGAACCAAAGCATTTTCTTCTGAGCACAAGATGAACATATTAAAATAGAACATGACCTGCACAGTTATGGTGTTGAAGAGCTGAGTTTTCTTGTTACTCAGGGCAGCTAACACAAAGAATACTGGAATACTTTGGTCTAATACCACATTGAGTTGCTGCTGTTATCTGTTAGCCTGCTAAGTCATACAGTCAACATCTGGGAGCCAAGCTCCTGGGATATACAAACTCCATCCACCACAAGCACACAAAGCAGCAGCTGCTCCAGCCAGTGAAGTCTCTGCAAATTCCAGTCAGCTCAACATCTTAACCAACTCCTTTGTCTTCAGTCTCTCTAAGGATGGTCACAAACTGTATCATTAAAAAGCTCTAACAAAGCAAAATAAATTGGGTGACCTACTAAACATGTCAGATGCTCAGACTAGAGCCACTTAAAGCTAAAACAGGCATCTGTTCTCTGTCCATGACTGAAAATATTCTTTGCATCTTTACTGAGGCAAGCGTGAAAATGTCTGAATCTAAAATGACTCCTTGAAGTACAGCAAGAAAAAAAATCAGACAAAGCAGCCTTAAAAACACACTTTAAACATCCTTAGAGAAAGTTAAATTTCCTCAGCACTTGCTACTATAATTTAATTTGTGCAGTTTGTTATTTCAATGGATAAGAGCAAAAAATTGGTATTTAGAAAATAAGAGCAATATAGAAATTGCAGAAGAGTAAAACCATGCAGGTTTGCCCATTGGCTTCCTACTTATGTAAGTTTTGAAAAAGCCTTTCCTCAAAGACAAACACTTACATAAAGGCAATTTAACGCCTGACCCATTTGGAATATGTACTTTGGTGTCTTAAAAAAAAGTCTTGAAAAAAATCATTGAAAACAAATCACATGATATAGCAGCCATCAAGAGCTGCATAACACAATAGGTTAAAAATGTATTTATATAGATTTTAAAAATGAATTGGTTTTTGAAGTAATGCTAATCCCTGCAGAACATCTTGTCTCCCTTGAGAGATTAAAGTTACTTAAAAAGAAACAAGAAAATTCTCCATTAGCACTGGACTTTTCACTTCTGATAAAGTGCATTAAAGAAGCAGAGAGGAAAAAAAAAAAATCAGTCATATTTAGCTTTTGCACAAATTGAGATCCTTTGCAGGATGGAAAAGTTAAAACCAGAATGAAATAAAAGTCATTCAGCATGTCTTACCTTTCTGTTCCTAAAGACAAATAGAGCTGACTAATGGTTTCCAAAATTTGTCCCTCCAGAACTTTGTTGGACATCTTTCTGGCTAAAGATAGTTGATATTCATGGTAGATGACACACTGAGTCTCACTGGGAGAAACTGTACTGTAGAACTGACACAGCAGTTTAATTGCTTGCAGTTGACCTAGAAGAATAGATTGGAAATACTAACATGAATCTCTGTTTTTAAATGAAAGTTAATTAATTTTAAATTTATTCACTATTTCACAAATTACAGTACAGATGATGAAAAAAATATAGAAACAATAAGAAAATCTCACTGCCATTTCATTCACCCCCTAAGTTAACAAAGGCTAGAGGTTAATTCAAGCTTTATTTCCAAAACAAAATAGTAACAGAGTCACCTTAGTGCATAGGCTGCCTGAATCATTTTAGGGGGGATAACAAAGTAATATATGCATCTTATAAATACAGATGTAACATGTGTGCAACTAACATTCCCAAACAAATTTGTGACTTATAAAAGATATACTTACTCTCCAGATGATTTGTCTCCATTGCAACTAAAAAAGCCCATTCATAGTAAAACCTTCCTTTCTCTCTTTCACTTCCACCAACATAATAACATCCCAGCTGAAGGAGCACTTGGATAAAGTCTTGACCACAGTCCATAATTGGAAGCTTGGAGAACAGCTTAACTGCTCTGATAAAATAATGTTCTGCCAGCTTGCTGGCTGCTGCATGCAGACAGAGTGCCCCAAAATTAGCCAGGGCTATGGCTTGGTTATGGATCATCTCAGTCTCTTCTGAAAGTCGCAGTGCTTTGTAGTAGCTCTCAGCAGCCTCTTTAGTGTTGCTTGTCCTTTTCAAAGCAATGGCAAGCATGTTATAGGCGATGCCGAGTTGCTGAGGACTGCTCCGTGCAGAGCCCACAACTGCATTTAAAATGGCTAAGGCCACATCATATTGCTCGTAAAGAATGTAAAGCCAAGCAAGTGAAACCAAATAGTTGATAGTTTCCTCTGGCTTAGCAGGAGCAGAGTCCAGTGCTTTCATCATGTAAGCAATGGCTTTCCCATACTGTTTGTGGTGACTGTACAGCTTTGCTAAGCTGAGATAGAGTGTGCTGCACAGTCCTTCCTCCTCGTTAGTAAACACAGCAGAAAGTGCTTGTATGAGGTAAGGTGCAATTTGGGATGGGAATATTTGTCTGAGTTTTCTCAAGCCATATAGTTTGGGAGCATTTTTGATGACTAAATCAATCCTTTTCAGGGAATCCATTAAGGTGCTGGAGCTCTGGGGAGAGGTAACCTTTATGCAACTTAGTACAATGTGTGGCAAACACTTTTCATGGTAGGACTCTGCCAGTTTGAAGTAACAGTTGTTGGATAAACTGTTTTGTAAACCCAGGTCATTGAGCAACAGCTGAAGCCTTTCCAAGAATGGCAGTGCCTCTTGGTGTTGTTTGCGTGCACCGTAATGTTTTGCCAGCAGAAAGCATGCTCTTGCCTCTGCATGTTTGTTCCAGCTCAAAATTGTCCTCTTCAGAGCATATTTCAGTATCTCTGACTCCAGGTCAGCACTGGAAATGTAGTTGGGAATTCCCATGAGAAGAGATGCAGCCTTGTCAAAAATATGAGTACACTTTTCTTTGTTCTTCTGGGTCAAGTAGATGACAGTTAGGTTTGTATAAAGAGCAATCACAAAGTACAAATCACTAAACTCTCCAGCCACTGCTCTCAATGCTTCCTCAAAATACACCCGAGCTTGGGAGAACTTCAGCTTTTTGACACTGAGCCTGCCTAAGAGAAAGCACAGCCTTGCTAGCGCCCAGGACAGGCCTGCTTTCTTTGCTGCTTCCCTTGCTAATCTTAAAAAGTTAACCAGTTCTTCTTCTTCTGAAAATCCATAAAACATGCTATTGGTAAATGAATAAGAGGAATCATACAGGTTTTTGAAGTTGCTCTCATACTCTTTCCTATTTAAGAAGAGTAATAATGGCTCAAAGATATCAGATGCTTGAATATCTTCTTGACATATGTGGAAACAAGGCCCTTCAGGTAGAGCAAATATTTCAGTTTTTGAAGAGCCAGCAGATACCTTCCCTTCAGAAGTTGGCTCTTCAGTTTCAGTGGCCTCCAAATTCTTGAAATTCTTCAGTAATTCTTCTATCCTACCATTCTTGCTAGTGGATCCCAGGCTAGACAGTGAGCATGGAATTTCTGAAATTTAAAAATAAATTACAGATCACAACTTCCAGCATACGTGCACACAAAGACCTTTGATAGACCAACTAAAACATTTGTCAGTGAAGATACTGTTATGAAAACATTATGTAAACATACTGTGATTTCTTAACAGTATGTCTAGGAGACAAGCCAAAGGTGCAAAAAGGAGGATGAAGAAGTGTGGGAGACTGGAGGAGTGGGAATAAACAGAACCTGCCACATGTAAGCAGGTTAGAGATCCGTACACTTCTCTAGCCTACTCTCTAGCCAACACTAACCCAAGTCCAGCATTAATTCAAACTGCCTTTTGTCTGTGCATGCTCAAAAAGAACAGTCAGGGTATACTCTCTGTTTTCTCCATGTGTACATGAACAAGAGACCTGTCAAAGAAATACAATTCAGACTAGCTGGTAAGCAGAAGGAAATTTAGGAATATCCAAGGTTTGAAGTGGATAAAGGGCCCAAGGCCAGGGCATGGATGCTGGCTGGATTTAAGGTGTGAAGAAAATGGGAATTCAATGATTCAAGTAGAGTGAGGGTGTGCCTATGTCCTGACAGCATGCTGAGGCAGGTCAGTCAGGGCAGGGAGGAGGACTGTGCTGTTTGAGCTGGTGAAGTCTCACATGGGTGCATGGGGATGCCTGCAAAGGCTCTGCTCTCCTGTCCTGGCCAGCCAGGCCTGTGTATTGTGTAATAGGATTTCTTCTATCAATCAAATATTAGCCCTGATTCTCAGCTGGCACAGATTATCTTTGACAAAATTACCAATTTGTGCCAACTGATGTGGCCATTGATCTAAGTTCTCCTAGTGACAACACCGTTGAATACCTTGCAAATTTAATAAAGACAGATGTGCCTTCAATTCTTAGTCCTCCCACTGTTTTCCAGCCCAGTTAATACGGCAGGGATTAGGGATGGAGTATACAGTCTTAGTTCCTAAGTTAAAAGCTACAGATCAACAGGAGCTTGTTGAAGTTACAAATTTAGAGCTCAGTTCCCTTAGAATCTCATTTTTGAAACTGCAGCAGAATCATAAATATAAAAATTGTTGTTTAGGAAAATGTAGTACAAGATGAGTAATGATAGTGACAGCTTAGCAACAAAATGCCAAAGGGAAATAATTCTGCATCCTCAACAAAATTCTCCTTTGGGAAAATCTATTTCTGGGACAAAGTTTTCTAGTAGACAAAAAAATCTGCTGGAATTCAAACTCAGCAGTTGCCAAGTGCCCGATAAACAATATTTTGTCTTGATAAACAATGTGGAAATGTGGGGTGGCTGGGAGGTGGTGCATGTGTGTCACATCAGTGGAAATAAGTCATAAAATTTGCAGCTGGAAAGCAAGTCCCAAGAAAGACATTTGAAATCAGTGAAAACCCACAATGTCTTACACAAAACCTAGTAAGAAAGGGTTAAAGCAAAATCTCAGAAAGCAAACAATGAGAGAAGAAAATTAGCATGTGAAGAGACATTAGAAGGAGAATAGCTGGCAAAGACACCAAAAATATCAGAATTCTCATTAATTTTATGAAAAAAATTGTATGTGTATGAAGTATTACCACATTCATGAGCTTTCTGAATTTCAGGTTCTTCTAATTCATCTGTAAGAAAGAAAAAATCATATTAGCTACAGTATCTTGGTTATTTTTAAGTATTCAGTTTTAAATCTTCTAAAATAAGCCTATATTTAGTTGGTAATTCTTTATGTCAGAAGAATTTGATACATCCTGGAAATTTAGAAGAAAAGACATACTCTAAGTCTGACCCAAAGCTAACAGGGACTTACCCTCCTGCTGACACAATTCTACACGGATATCATCAAGCAGCTACCCCAGCTCAGCAAGGTGGGGAGCAGATCACAGTCAGAATTAAAGCCAGCCTGTCCTGCAGGAGGGAGGCATTTCTGCTGCATTAAAATACGAGTGGGCAGGAAATATAACTATTCTCCACAACCTGCTCATAAAATGAGATTGTAAGAAGCTCTTAATATTTTAGTTTCACTCCCAGGGTAACGGTGAGAGAGAGGTAGGAAGTTATTTAGGTTTGTTTGTGTAGGTAAGTGTCAGACTTTTGTAGTCATTCCAATAGCAGGTGGGTGAAAAAATAATCACTTTAATTTTAAAAGATTTATCTTAATTCTGTAGACATTATAACTATAGAGCTAGCATTACATTTAAACATAACACATCTGTAGAGCGTTTAAGAATTACTATTTTGTGTAGCAGACATTTCTCAAGGCATTTCTGTTGTCATGCTGCATTTCAGGACTATTTTCATTGTCTTTCATACACGATGCAATAGAAGTGGCACTGAGGTTATGAAGGATATATACAAAAGCAGAGGGTCACAGACCTCTTTAAGCTCTGCTGAAGCTGGTGCAAAGCTACTTTACTAGCCTTTGAGAATGACCTCTCACTGTTTACTTCTAGATCTCCTTTTTATAAATGCTTTCCTAACTTGGGTGGATGAAAGCCACAGATGTTTACAGTAGCTGTAACTTAATGCTCTAAATATCTAATCAGGGAAGTGCTTATAAGTAAATACTTCTGGGTAGATTGATGTAGATGGAGGAACTGAAAATCCATTTAGTCAGGTCACACAAACAAGTATCAAGTGAATATAGAAAATGCTTGCTCTGGATAAATTGAGTTATGAAAATCAATTGAATTGTTTTTAAGAGAAAAGGGGTAAAGATGGTACTATGAGCTGGGAAGATGCAAAAGAAGGCAATACTTAGGATAAGGGGGAAGATGCAGTGAAAAATGCACCACAGCAAAAATAGCAATTTGTCCATGACATGCTTTAGAGCCCAAACTTAGAGGTTTGAGCTTTCATTCTCAGGCTTTTCATTGGAGCACAGGAGGTGAGATGTGGAGGCATTCTGCACATTGCCATGGCAGATCTGACATGCCCTAGTTATTGTTCACACTCACACACACTGCTCTGATTTGCAGAATTAAACTGACTCCAACCTACACAGCAGCTCCTCTCAACCTGGAGCCTAAGGGCCTGTCTCTCAGGGTGGCACTGATGGAGATAAAACTTCATTAGACATTGGGCAAGCATATGCATCACCAACAGCCTGGGCTGGAGTACGAAATCACTGCCTTTCTTCAGCTCAGCAAGACTATTACATCACCCTGCCTCACAGCAAGTCCATAAAGGTGAAACTCCAGTTACACCAAGTGCTTAAGCACAGCACGTAGAAATAACAGCTGTAGCAGAGATTATTTTCTACAACTAGATTTTGCTACTTTTCTATACCTTTGAAAATTAAATCAAGCATGAAGAAGTGTGTTTGCATTAGCTGTCAATAATTATTATGCTGTACTACCTTTCCCAAGACAAAGCCAGCAGGGTTTGGGTGAACATGCTGCTTTTTATAATGCAGCCGTGTGAAATTATAATTTATAATTCAGTCATGTAAAAGCTTGTGCAGCTGAATAAGAGACTTAAAAAGCCTGTTGTTTAAATTCACTCAGGAAAAAGAAAAAAGACAACAGATTTACAAATCTTCTGCTGGGAAAAGCCTTAAAACAGCAGGAAAATAGAAAAGATAATAGATTTTTACATGCCATATCAAAGATCCAATTGAATACCAAGATATTTCAAAATAGGTGTTAATGCTGGGATGTCATTGAAAAAATTTTATAATAATTTTATATATTTATAT